>CM053169.1:48068707-48132994 GCA_012977825.3 Pteromalus puparum | reverse complement strand
GCGACTGAAAGCATGTTCAAGAAACGCGAAAACTGAAAACCACGTTTCTTACAAGATACATATTCAAAAAAAAAAAACCGGAAAATTACGATCGCGATTTTATAAAAGCACGCTATATATATATATATTAAAAATAAATATGTACTCTGAGTCGGAAATTCCAGAGAAAGAAAGAACGCTCTTTGTAGAACATAAAGACAAAGACAAACGCGAAAGTCAAATTTCGAGAATCGACAAAGGTTCAACAAGTGTAAACACGCGCGCGAGAAATTCATACGAAAGCAAGCTCAAAGGGGGGGTTGCTAAGCAACGCTCCCATCATGGCCGCACCTTCGCGCTCTCTCGTGCTCACGAACCGAGTAGGGAGAGAGAGAGAGATGGAAGAGACGCGGCGCATGCCATGAAATGCGACACCATGCCTTCGTGATCGTGCACTATAGGTATAGTCATGTATACGTAGCAGCAGCGCGCTACGTATGTGTAGACGCGCTCGTGCTAAGGAAGGGAGGGAGAGAGAGCGAAGTCTCTAGTCTCTCCGTATACACGATACACGTGACCATGTTCTTCGCAAAGCGGGATTTTCTTCTTGAATAAAAGAATGCTTGTGTGTCTAGTGTAAGTCTGCCAGTGTGCTGATATGCTCGCATACACCGCACTGGTGGGGCTGCTGACATACGGGCAGCACTCTGCACAAGCTTGAATCAACAGTGATTGATTTTAAAAAGTTTGATCTGCTCTAATTTTTTTTGTCTATTCACAGAAACGAGTATTCCTTCATGTACATGGGAGGAAGTTACGACTAAGATCCTGGACTACTATGACTTAACCCAAGAAAGTCCACAGGAACATCTGTGGATAAAGCTACACGAAGGACACTTCTGGATTTTTGTTGGCAGCAAAAACAGCATGCAACTCGGTAAAGTTATAAATCAAGTATAAATTGATAAAGTTGAATTATGTCAAGCTTGAATAGTTTTGATACTATTACACGTCTAAGTCACGAAAGTCTGGGTGGATCTGACGGGGTTTACACGAATCACAAGTTGACTCGGCACGTGCGCACGTGTAAACGCATAGTCAGCGTTATACGAAACCCAAAAACTGGGCCCTCGACAGATCCACCAATGCCTACTCCTCATGTGCCACAGGTCTTGGACAACAGGAGCCGTGCCTCGGCACATATACTGTTGAAAGAGACTAGGTTGATTGGAGAACCTCCTTCGGAGGGGATTCGAACGACCAGCAAGTTAGCCCGGTGCTTGTGCACAAAGGACCGGGAGGCTTGCACGGGTAACCTCTCAGACACAGACTTGACATGACTTCTTATTGTTGTATTTGTTTACAGATAAGAACATCTTGACGCTGAACGAAGTGGGACTGCTCGGCCGTGTGCTGGAGGAGTCAAGAGACAAGGTGGCTCGTCTGAGGGGACCCATAAGCTGTGGACACGACAAGAGAGGAGAAGGTGCCACACACGACCACGACTCAGAAAAGAACCTCATGCTTGAAATGTTCAGAGAAACCAAGGACAGTCAGCTGGAACTAGCCAGAAAATTCTACAAGGCTATGGACACAGTGACAGAGGCAAGTGCCAAAACATCTGATGCCGTTGCAAGTCTGACAGAAAACTTGGCTCTAAACATGAAGAAGCTGGTTGATTCAGTCAGTAAACTGACAACGACAAGGACACCATGTGCTCCTGAAGAGACGAACTCATCCGCAGCAGCGAGCAGACCTGAAGGACGTATGACAGCAACCAGCCACAGGGAGTTGCCACGAGTGGTATCCTCACGTCCGTTCAAGGGTACTGTGTTCAGATTGGGAAGCCAATTTGAGAACAGAGACAAAGGGACCGGTTGCTCTCTGTCTCTAGCAACAGAGACGGGAGATGCGGCCGAAGCCACACGAAAAGAGACCTCCGTCTTGGATGGATGGGAAGGGTTTGATCCTTACAGCCACCAGTCCAAGGAACAAGAGAACGTGGCTCAACCAAGAGCGTCATCTACGTTGAAGCCAGCAAATGTCGTCGACAATCTAGACGGCTGGGACAAGGATGCTGCAGATAGATGGTTCAGGGAGCTGGGCAACGTCTCTCCATACAAGGACTGGCGTCGAGAAGTGGCGGAGAGGTATGACCAAGAGTTTGTGGATAAGAGGTTATACGATCAGCCAGATGTAAGTAGAAATGTATCTAAACTAATAAGACCAAGTTTATCTCTTTCTAATTTAGCTAACAATTCAAGTATAAATGATTCAAAGCTAAAGCAACTGAATATTACGCGCAGCTATAAGCTGAAGTTAAACTCCGATTACGTCACGTTTGAAGACTTTCTGTATTCAGAATTAAAATCACGGAAGCTATTTTATGTTTTAGAGCCAAATAAGAACACGTTTATCGATGCTGAAGAGTTAGAGCATGATAAAAATATTGTCAGGGAAATAATTCTAAACAGGATAGATGATAAATATCATCAATATACGATCAACGAAAAAGATCCAAAAGAATTGATAAGGAAGCTTAAAGAGATTAAGCGTAATGAATTCAGGCTTGATGCGCATACAGCGCAAAGAAGATTGTTTAATGTCAAATACTCGAAAGGCAAAGAAACAGCTTTTGAGTTTAGCTTACGCTTTGAAGGGTTGGTAAGGGAATACGAGAGTGTCGAAGGCATCTCCCGTATACCAGATACAGAAAAGAAAAGTCTGTTGTTTAACGCAGTACGATACGCTTTCCCAGAAGTGGTGACTGCGGAAAATATCTCAGTGCACAGCACTGGGAAGAGATATACGTATAACCAGCTAAAAGACTTTATTTTTCAGGTTGACACAACCAAAGAGAACGGAGACAGGGACAGGCACGCTATGGAGGTAGAGGTACCTGAGGAAAGAAAAGAAGTAAAGTCAAAGACCTCGCCAAACAAAAGGTGTGAGAGATGTGGTGACAGGAACCACACAAGAACTGATTGCAGCCACAAGCAAACTAAATGTTTCAATTGCAATCAGTTCGGCCATATAGCAGCAAACTGCCCAGAGCCGAGCAAAAGGAGTGGGAGCTTGAAAAGGAAAAATGACGAAAGAAGGAACGACTCCTCAAGAAATAAATTTTTAAGAACTTCTTCACGTTCACCGGCCAGAAGAGAGACTACAAAATCACCACGACGAAGCAGGTCTCCCGCACGCTCGATCTCGCCCCGTAGCAAAGCGAGAAGAGAGTTCTCGAGAAGATCTCCTACACCTGGACCACGGGGAGGTAACGTAATTAACGATTATGTTAGTATGTATGCAGGTGCGAATGACGATGAGAGTATGTTCGAAAGGTTTATAGTAGACTCAGGCGCGACCGATCACTTGACAAATTCTAAGTTAATTCTTACGCATTTACATGAAAAGGTAAATTATGTAATCGGGTGTGCAAACAAAGACGCGTCTGCCGGTTTGAAATCGTCAAGACAAGGTAAAGTTGAGTTTGAATTACACGATGGCAAAATGATTAGTTTAGATAAAGTCATATATGCAGAGAACTTGAGTAAGAACTTGTTATCTATAAAAAGGTTCACTGACCTGGGCTTATGCGTCTATCTAGACAATCAGAAAATCGATGTGATAGATCCAAATACCGGTGCTAAAGTGCTTAAAGGCAAATTTGATGATCCCTTTTGGATTATTGAATTAAAGTTAAAAACGGATAAAAATCCTAATACACGAAGCGAAACGTTGATGGTAGTGAAAAAGCCTAAAAGGTCAGAGAAAAGAGTTACATTTGATACAGATAAGAATGATTGTATGGATCCAAGCGAAACAAATACTGATAAGGATAGTATAAACACCAGTCATGAGAAGAAAAGTACAGGCACAGATTCACAAGTGAGAGATACTATGAATCTGTGGCACATACGCTTAGGTCACACATCTCTGCAGAAAGTCAAGGGTCTCAAAAAGCTGTATCCGGATATAAAAGATTTTAGAGAGGAGGATCCAGGAAAATGTTTAGAAGACTGTGAGATTTGCAAGGTAGCAAAAATGAATAGACCGAAATTTCAAAACAACCGAGAAATGGCTCAGAAACCACTTCAGAGAGTCAGCGCAGACACCATGGGTCCTATTCAGCCAGCAACTCATCCTAAGGGCTGTAGGTTTATAGTAGTTTTGGTAGATAACTACTCAAGATTTGCTATGGCCTATCCAGTTGAACACAAGTCGGATGCTGCAAATTGCATCGAAGACTTCGTTATCAAGTGTAGAAATACCTGTGGTAAAGATGAGAAATTCTGCTACTTAGACTGTGACCAAGGAACAGAGTTCACGAGCAAGAAGACTAAAGAGGTACTCGACAAGTATGGAGCAGAATTGAGGACTGTGTGTCCGTATACACCCCAATTAAATGGTTTGGCAGAACGCTACAACCAAACCATACAAAAGATCACGAGGGCTCTCATGTACGACTCGAGACTGCCACCCAACGCTTGGGACCTGGCTCTGAAGGCAGCAGTATTTATTTACAACATGACACCTCATCGTACGCTGAACTTCAAGTCACCGTTGCTAGTGTTGAATCCGGAGCTAAAGCTCAGGATAAATCAGTTAAGAAGATTTGGCTGTATAGCTTTTACTAAGGTACAAGGGAAACAAGACACCAAATTTGATAAACTTTCTCACAGGACAGTATTGGTTGGATACACCGACACAGGATATCTACTCCTTGATCCAGAGGATGGTAAAATATACGAAAGCAGAAATGTTGAATTCATCGAAAGCCAAGTTTTTGGGGACATCTACAAGGTCAATGAGATCAAAAACTGGACCGTTACAAATGATACAATCAACAAGGAGACCTGGCTCTCAAACTTCGAGGAAACTGCAGATGCTGAACAAGTAGAAGAGATCAAGTTACCCAGGAAAAGAGGCAGACCTCGTAAAGAAGAACAGAAGGAAACATCTCACAAAGTTAAACCAGTAAGGAACAAGATCATGACTAGAAGACAAACCAAGGCAGCTGTTGAGACTACGTCTAGTGAAGTTAACAATCAAGATGACTCAGAAGCTTTGAACGCTCACCAACTGCAAGCACTCCTGACAACAATCAGAGGTGAGCCGAAATCATATCGAGAAGCTATGTCAGCCCCTGATGCTGATAGATGGCAGGAAGCTGTTGATAAGGAAAGGGAAGCTCTCGATAAAAATCAAGTCTACGAGGTAGTTGATAGACCGTCCAACCAAGACAAGAAAGTAAACATATTGGATTCCAGATGGGTGTTCAGACGAAAAGAAAATGGTACTGAATATCCGGATTACAAAGGAAGAATTGTAATTCGAGGTTTTAAAGACTCCAATTTGTACGACCTAGGTGAGACTTATGCTCCAGTCTCAAGACTTTCTCTAGTTAGAGCTGTTCTGGCAATCACCAATAAACACGACTTCATCATGTGGCAATTAGATGTGAAGGCAGCGTTCCTACATAGTCCTATCAATAGAGAGATCTTCATGGAAATTCCAGAAGGTTTTGAAAGTAGTGAGGAGCAACGCAGAACGAAAGTCTGGAAACTGTGTAAATCTTTGTACGGTCTGAAGACAAGTCCTAAAAACTGGAACGTTCATTTCACGGAGTTCGCCAAGCAGCTGGGCTTTGAAGCGAATAACAGAGATCCATGTCTGTTTGTATACTCACAGGACAAAGTGTGTATCATCTTGTTGCTATATGTAGATGATATACTGTTGACAGGAAACCATGAAGTCAAGATGCGTCAAATTCAACAAAAGCTAAGCCAGAAGTTCGACATGAAGTTTCTGGGAGAACCGAAAGAGTTCCTGGGAATAACTATCACCAGGAATAGGAAGGAGAAAATAATCAAGCTGGATCAGAATAAATTCATATCCAAAATGCAAGTCAAGTTTGGATATGCGGAAGCAAAGGGTCAATCAACACCTATGGTAACAAACCAGGTGTTGAATAGACAGAGAAAAATGAGAGAAGGTGAAGCTGAAAGTGCTGACATTGTAAATCAAAGGGCTTATAGAGAGGTTGTAGGCTCATTGATGTACTTAGTCTCAGGTACACGACCAGATCTGGCATACGCTGTTAATGTTCTCAGTAGACATCAACAGAATCCGACAAAAAATGAATGGAAGATGATAACGAGGGTGTTCAAGTACATTGCCTTTTCTCATGACTGGCAGTTAACATATAAAGGAAAAGGTGAAAGTTTAGAAGCTTTCTCAGACGCGAGTTTTGCAGACTGCAAAAACTCACTCACGACAAGCGGCTATGCTATTCTACTGTATGGAGACTCAATCTCATGGAAGACTCATAAGCAAAATTATGTAGCTCTGTCAACGTGCCAAGCAGAGTTTGTAGCTCTTAGCGAAGCCTGTAGGGAGACAGTAGGCATCTGTCTATCGCTAAAGTTGATTCCTAAGGTGGTAGATTTTCCAGCCATCTTATGGTGTGACAACCGAGCAGCGGTAGCTTGCACAAAGATGGATGGAAGTAACAAGCTTAGGCACATGACCGAAGTGCATGAAGATTATGTTAAGCAATGCGTAGAAAAGAAATTCGTAGAAATCCAGTGGATTGAATCAAAGGAGCAGAGAGCAGATATTTTTACAAAGCCTCTTCCCTCTGATGCACATCTCAAATTAGCGAATTCATTACTTGGTAATTAATTATGTTTCTCTCCATGTTACAGATTGATCTCTCTCACTCTCTTCATTTAGCAGGAGGCGCAGTAGAAGCTTGGAGAAGATGTCGCAACTGACTATGAAGGCGATCAACACCACCTGGAGCTATCGGGAGGGAGTGTTGAAATACCCGAGACGCTAGCTCCCGATGGCAGCGCCTTTTCCAGGCCCTATTGGCAACACCGCGACATGGCCAAGCTCGGCGACGCTGCGCCGCGCCGCCTCACTCGATCTCCAGCTCTCGCTGCGTTAACATCGATCTATCACGCTTATTCACGTTTCTTGTAATCTTTGTTTCTTTCACACCACGTCTCTCTTTTCTTTTAATAATAAACGATCAGTCTCCGGTATTCAGTTTCTTTTTATTTAAGTCCATTATCCCGCATCGAATCAATAATAACAACAGTATGCATAAGCTTAAGAAATGTGGAATCTCCTGTTTTTAATTTGTATATTGGGATGTCCAAGTAAAAGTGGCACCCATTTAATATAAAGTAAAGTTAATTATAATAAAATAAGTAATAACGTTAATTAATACAAATATCTTCACGATTGTACTTGCCATGTTGGTTTTTGTATATATATATATATATATAAATATTTAAAACATTTTCTAGTATGATAGTTGACAAATTTGAACTTGCCACCTCATACCACCTGAGCTTCAAGCGCCGCGGTAGCGCCACCATGCGGGACTTGGACATCCCAATAGTACACACATTTTCCCATTTATAAATGGTTTTGGCGACATCTGTTGGTTATCGCAGACACAAATAAAAATCATACAGAGCACGTCGTCTATAATACTAATACCTACTATATGTACATACATATGTACAAATGTCGGTCTCAACAGCCAACTATGTGTCTAAAGTTTATTATTTGAAGTAATTTACAATGAAGATACAACGTCATAAAAAGGTTCAGAAGAATCTTGGTTTTTTTATTAATAACTACAAATTTCGCCAACCTTACCAAATTTTGATAGATGGAACTTTTTCGTTTGCCGCTCTGGAGGTTTGTTACTAACCTATAAACTGTTTGATTGCCGATTGCATATTTTACCTAATATTACTGCATTTACTTATTCCACATCAAAAAAATATTTAATTAGACCAAACGTTTTATATTTTCAGAATCAATTTAACATTAATGAGCAATTTCCCAAGTACTTTCAAGCCGAGGTAAAATTGTTAACAACGCAATGTGTTATTTTGGAAACTGAAAAATTAGGACCCAAACTGTATGGGGCCATGCTTATTGTTAAAAAGTTTGCTGTACACAAATGTGGTCATGAAAAACAACCTGTGTCAGGATCCAAATGCTTACGTTCAATGGTTGGATCGAATAATCCATCTAGGTAAATTCTATTTGCAACTTTTTATATAGAAAAAAATGATTATATTTTTAATAAATATATACCTATATGATTATAATTTAAAATACTATTTGCATAGATATTTGGTTGCAACGCAGGATAGACTTCTTCAAGATCAGTTAAGAAAAGTACCGGGGGCACCTATAATGTATCTGCATGGAAAAGCACCTACACTGGAGCCTCCCTCACAAATAAGTCGTGAATTTGCTGAAAAACTCCGCAATAATACAGTAATGACAGATGTACAGGAAGAAACGATTAAAACATTGATGAAGCAATCTGGCTTAGAAACAGAAGTTTCATTAAAACCAAAGAAAAAACGTAGTAAAGGCGGTCCCAATCCTTTAAGTTGTAAAAAGAGAAAAAAGAAAGATGATGCTAATTCTAATGCAAGTGGGCAAAAGGTCAATGAATCTGGTAAAGTACGAAAAAGAAAAAGAATAAAGTTGCCAGCCCATGTAAAAGAAGTACTTAAGGCTAACGTATAAATAAATAAATTGTAAGAACTCGAGCACAGTGTACCTGTGTAACATAACGAATTATTAATGTTATTATAAATTTACACATGAATATATATGGAAAAAATTTTACTTTTTTATTATAATACATTTGTTCAATTAATAAGAATAAAGTATTTATTTAACTTTGACTTTTCGCGTTATATAAATAGAAAGTGTTATTAATCTAATTTTCATTATCACCTTCTTAGACAAAACTTTATCTAGCAAACAAAAGAAACGAAACTAAACAGTATAAAAAGCTCACAAACTGTATAATAAAAATTACTAGATCTGTTTAAAACGAAACATTTGTAAAATAATAAAAAATTTTTAAAGAAGGGGAGATTTTTAATGTACATTTTCCATCAAATTTTTGTATAAAAGTTCTGTATGCAAGACTCTACTTTTAACTAAAATGTTACTTAAACCAACTTTAAATATTTTTTAATAAATTTTCAGATAAAATAATAAATTTAACACAATTCATTCATTGATGACAATGTACGTTAAATAAAACTTATCTCCAGTCTTATATGCGACAAATACGCAGAAACTATTTTATATTTTAAAAAGTTATCGCAAAATGAAAAATCTCTATATTATTAGTGTTTATAACATTAAGAAAGCTTATGAAGGTTTCAAAAGAGCTTGGGCAGCCATCGCAACCATTTTCAATCGTCTTACTGATCGATGATTCGGGTTCGCAGCTATAAAAGCAGCCACTTGATTTTGCAATGTCAACAATACCGTTAACATATGTTCACGTGTTACTGGATCGCTTGGGTCCAAACTGATGACAGCTTCTTCCAACCATCTGTCAACAAAATATTTTATTTTCATTGAATTCGTTTTTACGTCAATAAGGTTTTTAATTTCATAAACGGTAAGACCAACCTGTGTTTTAACTCAGTTCTGTGGCCCAAATTCGCAGATAGTTGTTGGACGAGCGACAGCAAAACGGGTTGCTGAAGCACACACCTCGAGCCCTGGCCTGGGCCCATCGACGCTGAGAACACTCTAGCAGGATCTGTGTTGTCACAAACCAGCACCACCAGACCAAGATCGCTGGCGCTCAATGCCTGTTGGAACGCCGCATTCAATTGTCCTCGCTGAAGTAACGACATGACTCGTGCTTGTGCATCGGCCACCGTTGGACCGGGCAGACCAGGAGTTGTTGCTCTTGAGCTACGATTTCACAAATGTTTCATTTTGTTTTTAATCCATTTGTAGAAATATTTAGCTTTTGAGATAATAAGTTTTCAATTGCTTACCGTATACCGGAAATGTCTGACATATGCTGTGTAAAGTTTTCTCTCACTGAGTCACGTACACTTCGAATAGTGTTCTCTTGCATCATGGACAAACCTCTAGAAAATTCGTTTTGCATCTCTTCACGCACTGCATTAGCCAAAGCTTCGCTTTGTTGTTTATTTTGCCGCTGATATTGTTTATCCATGATGGAGTCAACGTTTTGAAGATCTACACAAAGGTTTAAAAATTCTTGTTCATAAAAGTAGGAAAAAAAAAAACTCAACCTTATAACTTACATTAGAAGATATAACTTACATTCTCGAGTTCCAATGAGAAAAGCGTCCTGAACTTGTTTGAACATATTTTGACAGGCTTTCTCCATTCCGGGCATAAGAATGCCTGTAAAGGCTTCCCTAAAAGCGTGTTCCAGAGCTGGTCTTGCAGCATTCGCTGCTGCTACTGAAACTGCTTCTCGAACCTGTGGTCCACCAAGCATTTTCGTCATGTTGTCTTTCACGATTCCATCGATTTGTGAAGCGTCTATCCTCAACTGTCTTTTCAACGGCTCTACGATATCTTGAACAACCATTGGTATTGTTTTCTCGATGTTTTGCTTCACAGCAACTTCAAGACTGTTAAGAAATTCGCGCTGTTGCGTTACTTGACTAAATAACGTCTGCTCAATGTTTGCATTCTGTTGCTGAGTAGCTTTCGCCAGTGCAGATTCCACTCGGTTCGTCAAAGGAGTCTCTTGTCGAAGTCTTGTCACCTGTATTAAAAGAGAAATATTTTTATATTTTGATGGTGGAACACATGTGAGAGAATAACGGCCATAAAAAAATTAGAGTAAAGTTTGTTCAAAATATGATATGAAGGTAGATAATTACCTCAACTCTAAGTTCACTGATTTCCTGTTGCTGATCCTGGATAAGCTCAAGGACGGAGTCAAGTTTGTTTGTCATTGCATAGATATCATTGGTTATGTTCCACTTGCTTTGTGAGTCCTCTGCTACTACTAGTACTGGCGACGGTTCTTTTTTTATGTTAAGTTGGCCGTCAGCCACGTCCTCCTTTCCTTGCTCCTGCATTGCATGAATTGCATCTTTTATCAGGCCTACAACATAAATATGCAAAAATTACACATGAGATATCAATATTGCTTTACTGTAAAATACCATTACAAAAAAAATTATATTTTTCCTCACACTTGCACGGAAAGTACAATTTCCCTCCCGGGCGCCTGAAGAGAAATATGTATTTTCCGTGCTGGTGTGAGGAAGATATTTTTCATACACAGTGATAGTTTTATTTTAAAGTTTACATTAAAAGACTTACACATAGGAATTTGCGACCAGTTTTCATTATTTGCAGTAGTCGGCTCTGGCTTAGCTTCAGTTTCACTTTCTTCAGGTTCAGCAAGTGACAAGATTTCACGAACTTCTCTTGAAGGGCTGCTTCCGCCACTAGGTGGTGCTTGTTCTTCAAGTTTACTAGTGGCAAGTGGTTGATCCGCTGCATTAAGTGCTTGTACGGTTTGCGCAATAGAAGGACTGGCCGATTCAATATTTCCAAGTTGTGGACTAGACGATTTCGAATCCAATGCACTTTCTTTTTTGGCAGGCGAACTGAAGGCATCGGGTGTCATTAAGTTCAATTGAGCCGTGTGATTGGTCAGTTCAACCGCTTCGGTAATGTTTGCGTCCTCTTCTCCGTTTTCACCTGAAATAACTTTCAGGTCACCACCTAGATTCATTATCAAATAATAAAATGTTTTTAATTACCTTCGTCATCATCGTTCACTCCAACAATACCATTGTGACTGACTGCTCCAATATCAGGCAGATCTTCGGAATAATCTAATGAATCATGTGTCAATGTATCCATCAGACAGTTTCCACTCATTTGCATGGGAGGCCTAAACGCAATATGACACTCTTGCAGAGACTTTGGTTGAACGAGGTACATCCTTATCACAAGTTGATCTTCGTTTTCATCGTCGCATGGACATAAATCTTCTAACGATTCGCTAGTGGGCTTTAATCGCCTTTGACCTGCATCCACTATTGCAAAGCTCAAAATGGGATATGGCAACAAAAACTCAGACACCGTGGTTATACAAGCCACTGCCTCCTCACTGTCTTTTGAAATACTCAGTATGTACAACACTTTGTTATAAATATCCGAGAGGAGGAGATAACTGGCAGCAAGGTCCAACCTAGCCTTTAACACTGGTGTCTTTTGTGTATTGGGCATAGGTGAAAATTTGATGGTTTGCAAACAAGTCCACAATTCACAAGACCAGACTTTAAGTTCTGAATTATTATCGCATCCTGTGACAGCAAACCTCCAGAACTGTGCACTATAAAGCGCAAATAAATATTATATTTATATTTTTATAATTTTCAAGCAATGAAAAGTGTTAATAATTTTGTTAATTTCAAGTAAATACATACTCAGGATGATAGTTTTTGTGATCATCTAAGAAAAAGAGAGAAGATATGGGTTTTCCATCATGAGGCCTCCACTGATGTAAACATCTAGGTGGCTGTTGTCCACAAGTTGCCCCATGTAAGTAAACCTGGAAAAATTTGACTTCACCGTCTGAGCTGGCCGTTGCAAGCGCAGTACCATCTGGGCTAAATGTTGCTTCTACAATAGTTCCAGAGTGTTGATAGATTTCCAGCATTACACTGCTTTCTTTTATCTCTGGATCTGTAGCCTGCATAATTAAATAAATAAACATTTTAATTTTTTGTCCTTTCAAAAAGTGAACTATTAAATTATTTTCTTGCCTTGATTGGAGTATTAAAAAGTCGAGATGCAGCTGCTATAGACCACAACTCTGCCTTTGAACCTCGAGTGAGTACTAGTAATTTTGAAACTTCATCTCCATCTGTTGCTTCCTCTTCAGGAATATACGGACACCATATAACTCTGTGACTCATAGGCGAAGGATCATCTGCATCAACTTGTAAAACTCGACTGCATATTAACTCGCTACTTGTAGCTTCAATAGAATAGACAAATAAACTTCCTGTATAGTCAACGCATGCTAAAATAGGATTTGAAACATGTGCAAAAGCAAGATCCTGAATGAGACCTCGCATGCCTCTGATGAGCGTTCTCTGTTCTAGTTCCTTATTTACAACCCGCACTACTCCATTGCCATTTCCAGCTAAAAAATGAAGCTTGCATTTATAAAAAAGCAAAATTCACTTATCTCATTTTTTGATGAAAGACTTTTTGCTGCAAGAATTTACCTTTTATACCATAGGCAAGATATTTTCCAGACATGTGAACTGCCAGCAATTGACCAACGTAGTACTTGTGTTCCCACGTGAAGTCAACGATATTTTTTAATTTCACCTTGGAACTTCCATGGTTGTGACCACCAGGCGATGGTATTACATTGACTTTGGTGCTCACAATTTCAACTGTTTGCTGATCCTCTCGGCCAGTAAATTCCCTAAATTTAAAACAAAAAATCTGAATCATATCGTATAAAGAAAGAACAAAGAAAGAAGCGTGCGCGATAACTGACTGAGCTTGTAACTATGTGTAATCGGAGAAAGGAAATAAGGACAGGGCGAGGGCGAAAGAATCTGATAAGTGAATATCTACAATCTATAGGTGTAAACTAAGGGCGAGATAGCCCGAAGGGGCAGCCTCGAAGGTTGAAAGTTGAAAAACAATGCAAGTAAAAAATTCGTCGCAAAGCGCGTATGCACATCGGCACCTAGGTGGTGAGATACTTACACTGTCTGGACGTACTGCTGCCGAATATTATCTTCGCCGGTCTTGATCATGTTGTCGGTGCTTGTCTCAGAACCTGAAAGAACGTTTTCGTGAATTCTCTTTGTTGGCAACTCAACTCCCAAGAGCTGGCCGATAATTTGAAACGTTAACGAACGGAGGTACGACATAACCTCTCCGCGACCGGTCCTGCACAGGACGTGTATGTATACATACACTCGGTCGGGACTGGGCCCGTTGCGCCTCCGATGCGAAAAGGCACAGTTTACAAAACATAGAACGTTATTACCTCGCACATATATCGTCTGTTTCGGCCCGCGCAGTTTGTGTCGAGAATCCGGCTGCTGTTGCTGCTGTTGCTGCTGTTGCTGCTGCCTGTCTGCGTCGTCGTCGTCGTCGTCGTCGTCGTCGTCGTCAGCGGCGGCGTCGGCGGCGGATCGTCCGTTACTCCCCTCTATATTTTTATTGCCTCCTGCCCCGGCTACGCTGCGATTTTGCTATCGCGCTATCGCTTCTCCCTATACGTATTCTTCCTATCGCTGCATTATCGGCGCCGTATTTCTGAGTACTCTGCACAGCTGCACTGATCACTTATAATATACCAATTTCTCTTTTTCGGAGCAACGAATGCCCAGCACAGCCAGAGGAGAATAATAAGTTTGCAAACGTCTGTATAAGGGAAAAAGTGACTGTGTGTGTGTGTGTGTAAGTGTATAGCCGCGCCAGGAGGAAGGAGGGAAGGTTTAAGCTTTAAGGTTAGGTTGCGCCTGCCAAGTGTCACCGAAAGATGACGATGCGATCGAGGTGCAGGACGGCGCGACAAGGAATAGACCAGCTCTATATATTGCAAACTGCAGTAAAAGGCCTTAAAGGAATTTCAAAGATATCCGATATACAGAATTATAGCTATTAATGTGTAACACCAGGATCATATTTGCGTCGCAAATAAATCAAAGAATCAACTTTGAAAGCTTTTTTTATTGGATTTCATCAATAAAGTAAATTAATTACATTTTCTGACATTCAATTTGATTCATTGCTAATCAGAAAGAAACACATATGTACTATCGTAGCCGTCAAAAAATATTCACAGTGAATTATATAAGTGTGTGTGTGCGCGCGCGCGCGTGTGGGTGTATAATAATTATATTATAATATTACATTTATCGCTATGTTTATTTTATTATGTATATATTTCTACAGTAAATTTACATTTTATACTTCTTGATTAATTTACACTATAAACAGGGTTTTCATTGTATACATACATGTCTAAACTTTAAAAAATGGCAGTAGTGCTCAATCAAATAAATGCAAATTCAAAGTAAATCATGGCAGTATTATACATATATAATAATTTCTCTATGCAAGTAGGGTGCATACAATTAATACTCCATGTCTGTTTTTAATAAACGTTTTGCTGAAGTATACATTTGTAGAAAATATTATAATTATCATCTGTTTAGCTAATAACATTTTGAAAATAATTTGCATATGATAATATGTATGAAATTAAAGACAGTGTTATTATAGTATTGTTAAAATTATTAATTGAATTAAAATTACAGACTCCTGGCATGCCTGCATTTTTACCTATAATTCGCAACGATTTTCTAAAACTACTCGAGTTTCATAAAAAATACATTTACTGAATTTTCGGATATCGCATACCAAGTCTCTGCGTCGATTGGTGACGAGGAAAAATTTCAATAAAAATTTTGTTGTTATAATGCATCGCACTTAAAGGTTCGCGAGGTAACTTGAAGGCGTAGCGTGACCCCTTTCAATGTTATGTTTTGTTCGGGTTAAGAAAAGTTGCAGTTTTTACTTACTAACTTTCGACGCTAAATAACAACAGTATGAGCGCGCTATAGGTAACACGACCCTGCAATTTTTAAATTAAATCGAAAATTTCATTTTTTAAATCATAAAAATTGGCTTGGCGCTCAACCTTCACTAATATATCTATATACTTCGTTTAATACATAACTTTGCCCATAAAGCTCTTATACATCTCTTTAAGTTATATCACTGAATATAAGCGTAGTACTTTATAATTATTTCAGGTTCTTAAGTTAATCTTTTACCTTTGAAAAAATTGTAATTTAATAATTTAAATTACTATATTTAACAATATATTTATATTCTTTTGAGTTACGCATATAATTGAATTTAATGTAGGTAGAACATGCTTTGATTTTGAGTAATTATGTTTGAGAGAGAGAGAGAGAGAGAGAGAGAGAGAGAGAGAGAGAGAGAGAGAGAGAGAGGGAGAGAGAGAGAGAGGACAGTGCAGGTATCTTCATTTTAGTTATACTTATTATGAAATGGTCCCGACCGGATACAATAATTTTGAGCTGTATTGTAGGTTATTAAAATTCTTGAGTTCTCTTTTTTTAACGTTTCATGCTTCGAGGTATAGAAGCTACAAGCATTATCAAATATAAATATTTTCGTATATACGAGAATAAAAAAATTCTTTCATCAAAAACTTGAGAGTGCTCGGAAACAAATCGACGTTTCATGTTATTGATATATTTTATATTACTTATTTGTCTGTTTTAATAATTATTCAATCCTAGGAAGAAATAATTTTATTACAAGCTAATTACGTAGTTTTTTTCTACTATCAGACGGACGGAAAATTTATCATCTTATATTGTGGTCCATACTGGTGTTCATTTTACGTTTGAAGCCATAAAGCTTTCTCTGAAATATTAGTTTATAGAAGATGTTGTTTCAGAGCACCCATATGCACATGCAAAAAAGTCGACCAGACATTTAGAGGAAAACACAAACCTTAATGCCGTGTTCATTAAAAAGTAAATGAGAAAAAAGAAAACCATTTTTATAATTATGAAATATATTACTATTATTCGTAAATATTATATTACTATTATAAGTGTACAAATAAATAAAATGCATTTGAGACTCGTTAAATAACAGAAGCGCCACGGTTATCTTTTAAAATACATCAAATGAAAGTATAAAATCGTTAAAGTCAAAACTTAAAAGTAAAAGAAAAATTATGTTTATATCACTGACATGTGCTAAGAGAACATAGCTCCAATAATTATAAGTATAAAATAAACGATGTAAGTTTAACATCGCAGATGTAGTTGATTTGTACCTAAAATCTTAAAATTAATATAACAAAAAAAGCGTAATACTTTTAAAAGACTTACACGTAAATAGAAAAATGTAAACCTGAAATTTTATAGCGTTATAAGCGTATTTGTTTGTGCTTTCATATAACGTTATATTTATTATTGTTGTAATCAAGAGAGGCTTTCAAAAGACTAGACTTGTCGCGTTATGACTCTAGAAGTCAAGAAAACTTCAAGTAAGCTTTATCGAAATAAAATGAAATTCATTCGTATTCTACTACATCTATTAAGACAGAAAATTTTAATTTGAGTTACGTTACTTGATGTTTTCTGTTTTTTTATGTTTGTTTGTTTGTTGGTTTGTTTGTTTTTTTTTTTTTTTTTATGAAAATTGCGAATATCTTTGATTACTGCAATCTTTACCTTTCGTGATTTCTTGAGATACACGTACATCATTCATACATCCATTTTTCTTTATTATGTTATACAAATGTTTGTACGGAGTCTATAAGAAAATATTTTAATTACGCACACATTTCTCAAAGATGAATAATTAAGTGTTTCATTAATTAATTTATGAATAGCGGCTATAGAATGGATCAGTTGTAGAATTATCATCATGTTGTAAGTATGTACATAACCAAACTTTACATAATTTTTAATTTCATTCAAGTTGAAGATCCGTATCGTTATTTTCTTAAGAATTATGCACAAGTTTCACACAAACCTGACTATCTACTACTTGCTACTAGATTCTCAAAGTATTATTACAGTCATTATATATTAGATATATATGACTGATTATGACTAAAAATTATATTGAAATTATCTTATAAACAAGTAAACGAGATACAATTAGGGGTTACCAGTGTACTTGAAATTAATTAAACACGTATTCAGCATAATTTTAAAAGTTAAAAAAACGTCGAACTTTAGAACTGGAACGCTTCATTCATGATCTGTGTATATCGCGCGGCACGATAACATGCATAGTTTATTCTTTCTTTTTTACCATAAGTACGGCTTATCTTCATTTTATAATATAATATATATAGTTAAATGGTTAATAAGCGTTCTATCTCGTCATCGGCATCACAAGCTTTTATGGCTCTGCGCGACGACATTATTATTAATATAATATAATGTAATTATAGTTCTGGAAATACTGTACACGAAGACATATCTACAACGTGTCGATGGTCCGTGAGCGCAAAGTATTTTAATATTTCGATAACGATAAATGTTTTTCCTTTAGTTCGTATTGCTCCGCAAGACCGCCGACGATTGCGTTATTTATGTTGACTGAATCGCTAAAAGTGTCTTATTCGGTGAAATTAATAAGGATGATAATAAATTCTCATTGTCGTTGAGACCGTGTGCGCGTTTTTATGAGTCGCGCTTCCTTGGTGTCGGTCGCTCCGCGAAGTGAAATAAGAATGTGCCGTCGCGGTGAGGCAATTTAAACGATATACCTATATATAATATGTATACAAGACTAGACGGATGCAGGAAGTATTTTGATCCTTCCGCAACACCTGGCTATATTATAGACGTCGTAAGTAAACGTAGATTTTTCTCTTTTGACTATGAGGAGTAGTTCACCTGCGGAGGAACCGGAAGAAGCCTTTCCGTTTCTCGGGCGGCGGGGCCATCAACATCGGCACTTGATTCTTATGGGTGATGTTAATCTGTGGACAGCGAACGTCAGTAGACGATTACGTGTGACGATTATGTATGAGATCATAGAATGAGAAGTGTCGCTACCGTGCATGGCCCTTGCATCCAAGGTTCACCGTCGATCTGCATGGGAAAGCGCTTCGCCGTGGTAATCTGGACGCTGCTGCACTGGGCCAATCGCCTTCCGGAGGCGCGTAGTCCCGTTTTTACTTGGCCCATGTGCAAGCAATTTTCCAGGCCGATGACCTCTATGAGGTTATCTCCTATGTCTGCGAACGATGGACACGGGGCAAATGTCAAATGCTAATTATTGAGAAGACGGCAGACGCGTACCTTGTATCGCCGCGGTGAGGTCGACGGAGTTGAAGCTGCTGGTGCTGAGTTCCTTGTCGGGTCGCTTTTTTCGCTTGCCAATCCTGTGTCGCGCGTGGTGCTCGCCCCAGAGGTTCGAACCTCCGTGGGTGAAGGGAATGTTGAGCAAGGCAACGCCCTGTAGCGACGGGCCGTGTGCCAAGTCCAGGGGAACGCCATCACACTGTGCCGTGCCGTGCCGTGCCGTGCCGAAAGATCGAGTTGGTTAAATATTGCGTCGCATCGTCGGCTCAAAACTATTATTATTAAATAATATTATTATTATATTGCGAAGAAGCGAGGCTCACGATAATTTCGAGGTCTTCGTGGAGATTTTTGCAGCTCGCGGCAAACTGCTCGGTCGTGGCGTACTCGAAGTACCAGAGCTTGTTCTTCATGCGACTGTTGAACTTCTCGGGATTCTTCTCGCGCTCGAGGTGAAACTTGACGCAGATCGCCGCGTCCACGCCGACCGAGAAGTAATTGTTGATTATGTTGTACGGGATGCTGTCCTGGTTGGGCTTCTTCTCCTCCTCCGACTGGTCGGTCACTTCGATTTGCCATCGGTCCATCATCACCGGCGTCGCCTTCTCGATTTTCTGCCGAAACGTGAGAAACGTGAGAAACGTGAGAAACGTGAGAAACGTGAGAAACGCGAGAAACGTCACAATCAATTGACGCAATGTCTCGCGGCGGCGAGAGAGATTACCTTGAGAACTTTGTGCACGGCCTCTCCTTCGTAGCCGCCGCCCCAGCGCAAGCATCTGGCCAAGTCGTTGCCGGTCCCGAGAGGTATGACGGCCACCGCGGGTTGATGCTCGAACTGCACTCGATCTGCGATGCGAATTGCGAATGATGCGATCGATTCGAGCGTATTCGAGAGCCAGCTGGCACGAGCAACTCACCCATGGTCTCGAGCACCCAGCCGACGGTGCCGTCGCCCCCGCAGCAGATGACCTTGAAGTTCTCGACGTCCTTGAACATCTGGAGTCCCTGCATGGGTCCGCCGATCGCCAGATTGTGGACCTGCCGCGGATTCAGTATGTACTGGAACTTGCGCAGCATGCGCTCGCCCTGCCTGCCGCCGGACTTGGGGTTGATGAAGACGAGGAGGGGCGTCGTGTTCGGCAGCGGCGTTATCTGAAAGGACATGGCCGGCTGCTGCGCCGACGGGCCGGTCGACAGGTAGCCTCCCTGGAACGTGAGCGTAGGCTTCTGTCAATACTCTCATGACGATGATCAGGCAATGAGAGCATTGAGAGCTGGTACTCACGGAACTGACGGACGACGAGTCCTGGCCGTGCTTGCTGCCTCGCTTGCTGTCGCGCGACAGCGACCTTTGCCGGTCCAGTACCACGGGACAGATGGCCGTGGGCGGCAGTATGTGAACCGCGTGCTCGCCCATAGTGCACTCGGCTCGCACTTGCGAGACGCACTTGTTGTGCAGCTGTCGAATTGTTGGAAAAAAACAAAAAAAAAAAAAAACAAAAAACAAACACACTCTACAATAAACTACATGAGCATGGCTAGGCGTCTAATACTATCCACACAGCCGTCATGATAATATACCGTCAATTGACACCATCTGCAGTGAAGACCGGTAATGCCGTTGTAGCTCTTTATCGTTTTCCTGCACTTGGAGCACTTGCCGTGGCAGTTGCCCTCCACCCAGTGGTGGGCCATTGTTTGCGAGGTCTTCTTGCTCTTGACGTAGGTGGCGATGCAGGAGGCGGGCGCCCGTTGAACGCACCTCTCGTGCACCGTGTACTTGCAGACTGAAGCCAGATTTTATTTATTTGTATGATCGTTCTACCATCGCAAGCCGTTTCAGGCCGGTTTACTTACAAACGCAGCAGAGACCCTTCTTGCCCAGCCCCACGAGCATGTTGAGGCAGAGATTGCAGTAGGCGGGCTTGCTGAAGTGCTTGAGCCTCCAGAGGTGGTTGCCATCCTCCTTGACGTTCGAGTCCAGCCCGAGTAGCACCAGCAGCGGGATCGTCGTGAGACCTCCTCGCTTCCACTCCTCCAGCGAGACCGTGCCGTCAGCGTCGTAGTCGATCTCGATCATCATGTCTTGCAGGATCTGCAACGAGCGATAATGATGCGAACCATTGCGTAGGCTGCGAGGTGGGCTGGGCTCGGCTGGGCCGGCTGGGCCGGCTGATTATCCGTATCTAATCGTTTCTTTGCACTCACCGGCTTGAGCTCCGAGACGTCCCATCCCAGGTACTCGGCGACATTCATCATCTGGTTGACGATGCAATCCATCTCCTGGGGGGCAAGGAGAAAAACGCGAAACGCGAGTTAGCTGCGATCGAATGAGACTTGAGAGGATGAAAGGCACCGGCTGAGCTGAGACTAGTATCTCGATGATTTTATGCACTAGCGTGCACTAGCGTGCATAAAATCATCATACTGCAAGCATGTGCGTACTCACGTTCGTGTCGAGGACTCCATTGCCGTCGGTGTCGTACAGCCGGAACATAACTGAAAGGAAGCAGACGCGCACAGATTAACGCTCTCATCTGCGCACTTTCTCGCACTCTTTCGCGCATACTATACTGATAAAAAAATTACAAGCTGTAGTATAGGTATACGAGCGCGGCGATGACGCGCGCTGTCGGCCGAGGTGGCGGCACTATAAAAATAATCTAAAAATAATCTCCTCGGAGCGGCGCGCGCATGAGCGTAGACAGTATAAGTATAGTATAAGTAGTATAAGTAGTATGTACGCTTAGGTTCGACGAACTTACACTCCAATTTATCTTCGGGTCTGCCAGCTTCCAGGAGCGATAAATAACAAACGATGTCCTTCAGGCTGACTTTAACCGAGTGGACGTCTATCGTGCTCTGCTTCCTCACTAGGTGTCTCATCTCTGGAAACAGACATCGTAATATATTCATATCTGCAGACAATTTTTCGTTCGTTCTCGAACGAAACGCCGAGGCGATCGGTAGTTGGTTGGTTGGTTGGTTGGTTGGCACCCGGTTCCAACCGACCACTTCTTCCATTAGAAATGAAACGATAACGATCCTCTGAAATCCCTTACGCCGTTACGTGTCACACGTGCTCAGCTCCTCACACGTGAATCGGCGGGATCAGATTTACTTAGGCCGGCTATTAATACGCGGCGGGGAGTTATTTTTGAAGATACTGAAATGCAAAGCTCATCCCTATATTATACAAGTAGCATAATACTAGTATGTTGCACGATAATGATGATAATGTTCAGTTCGGTAATCGGTTTGACCTAGAAATCGCCATTGGCAATTTGATGGACTCCGCCCGCAGTCAACCTACCTCGGAGATACAGAACAACAGCAAGAGCAGCATCGGACACAGCCGCATGTTCAGTTCTATCGTCGCCGCGCACGAAAGTCTGCATTTTAAGATTTCGCACTACACCATGCTCTCATAAGCAAGAATATTCGTTATGTAAGGAGAGGATTTCGCGTTCGGACAGCGCGAGAGCCGACCTTCCCGCGACGACTGTCTCTTTGGCACTGTCGCGTCGGCGCCGCTTCTGCCTCGCTATATACATATACCTACGTACTTATAAGAATAGAGTCGCGAGCTCCTCTTCAACTCTATAATGTGCTGACGGCTTCACAGAGACAGATACCTAATGCGGGCCGATCCGACCGACAATGACACGCGCACGGAGCGTTCATTAAAATGCTAACTGTCAATGTCCGCTTGTTCGCGATGAACTGGGCGTTCGTCGATACCTTCGAAAACTCTTTCGAACCGACGGCTGACGAGGAACACGCCGTAATGATGCAGGAAGATGGAGGCAATTATACGTTACGCACGCTGCTGCGACAGCTGAATTCGAGTTATAGCTAGTTGGTATCTCCCTCGCTCCTCTCTGCGCGCGGGCCTCAGCGAAAGCGGCGGCGGCGGCAGAGACACTTGTTGCTGCCTCGGTGCAGCGCCGCCGTGCACTACCGGAGGCGTCGTCCACGTCGCGCGAACCGCGAGTCCGTGCGGTGCAACGAGCCGGCGGACAGAACCAAAGAGTTAAGAGAGAGAGAGAGAGAGAGAGAGAGAGAGAGAGAGAGGAGGGAGCTATTTTTAAAGGGGAGTTAGCGGACGAACGCACGTGTGCGCGAGAGACGGCAGACGGACGGTGGCTATGCGGGTCTACAGCACTGATGGTGTCGAGTCGGCTCCCGAAATATATCAGTCCGGCGGCGCGCTGCAGTAGCCTCAATGCCCTCAATGCTGCTGGCAGCGCTTCCGGCAACACGCGATATTTCGAGCGATATTTCGAGCGATATTTCGAGCGACATTTCGAGCGATGTTTTTGATCCAGCGTCGCGCCTCAAAGCTTCAAAGCTTCAAAGCTTCAAAGCCTCAAAGGGCCTATTTACCAAACAAGCTCGAGTAAACGCGGAAGCGCCTGCTGACTGCTCACCTTCGAATTTCCCGTTGTTGACGAGCAGCGAGTTGTTGGACTTGCGCGAGGAGTTGCGCGACATCTGGCTGTGGCTGGGGCTGCTGTCGGTGCTCTTCTTCTCCAGCACGTCGTGGCAGCTGTAGGACGTGTGCGTCACTACGAGCATCGGGTGAACACTTCCTGCAATGCAAGATCCGTTACAAACAAACAAGACAAGTGCGCGCATAACGAATTAACTGGAGAGATGACAAGGGCTACCGGTGCGCATCCTGGAGGAAGCCTCGCTGTCGGTCCTGTGATGCCCGAGCGCCTGCAGCTTCTCCGTCAGCCCGTGAATCTTGTCGGCGAGCGAGGAGCCGTGGCTCTCGGTGCCGCCGGCAGCGCTCGAGCCCAGGCCCGTGCTGTTGACGTTGCTGCTCGAGGTCGTGTGCGAGGTTATCGCCGCGCACGCCGTCGTCGACGAGAGCACGGCCATCTCCTGCGATTCGGCAAGTAGGCAAGTTTAGTGCAGCTCCCGCAGGCAGTAGCGGCAGTAGCCCGACGCCGACGCCGCCCCTTTGGCCCTTACTTACCTTGAAAGCCCTGCCGTCGACACCGCGAGGCCCCTTCTTGACGAACGAGAGGAAGAGGTGACGGGACAGCTCGTCGGGCGTCGTGACGTCGAGGTAGGTGTCCAGGAACTTTCTGAAGCCCTCGTAATCGATGTCCTGCAAGGGAGGCGGAGAAGCGCGAGGAGAAGCGTTACTCGACCGTCAACGTTGTCAACCAGCAAAAGAGCTCAACTCGGTTTCTCTGTACTTGGCAGCGAGCTTGGCAGCTTTCTCCTTTTTCCCTCTACTAGTGCAATTTCATAATCGAGATTACTCGCGGACACGATTAAAGGCGCAATCGATACTTAACGCCACGTGCGCGATTTCCATTAGCCTAGCAACAGGCGCCACCGCTGCATCTATCGAGAGGAAAACATTCGAGTTTTTCCAGTGCAGTGATGCACTATCGATTCACTCGATGCTGCTGGCGAGTTTCTTAAGAAAAGCTCTAAATATCGAGAGCGCGCGATTTATCAAGGGGCTGAGAATTATTTACGTAGAATAGAGCGCGAGCGCTTTAATGTCGGCGATCGACGGAAATACGGAAATAAGCCTTAAATCTCGTTTCTCCTCCAATATCCGTTGGGTTTGATTGCTGGAAGTAGTCTGCCACGATGACTGAGACGATGTTGGGTTTATTATTTTTTTTTTTTCCAACTTTTTTGAGTTTTTACTTTCAACAGAATAGACGTACTTTATCCGTCGATAATTTAAATGCATATATATGTATATATGTATATACACGTCCCGATTGCCAATTAATCGCTTCATGTCATTATCGCGCGGTTAGTATACCGTTATCGAGTATTACGCGCGGCTTCTGTGATCGTTATCAGACATTGGCGCGAGGCCAAATATTGATATTGTCCATGCAGGTGGACAGTACAGACCAGTACTGCTGCCGCCGACCCTTCGACTCTTTTTAACTCTGACCTGTTCGGCTGCGAAATGCGTCCGTCCAAAGCTCAAATAGGATTTGGGCATAAGCGCAGAAATTCGGCAAATACTCTAATCCTATAGCTACCCTCATAGCCGCTCTTTTGTCTTGGGACTGCGCAGGCTGTGTAAACTTTCATAGCCATAACTATAACGGAGTAGCTGCTATATGCGGCGGCATTGATATCGACAAAGAAAACAGTGCAATCGCAATCGATCATCGGGATAAATAAAGCAATAACGATATTCCGGGTATTGCACACTTGTCGGAGTAGCCGGTGGGGGTTCCTTTTTTCCGAGCTTTTTCTCTCGCCGTCGGAGAGTGAAAATATTGCTCGTTACGTTCGTTATCGAATTTCTAAACCATGATTAATAACGCCGCGCGCGACGACGCGAAATTTGCAATTTTCCACGTTTTCCACGGTAATAAAAGCGGGCCGCGACGGGTAAACGCCAAAAACTGCCGCTATACGCGCGCATAAAACATCCACTCTCGCGCCGTTTCCAATATTTCTCTCGTCTCGTCTCGTCTCGTCTCGTCTCGAGAAATATTCAAGGCGACGTTCGACTCGGCAAATTCCCTTATACCTATATGAAACCTCCCCGAGAGCTTGTCGTCGTTTTGAAGAAATAAAAACTCCAGCTACCCGCCTCCATTTCGATGATAACTCTTCAGCTCGCACGAGACTTTACGTTTTATTCGAAATTTAATCCGCAATTAGCATATTCGCCGAATCGAAGAAGTCCTGCTTATCTCGTTCTCGGGCGAGTCGTTTGTAAATAATCCCGAAAATTGAAGGTCGGCCATATGTTTGTATCGGAAATGGACTAGCCGCGTATATCATATACGGAATCTCCTTATCTGGCGTAATTGAGTAGCGCCGGCTATCGGTATTGGCTTTACTCTTTTGGCCTTTTCCTTCTCAGCGTGCGGCCATATATAGAGATAATAAGCGAGTCACTTGCGGGCAAGGCGATGACGGAGGACGGCTCGCGACGGCTCGGCTTTTTATTTCACGGTAAACGGTGAAACATGCATTCGTGCCATCCAGTGCCATCCGCGCGCGCGCCCATGAATGGGAGCCGCGGGATGCGCGGCCATTAAGCGAGAGCGGCTACGAAAACTAGATCGCTGAATGGCCTCTGTCTCTTACGCGGGTGCTGCAGCGCGATGACGCTGACGCTTCGAAATGACGTCACCTCATATAGCCCACCGAGAGCGTCACGGCCGCGCGAAACCGGGTCAGTGCACAGCTGGATCTCACCTCTCGCTGAGCACGCGGCATACCTATATGTGTGCGCGATGCGCTGCAGCGGAATAACGTCCTTTCTCGGTTTCTCCGGCGCCGCGGCCGCGCTTCTTTCTACTTCTTTCCACTTCAGACTATGCTCTCATTTTCGCGCCAGCCCTTTTCGACGATTTCAAATTATAGCGAAGCGCACCGAACAATGAGGTCGCGGTCATCATCGCATGCGCGGTGACGCCGAACCGAGTCGCATACAGGCCGCAAACGTGATTGCGGCTTCCGTACGCACCGAGACGGGGAAACAATGAACGCCGCTCCGAGTGCCGCTCGGATCGCTGTCGGACGCTCATTCATTATTCACGTACATTAAAAGTTGCGATTAAAATATTGTAGAGAACTATATAGTTCTGCATGACTTGCGGGGGGAATCGATCGCAATTCGCCGCAATTCATCTCGATCCGATCCGATCCGATCCGATCCGATCCGATCCGATTAATAAAGCGAGCTGCGCGCGAGAGGCTTGAACAGCGAACGGTGAACACTCACCCTCTCAGCTGTCAGCCTCTCGCACATACATAACGAGCCAACGAACCGGCTGGGGTGTGGAGCTCACTCGCGAGCACGCAGTGTCAACAATTTAGGTTTACCAAGAATAGCGCTCGATCGTCATTTTGTAGCCGTATATAAAAGTGTGTGCGTGCAGTGGGGCTGGTAGCTTCAATTAAACTCCTCATACAAAGCCTGCGCGGCCTGCGGCCTATCCCGCACCCTGTTCAAACATCGTAAGCGGCCTTCTATTCGTTCCCTCCCCCTTTTCTGCTTCTGCTTCTGCTTCTGCTTCTTCTGCTTCTTCATCTTCTTTGTCTTCTTTGGCCCATCGAGGCTTTTCTTTAGGTAGTTTTGGAAGTGACCGCACACCACATGCAGCTTTGCCGAGAATGGTGCTCGATCGTGTAATTTCGTAGCCGCGTGATAAAACTTCTCATATACACTGCACCCTGCTCTCGGGCAACCTCCTCCTCTCTCCTACGTTATTTTGTACAACTCGCTCTTATCGGGAATTAGAGGACTAGAGGAGTATATCAACTTTTCGTTTCCACTGCTGGCTGCTCTATGCGTCACGATGACGATGCGTACGCCGTGTATTGATTTTCGACATTTGGTAACGCTCCCGCGACAGAGGTGTCCTCCGGGTTCTCGATTCTCGCTACTTAGGCAGGCAAAAAAAGATGCTGCAGGCGACCAAGTACTTGATCCATTCATTAGAGCGAGCTTGCCTCGGAGACTAATTCAGACGCGCGCTACAAGAAGCCAAAATGCAAGCCGCAAGCTAATGAAAAATGCGGAAAATGCATTCATTCGAGTGTGTGAGTGCTGGCTATCGTCAGAGCTCGTCATACCTTATTTGCCGCTACGACTCGTCTTGCTGTCGCTGATTCAAAACGAAAGCTGAATGGTGCTATAGAGCTAGCCAGCGCCAAAACAGGGCAGAAGAGAAATGTCAGAACAACGTTTTCCTGGGCGCGCGAAAAGCTCGCTATATAGATAATCAGACGCCGCCGCGCCTTCCTCGTCCTCGTGACGTCAGGCGGTCGCTCTGCGCAGAGTGCAGCGACCTCTCTCTCTCTCTCTCTCTCTCCCTTCCGCTGCGCGCACCACACACACACACACACACACACACACCGGCGTCGGCGTGACGTCAGAGGGCTCCGCAGCCCGTTTCCATGGGGACGCGGTGACGTAGCGCTCTTCGCGCGCGGTATAATACTTTTCGACGCGAACGAGCCAGAATGGTCAAGGGTCGTTCTGGGATGGCACTGCGTGACGTGTTTATTTTTTGAGGGCTGGCTTGTTCATTGGGGAGCTTTCTCCCTTTCGCGCGAGGCTTTAATTGACCCGCTGGTGAATTCGAATCGCGCCTACTTATCTAACCGGACAGTTGTAAGCGACGGCCGCAACGAGCGTCGCTTACCTCGTCGGTTACCTCGTCGGCCGTCCGTTCAATTACGCATCCTCGATTCCTCCCCCGCTCGCGGCTCGCTCCCCTCCGAATCCTCCCCGAAATCCTCCAATAAAAGCGAACGGTGCATCGCGATAAAAAGGAACGATCCGGAGCGAGCGGAAACAAGGTCAAAGGAACCTGAGGGAGAAGCGAGGCGGGAGCGCGGGGGATGGATCCCCGAGCTCGTCCCCGAGCTCGTCCCCGAGGCCATCGAGGGAATTCACGCCGCCCGAGACTCGATTTTCACACGGCGAGACCGTCCCTTTTTCCATCTTACTCGACTTGTTCCGAATAGCGAGAAGCGCGCACCGCGACGTGTGTATGATGGCTATGCCAATGGCCGGAGATTTATGCTGGCCGGGGGCGTGAGCTCGAGTGCGGCCCTCGATGATGAATCGAACCTTCGGCTAAGCAATGGAGCAAGGCTAATTGGAAAATCCGCTCTGGGGGAGTTTTCCGGGATTAGTTTTATCAGGGCAAGACTAATGCAGACTAACTAGAAGACCGGGAGGGCCGCGCTTCATTTCACTTTTCGTCATTCAACTATTCAAGCCTCTCGGAGCGCTACTCCAGAAGGTCCACTCGGCAGTCGTGCGGCAGTCGTGCGGCAGCCGGCTTTGCGCCGCGGAAAACAAGCCGAGCTTATACGTACACGCGTCCGCTGTCCAACCCTCGAGCCGAGCACGAGTGTGCTCTATGTAGACTTGGCAGCTTCGCGCGCCGCACACGTCGCAGCTCGCCTGACCCTGTTTTTCCCTCGGTTTTTCCCTCCGCCGCCGAACTCCATTTTCCGCTCGTGCAGCGTCTTTGATAATCTCTCGAATTCGCTGCTTCATTTCGGATTAGCTGTCACTCGCGCCGAGCGGATGGGATCGGTCTAATTTCGTTCGACATCGGGAAGCGCGAGAGGTTCAATGCTCAATCATACACCCAGGGAGTAGTTCGCATCGGCAGCCTCGCTCAGGCATTTAGATAATGTTTTCGCGACAGCGCAAATCGGCCTAAAATGTAAATCCTGTAAGCGGCTACGCGTACTCGGAGAGCGCATACTTTCGACTCCAAGCGCAAGCTCACCGCTCCGAAAGTAAATCTCGCTAATCCCTTTCAGTCTCGTATCTATATACTAGTGTCAGCGCGCGCGCTCCTAATGCGTCTCGCCTTGGAGAGAGAGAGAGAGAGAGAGAGAGAGAGAGAGAGTGACGTCAGGAGCGCGACCCCGCCTTCGAGAGTTCGCGTAGTTCTTTCGCCCTCAGTCTGCCCCTTATCTCGCCTGTGCTTCATTTCCAGACGAGTTTGCGCCGGCCTTGTTCATTTTTCTCCCCCGATGGCCAGTCGCTTATTTCGTCGTTTCCTCTTTTTTATGCCGCCCCGGGCATTTCCTTTTTCCTTTCTCTGGGCCGTCTATAGTCAATGCAGGAGCCACCGCCCCTGATCCAGAGTAATGTGTATAATGTATATAACGTGTGCTGAGGCATTTTTCTCCTATACGAACGATCGATGATCAGAGCGAGCCAGAATTTCGAAAACGGCTGCAAATCCGCGTCGGCCGCTTCTGTTATGTACACCGTGTATATTATGAAACAGTGAAACTTCCCGACTACCACAGTGAGAGGCGAGCAAGTTTCCTCGACAGTCGACATGCGTCACACGACAAAGACCCATTGTTCAACTCGGGGCTGAACTTTTCACACAATAGGCACCCAGCTCGATCGCGCGTCGCCGCCGTCGAGGGGAAAAACTCGAGGAAAAACTCCTTCGCGTCTGCACTCGTATGCATAACAATTAGCGCGGTGTAGGTGTATTAACCGAGTTCCTGCTTTGGCAGAACGATCGGCGATACATATATTCAGCGCGTCTCGCTCGGCGTCTCGTTGACGACGTTGACACTGTCGCGCGTGAGAAGGAAATTGCGGAACCGTCTTTGTCAGCTGCGACGTATATACTATAATATTATAGAAGCGACGCTCCATATAATACGCATTTGCGAGAATCTCGCTCGCAATTCGCAATTGAGAGCTGCTTGCGGCCTTGCGCAGACTTGGGGCGAGGAAATATTTTCTGTTCGCTCCGCTAACGCAGTATCCGGCAGTATCTGCGGTGGCCGGTGCAGCCGGTATCCCAATCGTGCATTTACTGCGGTTATTTCGACCGATAGAGATGAATCCGCATGATTCCAATCTGCAAGACTTTGACAGCCACTAGACGACTTTTTTGGGCCAGCCATTTTTGCCGATAAGACGCGCCGCGACGCGCGAGGAAGGAAACATTTCATTTAGCATAGCAGGCGACGAGGCGTAATGAGAAACATCAGAAGCAGTATAAGACGCGCCCAAAGAGCGTCAAAGCTCAAATAACGCTCACTCGATCTCAATATCAATAACTTATGGTATCATCGACATTCGACGCGCCTCTTAACTCGAGCCTCTTCCCTCCAGCTCTCGCTCGTTTTTTACGCCCGGATAAAAGCGGATAAAAGATAATCGAGCTGCTTCTCGACTGCCGTCGGCCGGCCCGAGGCGACGATTAAACGATTAAACGATTAAACGATTAAACGGAATAGTCTTCTCAATTCAAGTCTTCTCCCGGATAATCTTTGCGCTTCCAAGCTCGCTTCCAAGTGGACCAGACTCTCAAGTTCTCACTCGTCTCCCGCAGACAACTGCGGACACTCGCGAGGGCCCGCAGACTCTGCTCTGAAAAAGGCCGCACTTACCCCATCGGGATGATATTTCGGGACGCCACCCGGCGTCGAGGCCCCGCAGAATTCCAGGAGCACATCCTGCAGCTTTCTCGACGAGTCTGCGAAACCGAGCAAACGATGGAATTGTTCATTAGCTCGCTGTGATTATTCTGCATGATATGCCAGATTGTTCAGATACTCACAGGCTGCCAAATCCTGAAGCTGCTGGAACTCGGCCGGCGAGAGCTTATCCCACTGAAGGGCCATCCTGGGCTTCTTCGCGGCTTCGTCGCGGCCGGTCTCAACGGCTAGCCACCGGAACCAAGGCTGTTCGTCACCTGCAGCAAACAAACACCCGGTATTCACTAGATTATATCCACAGCCCGTCGCTCGGCCCGTCGCTCGACCCGTCCCATGATGGATCCCCCGCTAGCTCTCGAGTACCTCGGGCTCCTCGAGCGCACCATCGATCACGTCAACGTCTCCGAGTTTCTCTGATGCGCGCGGGAGGCGCGGGGAGCGCAAGGTCGGCCAAGTATACGCCATCGCACACTGCACACTGCCGATGCACCTTTTTTCTCCTTCTCCGCGGCTTCCTTTAAATAGCCTGTACGCTCTCGCGCGCGAATCACCTCGCCGAGTCGCCGCCCTTCGTTTATTTCTATAACGACGCTCTTCTTTCTTCGCATGCGACCGCGAGCGACCTCGAACGAGGAAAAGAGAGAAAGAGAGAGAGAGAGAGAGAGAGAGAGAGAGAGAGGCGCGGACAGAGCAGCATTGCTCGATGAACCATGGCGAGACGAGTGATCGACAGCGATGCGAAGCGATGAGAAGGGGAGCTACTCATGTTTCCGTCAGCGGATCCTCGCGCGCAAACAATCAGCTGATTCTTGTCATCTCCGCTGAAAGGGTTGACCAGCTCAACAGCAAATTACACTGCCCATCACTTCTCAAATCCTAACCGAAAGCAGCAGCTTCGGCAGCAGCTTCGGCAGCAGCTTTCCCCACACAAGAGCTCTCGCGAACGCGCTACTTACTTTTCGCGCCGGAGCGTCGATTTTTCCGCGAGGAAGGAGGCACGCTGGAGAAGGCGAGAGCTTGAGGGATCGTTTGTTTCCCCTTGCGCACACCAGAAGTAAATAAAAATTAGACGAGACAACATCATTTGTTTTAGCCCCATTCGTCTTCGTCTGTCGTCGCGTGAGAAGTCGGGGCGTTCCCGGCAATCGTTATAGCTCGAGCGCCGCGGAGTGCAAGTATTTCGTCTTCCGTCTTGCGAAGCGGCGTCCAAGCGGTCCAAGTAGTAATGTCGCGCTCACCTCGGACACTCGGAGCAGCACGCCTAAATTAATGGGAATGGGCTGCGGAATATATTCCTATAGTATTATAGAAGGTAGATTTGAAGAGCTCGATAAAATTCAAACACACACGCGCGCTGTGGGCGACACGCGACCACCGCGTCGACCTCGAGCTGCTCCATCGTCCGCGAAATGCCGTTTCATCGCCGACTCGCTCTATATACCGACATTTACTCCCGCGGATAAATAAACCAATCGATACACACATAAGCAGCACTGCGCGAAGCTATAATTAGCCGTTTATTGGCTCCAGGCTGCCGCGAGACGCGAGAGCTCGCCAACTTTCGATGCAAAAGCTCTAGCCGCACTACTCCTGCTGCGGAAAAAATTTCAAACTCAAGTTCTCCTCATCGCAGTGGCATTCGCTCCCGATGCATGCCCTAACAACGTAGCGCCAACACAAATCCATTCAACAATCGTGTCATTGATTATCCCCTCTACATCGGCATCGCGATAAACTTTTCGTCTTTATATTTGGGCGTGCTATTATCGTGATTATTGCAGGTTCGTCCTTCCATATCGGGCGGATCTCCTATTTCCTATTATCGAAGTGGGACTGGGACTCCCAGTGCACGCTACACGGCTATATAATAGCTATAGGATGAAAGCCGCTTCGTATTTATGCGACGCCAGCTTTCCCTCCAGAGATGAGAAGACTAAAAGAGTGGGTATATAATCATACAATAATATATATATATATATATATATATATGCATAGAAGGAGATAAAGGTATTTCCTTGGTTTAAGAAAAAAAGCAGCGCACATCCTCTAAATAGCTGCGCTATATTTTTAATAAAGCTATGAAATTAAAAAATATGAAAGCGAAATTAAACCTTTCTTGTAGATTGCGATTAAAAGCATCAGTGGTAATACAATTAGACAGCTAATATTCAGCGAATAATTTTTTAAGACTTCGATTTACAACAGTCCAAGTACTCGTCACAGGCGAATCAATAATCTCTTGGGATAATCAACTGTTCAAGCGGGAGTTCTAAATGAAGTTCGCAAAGTGGCATACGCACGCAATTAATGTCGACGAACGACGAACTCATTAAATATAAACACGAGAGTTAATAAACGCGGATCTCACGATAGGATATTTAGACGGCTGAGCTAAGAAAGGAATCGCTGGCGCAGGGTGCTGAATTCGGAGCCGAGGTGCGCGCAGAAATGCGACGAAATTATTATAGTTCATACGGGCTAAAGAACCCTTTACAAATTGTAGACATGTGTACAAGAGCAATAAATTAATATATAACGGACAAATAAGGTAGACGCAACTCTAGCGAAAGTGACTAGTGAGCTAACGGATGACTTGAAACTCGTCAAGGATGTTTCTTCCTGAACCGAAACCGGAAGAGCATTCCATTGCCGCCTCAACGATTAATAGAGCTATAAAAGCCTGTGTTAGAGTGCGAGTTAGCCTCCTGCAAGTCTCGGAAATTGCGTAGGGAGTAAGCTATCGACCGAGACGCAAACGATCGCTCAAGATACTCGCAATTGAGCCAGCCGCGAATTACTTTATTATGCGTAACAGCGCAGTCCTGGACGGCAATATCAGAATAATCATGGTTGCTCCCCAACTTGAAGCTCGCATATCTCAGAAAGGCGTGTTGGACAGATTCCAACTGATCGGATAGTAATTTAATGCGTACTGTTTCTAGATTTCTAGCCGGGGTGCGGACGGAGAGGCGAGAAAAAGAGCTGGCGACGGCATTAAGGGCGTAACGAGCGTTTAATTAAAAATGCTCGGGGCGCTGGCACCATGTTGGCACCATGTTGGCACCATGTTGGCACCATGTTGGCACCATGTTGGCACCATGTTGGCACCATGCTGGCACCATGCTGGCACACGTGGCACAGCGCCCTCGAAATTGCGTCGGCCGCGTGTGCAGTCGCTGCGCTGCTGCTCTGTTGTGAATTCTCACGGTTACGCAGCGAGTGGAATTTCTTTAATTAAAAACGTTTGCCCCGTGAGCTGTACTTGTATTCTTGTATTCTTGTATTCTTGTATTCACGTGCGTGCGCGTGTGGGAGCACTTTTAATTAGCCGTCTCGGGCTGGTTGGCGTGCAACCGGGATAAAAATGGAGAGTTTAATTATTGGGCAATTTTTCTAATGGTTCGGGGCTGGAAATAGCATGCGCGAGTACGCGGCGAGTACGCGGCGAGCACGCGGCACACGAGGACAACGTCGACATGATCCCGAGCATGATCCAGCTCTGCGCCGATGATTCCGCCCGCTGCGGCGCACGTACGACGCGATCCCGAAGCTGTCCTAACAAATCGGCGAACGTGTTCGCGGCCGCTTTCGAAAATATGTATGGGCGCCACGTAGGCAATATCCTTGGAGAGGATGAAAAATCTAAAGAGCGAGGGGAGCGAGATCGAGATCGGGGGATAACCTTGGAGCCGGGAGCCGCGTGCGGGGGCGGTTATACGCGGACGTGCAGTATACATACAGGCATACATACACGGATGTGAGGCACGCATCTGAATTGAGAGTGGGACAGAGTTAACGAGATTGTCCGCGCTCATTAGCTGATTAACAATTTTTGGGGAGAGCGTGCAAATTGAACTGCGAATTAACCGCACACTCGGCTAATGCATCCGAGCCACGCGAGCAAGTGTTAATCCTCGTGTTAATCTCGGCTCGGCGCGACGTACAGCCCTTGCCCGTTTAGTTGTTTTGGAGCGAGCCTCTCGCTCATGCGGCGACTGGGGAATGGAAAACAGGTGAAAGCTGAAGACTGCAGAGAAGCGCAGACGACAAGGGCAGCGACGAGGGCAGCGTGCGCACGCAGCGTATAATAGAGAAGAGAGTCGATCGAGGAGCGAAATTATTTACCAAGCCTGGCGCGCGCTCCGCAGCCAGCTCTCCGTCACGGCTCTCCGTGACCCCCTTCTTTTATATATTATCCAGTCCTGCGAGCCGGAGCCGCTACATCAACAGCTCCACGAGAAGGAAAATAGACTGCGAAGCATCGGCCGAATGATCGGGAAGCTGCACTCGTTTCAGACTCGTGAGCCGGCATCGATTTTCCCAGAGCGTTATCCTGCGTTCGCAGCCAGGGTCACTCGAAACAAAAGAAAAGGCCGCGGCTCAAACGAACGCGGAAAGCGGAAAGCGGAAAGCGGAAAGCGGAAAGCGCCGGCCAGCGTCAAAGCCGCATTATCAAACGAACCGCGACCACAGGGCTTTTCCACCCAATTCCCTCTTTGCGCCGAGCAGCGTCCTGCGTGTAGGCTCGGATTACGGGACTGTTCGTTAAAAGAAATCACGCTGTAGCGCGCCGCGAAGCCGAGATTTTCAAACTCGGATGATTTTCAACTCAAGTTCAAGAAGAATCAGTCCTGCTGATCATAATATGTAGTGCGTGGTCGCGTGCGATCAGGAGAGAACGCGAGCCGAGCGAGAGATTTCGCGGAAAGTCTGCTGAAAATTTTCAGCACGCTTTATATTACAGCTCGAATTTTCTTTTGGCCAAGGCGAGGGCCAAGGGGATTACTTATTCGAAATCACTCGTGTGCTTGCATCCAATCGTATGAAAACAACTATTCGTAAACTGATATACTGTAGTATAGCTGTGACGGAAAAACTTGACACGGCTGAAAAAGGCCTTTTAAAATAGATAGCTTTCCCATCAAAGGAGAGTTTTTTCTCTTTCTGGCTTCTGCTGGACATTTTTTCACACTGAGCCATCGCAGAGCTTCGTTGGCGAGTAGAGTTTAAAAATATGATTCAGCGCAGCGTCATCCGTTATGGGACGCCTACTGAAAAGCGCTAGGCGCACTATTTGAAGTTGATGTCCCTGCTGCACGGCTACTTGAATAAATTTCAATTTCTTAATCATCCTCCTGTGGCAGAGTACCGACTGTAGCCAGCCCTCGGAGCCCTCGAGAATCGATACTCGTTAATCAAACGCGTAGTTAAGGTAAGAGGCGCCGCGGTTGACGCACCCCTCGCCTTGTTTGTCGGAGGTATGTCCATCCGCAGCGTGCGTCTGAGAGCTTGTGGACTTATTTTTAGGACTAATATATGGGGGCCCGCGTACGTGGCCAAAGTGGATAATTATAAAGCGCGGATCGCTGCAGCACGATAATAAATCCTCGAATAAAGTGACGAGACCAAGTCGTAAATGAGTAACAGCTGCGCACCGAGGCGGCAGTAAAAACCGGCGCAAGCTCGGATGTCGGCGAGAGGAGACTCTTTACATCTTTTTTCGGCAAGATGTAATCCAAGTCGGACAATGCCAGGGACTGATTTCGTTGCTAAGTAGTCAAACAAACATTTCCGAGCGGGAAATAACGAGGAGCGTGTTCCTCGAGTGAATTCGATCGCAGCTGCCTTTGAAATCGGATTGGCACGCGCCAGTCGATTTCAAACTTATTAAAATGTCGCGCTTATAACTTGATTGTCGATCAGAGAGGTAACTTCTCCGCCATAACTCTGCGATGGGAAGAGTCGACAATTGCCCCGATGAATTTTCCAGCTGCTCCCGAGGCTGCTCCCGAGGCCGCTCCCCTCGAAACTCGCGACAATGCGCTCTATGTATTCGCGCGTCAACGTTTCTTTGTTCTCCGCCCGTCTATAATCCAATGCCGATCGAGGATCGTGTGAATGATTTAACTCCCCCAACTTTCGGCAAGCGCTGCTCATCTCCTCCTCAACTTGGCTGCTCTATGCGCAAGATCGCAATTAGCGCGCGAATCCTCTCTGCAGTATTTAATTATGCACCTCATTATTCGGCGAGCGGCGGAATTGGCCCGGCGCCAGCGGCACTGCATACACGAGTACGCGACGTCCGCAGCCGCGGGCTTGACGAAGACGGAAGACTTATACGCTCACTCGAGTATGTGCCTAAACTTTCGCCGACTTTTGTCAAGTCTTTGTGGAGGCTTCTTTGTTCGACGACTCCGGGCGGGAAACTGCAGTTATTCGGTTGCTTTTCAATGCGTGCATCTGAAAATAAAGCGATAAAGATCGCGAAAGGCTCCGAGCTCCGAGGCAAGGGTATAGTATATCTGCCTCATAATAGGCACGGCAGCAGGAGCGGTCCGTCTCTCTCTCTCTTCGGGGCTGCTGGCGTCGTCGCCATGGTGACGCTCGGCAGCACGACCTTGAGCACCGTCGCTCGGCCGGGGAGTGTATATAGGCATACGCGCGTATACGCGACTGCGCGGAGACGGAGCTGACAATTATAAAGCTGCTGCAGGACAATGCCGCGCGGCACAACAAGGGCGCTCTGCGGACGCGGACGCGGACGCATACTTTGGGCGGCCAGCTGATGGAGAGTCGCATCGGGAGAGTTTTCAGCTTTCGCCTTCCTCCCCCGGTAATAATAATTCGAGCTCGAATTCGAGCGCCATCATCCGAGCCATCATCTGCGCGCGCGGCCTACATACGCGCGGGGATAAAACGCCGAGCTCGTCGATAATATCCAATAAAAGCGTCATAAAGGCGCGCGCGCTTATTAATAACGAAGCGCGAACGCGACTTCAAAGCGGGACGGAATGAAAAAATGCGAGGGAAAATCGAGGAGCGGGCGCGTGTGTGCCGAGGGCGATGATTACGTATATACGCGGAGACACGCCTCTCCGCATGCTGCATGCAGGAGCCGAAGAACCCCGAGGGAGTACGTCGCGCAGGAGTCTCTCTCATCTCTCCCTCATCTTCTTTATTACATTTATCTTTTCGCGCGCCGGCCCCGAAGACGCTTGTTGATGTTCCTCAGCCAGCTCTCAAAGCGCGATCAAATGCAGATCGCTCTTCGATTGATTGCTGTGCAGCCACGCTGCGATGCTAATTTTCCTACCTAATGTCAGAAGTTACGCGATGCTCGACGCGATTGTAGGTATATATACATTGACACCTACGTCACGAAAGCGAGAGGGCGCGCGCGGAGGGAGTTGAGAGAAAAAGGCGGCCGGAGAATGAACCTACCTGTTGAAATCACCTTGCGCGTAGAGGCACAAGTCGAAATTGAGCTCGTCTCGGATTCTACCAGTGTCGCACGGTACTGCTCGAGTAGTCTGTCCGGTGAATAATCCGACGAATAACTTTCGTTGATTGCCTCCCGACAGCTGTCGCGCCTGACTCACGAACGCAATAAGAATTAAACCCAATTGATAGATCCATTATTGTATCCGATATCGTGCGCATCACTTATGTATGAGTATATGGGCAAGTACGTTGTACGTTGTACGCTTGTACGTATCTCGGTGGATGATCCGCAGCCGGCAGCCGGCAGCCGTTCCATATTTTAGCCGCAGCAATTGAGAACATTAATGATTTCGTGAACGCTGCCGGCGCTGCTGGCGTCGTGCCCGGACACACTTATATTTCGATAGTAATTATATCTACACAATTCACAGGCTCGAGCACGAGTTTATTACGCAGTACGCGGGCGAGAGCTCCTCGCTTGGGAAATGAAAAAAGACGCAGCTTTATCGAGCCAAATTTGAATCGCGTAGTTTTGGGTGCACATCGTGCGGAGGCTCGAAGTTGCTACGCACGCACGCACGCGCTACGCAAGATCGAGCGAGCGAAAGAAAACGAAAGATAAAATATATAAAAAGCCCGTAAAAATAATCATCATCTCGCCGGCCGGGCCTCGCCGAGTTTTCGCGCTGTAAATCATCCTCGAAATTACAAACGGCCCTCGGGCACGCGCATCTCGCCGGCGCGTATCTTCTTCATTGTATTTCGAGAGAAACGGGAAAGCTCGGCGCGATAAAAATTAGGTCAGAGCGCGGCGTACACGCGAGTAAGTATTTCTGGCGCTTCGATTCGCAGCTTGGGAGCGAGTAGCTGCCCCTTTCCACTTTCCTCTTTCCTCTTTCCTCTTTCCCTCGCTCCTCGCTCGCATTTGCCTTCCTGCAAATTTCTGCAAGCCTTTTTACACAGAACCGGGCTCCCTGCGGCTCTCGGGGATATCAAGGAGACGATATTTCAGAAAGCTTATTTAAAGCCGAAGCTCTGCGCGCACGAGCGCGAGCTTGATTTATAATAAATATTTATGATGAATCCGGAATCCGTCCGTCTCGCAGCGCGGCGGAGCGATATTGCTAAAAGCATACCGCGTATTTCGAATGCATGCAGGCAAAGGCGCAGTTTTCTTTTCACTTCGCGGCGAGGAGAGGGCTACGAATTGACAACCCAACTGTATGGCTGGCGGGCAGCAGCGGCAGCAGCAGCAGCAGCAGCAGCGCAGCTCTGCATAAAATATCCACCCCCGAAATCGACACACACAGAGCTGCTGCCGATTCAAGTGCCGATCCAAAGAAAGCTCGAGATAACGGAAGTTGTTAAGTTGTTAACAACTAGTAAACAAACTTAGCAGCTCTCAAGTTCGTTCGGCATGTGTGCACGTGTTTATGTCCATTGTCCACTCATACCAGGCATCATACTCATGTCGAGGAATCCCGCAGCATTGATCCTTTTTATGAATTCGCGCCAGCGGATCAAGCGGGAAAATTGAGATGTCAGGCCGCCGAGAGCTGGAGGCTTTTTACTCGAAATTACTTTCTTCCCGACTCATTAGGGCGGATGGAGGTACTCGCGAGAAAAAACGTTCGGAACCATACACGGGATCCTGGACGAAACTCTGGCGCGTCTCACACATATTTGCGTACACATGTGTTATCGCTCGTATAGATAAGCGAGCTAGCGAGAGTGTGCGAGAGAAGAATTGTTCACAAACTGGAAAAACACGACCGCTCTTATAGACTCGGAGAGTCCCAGCATCGGGCTATAACAGAGTCTTATCTCCGCGGCGCACACAGCGACGAAAGTGCGAGCCAATCATTAGGCTGAACATTGTCGCCGCAAGCGCGACTGTTGACGGAAGTCGGAAGTCGATATTAACGCTCGTGCATTATTCAAATTCTCGCCGTATTTTAAATTCGGCAATCAATGCGGCGAATACAGCCCGGAATGCAGGTTGTTTACTTGTCAGTCCAGTGTCCACGCAGCGGAACAAACACAAACTTTGCGAGTCGCACACGCCCTCCGCGCAGTTTCGCTCGGCGTTGTTTCGCGCACACGCGGAGCCGATCGAAAACCCGCAAAGCAAGATAAGCGCGAGGATAAGCTGACTGGGAATTTAACAGCAATGATAGCACCGGTGTTTTTGCCTCGGTTTTTGCACGGCGATGCAGTACACAAAATTCTGCGCAGGATACGAAACTCGAAACTCGGGTGAAACGTGAGCGAAGAAACTCTGATGTAAACAAAAGGAAAGGGCGACATCTGCAACAGCAGCCTCGGGTGGCACGAGGCAGTCTCTCACCATTCTCTCGACATCCTGGCGCTCGTCCTGACGAGCATAGCCGTCGCCCCCGTCCTCGCCGATGCACGGGTCGCTCGCGGCTAGGGGAGAGGCTCGCTGGCTCCCGCTCTCCAGCTCTCTGCAGCAGCCGCTCCGCCCAGGATTCGCCGCCGAATTCACGGTGTCACACGGCGGCTGTACTCGCGCTCAGCGGTGCGTTGCACGCTGGGTGCTCGAACTCGCGTAGCCGCGTCTCTCTGTGCGAGCCGAGCTGCGACCCGAGGTGCGATCTGGGCAGCCGCGCACGACGGAGGCGCGCGCTGCGGATCTGTGCGCGCACGCGTGAGGCGTGAGACCGACTGCGGACTGAGGCTGCTGTGCTGCTCTGCTGCTGCTGTCGCTTCTCGCGGAGAGCTCGGCGCTCGGCGCCACCGACGACGACGGCACCTGCGCCGGCGCGACGCCAGTGTGGGAGACTGGAGAGAGAGAGAGAGAGAGGGAGCGAGATAGGCGCAGCATCAGTTTTTCTCGCCGACTGGGCTTCCGTTGTTCCGCGCAATTAGCGGATTCTCCTTTCTTCCCCGGCCCTCTGTAGAGTGCCCGCTCTGTGCACGGAAATCTGCGCACGCGGTACACGGAAGCTCGGAAGTCGATCCCGATGACGAATCGCGAGGAATCGCCCGCTGATTTTCTCCCCGCGCGATTCGAATTCGGAATCCCAACTGGACTTTGAACATGCGCATTGCGCACCCATTGACCAGCCGACGAACGAATGCGGATGCGGATGCGGCCCAATTGCCTTTCATGCACTGCATCTCTCCCCTTCTCCGCGGCTTCTCCGCGCGGGAGGGTTAGTCAACTTCTGCACGCGATTCTCCCTCTGATTGAATTCATCAAAATTATCCGCGTTTCGAGGCGGATACAAAAAAGGAAATCGCGCGCGTTCATTGATAAATGGCCCGCTGAAGGGGAGGCAGGTCCCAGAGGTGAGCCGAAGCGACAGGCAGGAAGACACTCTGCTCCATTTTTCCGCAAGCGCCGCTTCTCAAACTTTTGTATACAANCGCCCAGGATTCGCCGCCGAATTCACGGTGTCACACGGCGGCTGTACTCGCGCTCAGCGGTGCGTTGCACGCTGGGTGCTCGAACTCGCGTAGCCGCGTCTCTCTGTGCGAGCCGAGCTGCGACCCGAGGTGCGATCTGGGCAGCCGCGCACGACGGAGGCGCGCGCTGCGGATCTGTGCGCGCACGCGTGAGGCGTGAGACCGACTGCGGACTGAGGCTGCTGTGCTGCTCTGCTGCTGCTGTCGCTTCTCGCGGAGAGCTCGGCGCTCGGCGCCACCGACGACGACGGCACCTGCGCCGGCGCGACGCCAGTGTGGGAGACTGGAGAGAGAGAGAGAGAGAGGGAGCGAGATAGGCGCAGCATCAGTTTTTCTCGCCGACTGGGCTTCCGTTGTTCCGCGCAATTAGCGGATTCTCCTTTCTTCCCCGGCCCTCTGTAGAGTGCCCGCTCTGTGCACGGAAATCTGCGCACGCGGTACACGGAAGCTCGGAAGTCGATCCCGATGACGAATCGCGAGGAATCGCCCGCTGATTTTCTCCCCGCGCGATTCGAATTCGGAATCCCAACTGGACTTTGAACATGCGCATTGCGCACCCATTGACCAGCCGACGAACGAATGCGGATGCGGATGCGGCCCAATTGCCTTTCATGCACTGCATCTCTCCCCTTCTCCGCGGCTTCTCCGCGCGGGAGGGTTAGTCAACTTCTGCACGCGATTCTCCCTCTGATTGAATTCATCAAAATTATCCGCGTTTCGAGGCGGATACAAAAAAGGAAATCGCGCGCGTTCATTGATAAATGGCCCGCTGAAGGGGAGGCAGGTCCCAGAGGTGAGCCGAAGCGACAGGCAGGAAGACACTCTGCTCCATTTTTCCGCAAGCGCCGCTTCTCAAACTTTTGTATACAAGCAATTGGTTTTGAGTCCCTTTAGTGTCTGTTAGTGAAAACCCCGCATTGAGTGCGCTGATGTAATTAAGGTATTAATTAACTCGTATTTTACCAGAGCAATATGAACTCGCGCAGGTAGTTGATGGTAATTACCTCGCGGCGCGCGGCGCGCGGCGCGCGTTGTCCAATGTGCGGCCTGTATAATCCGAAGCACTATAATTGCACAATTGCAGCTGCTTCTTGCTTTTTCTCCGATACTTATACGCAACGCAGCTTTTTTTGTTGGGAAAGGCGCGGTCGCGCGGTTGCGTGGCAACGGCCGATTGCAAACAGTTTGCGACAGACCTATTTTGCAAAAATGATCAGGAGTGCAGACCGAGGCGAGTGGTGTGTGAGCAATTTCTTGAATTTCGAAAAAACGCTTTTTCCCTCCTTGACTACTTGTTGACGCGAGAAAGGTTCGAATTCTCGTTAACTTGAAATGAATGTTCGTCTCGAATATATCCATTGACTAAGTGCAATAAACTATACGTATACTGTAAGAGTGTAAGGCGAAACACTTTCGAAGCGCGAGGCGCGTAAGAAAACAATAGTTACCCCTTCAGCGAATTTAAGCGAACAAAGAGATCTCATCCTCGTTAAACTTCTCCAACATCAGACGCGACGCAATAGTTTTCAAGCAATTACAAACGCAACGCGGCGGAAGTGTTTTTAACAGAGGGACAGAGGCAGGGAAAACCAGGTAGTCCAATCGTTAGTACAGATTTGAGAGCGGCTAAATAGGGGGAGAGGACTATCCAAAACTTCGAGGGACTCGAGAGCTTTGGATAGCTTCGATTTCGTAGGCTCGCGCGTGGCAAGTTCAGCTGTGCGACTTGTCATTGAAGAGCCTCGTTTAACGCGGTTTAACGTTACTCCACATTGTTTACAAATAAAATTCATAAATCTTACCTTTATCGGTTACTGTCTTGTTGACTTCTGCTGAGAAGTCGTTTTCCAGTCCGTGCAGAGTTGTTATGCACTGACATTCACTGCACATTGATTCGGGAAAATTAAAACCGTATTAAAATTATAAACCACGTGAATCAACAATTATACCTGTATCCATTATAAGTGCAATATAGTTGAATAAAAGAAAAGTCGAACGCGGGTGAAAACGCCTGCAAGTAGATATTTCCCGGAATTCCTTATATGGCAAGAATCTCGTCCAGGAACGATCGGTATCAGTGAAACATCAGCAGCAGGTAGAATGCGCGAGTTCTCCGCGCGTACAACGAGTACACGCTCTCCACACTCCATCAGAGAGGAGGTGGCAGAGGTATATTTCGCGGCATTCACAGCTGCTCTTGTATTCGCAAGAGTTTTTGCTCGAGTTTTTGCTGTGCCTCGAAATACATGGAGTGATTCCGATGGCTTATTAAAGTTAGAGTCGAGTTTTAAGATGTTTGCGAATTGCCACGCCGTATGCTAATGGTGTGTTGTATTGTAGATATTCCCCTACAAGAATTGCTCGACAATCCTGCCCTCTATTCGCATCTTCAGCTACTTCATTATATTCTATATCCAGAGACTAGCGATACGCAGGCGAGTAACACAACGAAACGAACAAGTAAATATGTGTGTGCCTCTCTCGATATCGGAACTCGGAGCAGTCGGAGCGCAAGTAAAGAATGTCCTGCGCGCGCATCAACCGAGGCTATGATGTATTATCACGCCGTCCCGGGACGTCGTGTGTTCGAGACGCGCGGCCGCGATTCAGGATCCGGCGAGCATAATGCGTTGCAAAAAGCACTGTGGAAAACTGCAGCGTGCAGCTCCTTGAGCTTCGTGAGCGCCTGGTAGCCTAGCACCGCGACGAAGACAGCACAGTGCAGCTACCTCGACGACGCTTCAACGCGTTCAACTCGCATACTGCGGGAGAGGTTTTCTTTTTCTCTTGCTACGCGCACAGCGCGGATAGAAATGCCCGATGCGCTGACCAAAGCGCAAGTGGATAACAGCATTTATGATACGTTGATCTTTGGTCGGTAATACATTCTGTCGGATCAAGTAAAATTCCACCCTTATTTCTCTTGAGTTCTTCTCCTTTATTATTTATACAAATAGACTACATGTATTTCATTGTACGTACATCCATGTGGATCCGAGTTTTGTGAAAAGAAAGTATAAAGTTCACATTCAAGAGAGCAGTAAAAGCAGTAATTCGCGATTTGCAGGGCAACACTTTGCTACATTATATCATTGTACATTGTTTACATTGTATTAATTTACATCAGTTATCGTAGCATGTGCATTATTTATATTACAAAATATTTCTTGATCTGCAAAATGATGCAACGCAAGAAATTTCAAAATGCCATGTTCTCTTTTATGATTTTTACAACAAGCTCTTTCCTGTTGATGGCTAAATTTGGTAGAACATTCGTGCAATAATCACATAAGGAAGAGCCTTCATATAGGCTTTCAGACAAAATGAAGGACGTTATAAAACTATATTTTGTTCAAATCTTGCCAGTCATATGTTCCGTAAGCAAATTTTTAAAATCAAGCATATTCAAATTGTTTCAGCATCGCTTTGGCTAGTAATTAAATAAATTTTAATCAAGATCAATTAATCTTTACTAGTTTGTTTTATTACAACTTTAGACCTTTAGAAAAATATTATTAATAAAGAATGTGAAATACAAAGATTTTTACGATGCTATATTTTATTAGTAATATATCACAATATAGATCTCACTCAAACTTGCTTCGCAAAAAATCAAATCAAAATTTACGCTACTGAATTTTTACACAAAGAAAACATAAAACTAATATTAATTCAATAGTGCTAAAATCATGACACTAACATAAATCAGACATTCTTATTACTTTTCAATTATAGGAAAATCGAAATTAAAATGCAATATACATCGAGTCATGTAGTAAAGTTTTAAATCTCTTGTACGTAAAAGTAATAAAAAAGCAGTTTAAGTAAAAAAACTTAATTTCAAGTAATTATTCAATTAGCCATCTTAACATTATAATTTCTATCAGTGTATTATACATGTATACATTTCTAACAGACTTTTTTGAATTGTTTTTCGCGCACGACTAAACCTTAGGGTTCATTTTCGATTTTTCTAATTGCACCAATCTTTCAATTCAGGAATAAGTATTTTTTTAGATGTGGTTGTAACAGTTACTAGAGTTATGTACAAAAATGGAATAGCACAATAATAAATAACGAATCGTTATATAGGTATCGGCTATTTTATATATGAAACGACTAATTCAACATTTATTTCATATACACACAACTTAATCACTTGGACCATAAAACTTTCTAAATTTGAAGATTGGTAAACATTATTTGTCTTAACAACGTTATTTTTACGAAACTATGCACGCGTCTAATCAATAGCTCATCGACTGTGAACAATAGAAAAATAACTGAAAGTTATTTAGTGAGTATGACTTTAGGCTCAAAATAGCTTTACAGTATTCTGTTGCCGAGAGCTTTGTTGCTTAAAAGTCGCACTAACTTAGGATTCGAATTCACGCTTTTATTAGTCCGTTTACATGTCGAATCACATATAGTTCTATGATTATTCTTGTCATCTATGTGTCAGTCTTTTATTGCATTTGCGTGGAGTCTCAACGCGGTCATGAATTCCATCAAGCCTATGGACATTGACATGTCGACCATCTTTTGAGGAATCCATCCTTTTAAGTTCGTGTTCAGTAGCCAGATAAATTGGCATCTGTCGGTTATACCATTAGCCAGACTTTGGGTTGCGAAGCAACCAACGCCATTTTCACCTCTTTTTTAGGAATGAAAAAAATGATTAATATAAAGTGTCGTTTAAATGCATAACTAATCGTAATATTTGAAACCATATATATTATTTTATTAATTACCTTACAAAATTCTTTCTACTTGGAACTGCACTGAAATTTACTGATATTCCACTGCTAATAAAAAACGATTCATATTTTCCCCTATGTCTCAAAACAACAAAATCTCTGGCTCCTATTGCTCCATTTCCAAGAGCTTTAGTTGCTTGATAAACTAAGTCTGTATTATCGTCTATAACCTAAGCAGTATGTTTTTATTAATTGTAATTTGTGATCATCGTAATGAATTCATGAAAAAATTAACTCACGTAGATTTTTTTTGCTTCACCAACTTGTTTATTCCACGAAGTGCAGGATTCTATATTGTCGTATAAACTGTTTATTAGTTTGGCAGCTGGTACGTCAATTGTTCCCTGCATATTTAAAGTAGAACAAAACCATATTTAAAATTACATTGTAAGAACATTATAAATTAACAATGGTGTATTTCTAGTACCGTAATTTTGAAGATTTTTCCATCTGGTTTAGGTAATGTCATGGATGAAATCACATCTCCATCAGTGGTTATTTTTTCAACTTTCCAATCGCTTGATGTGAGAAGATCATGACAATTTTTCAGTAAAGATGGAGCACGCTTCCGACATTCTTCAATCTAAAAAGCGCATTTTATCAAGAGTAAATCGTACTGATAATGATAGGATCAGAAGCAATTGCAAAATACTTTCTTTTGCAGTAGCGCATCAAAGGCTAAATAACGATAATAATTTTAAAATGTTTTAAGGCTTCGTAAAAATGTTTCCTCATGATGCTTCAAAATATTTATCTCTTATTCATATCTCTTTTTAATTAATTTCTGGAAAGTTTTGATGTAAAATTTATACAGTCAGAATTATAAATAATACTATGCATAAATTTTCATCATTATTTTCCCCGATTATATAAAATAAAACTAATGAATTTGCCTTTAGATATTTGAAAATATATAAATACGTCATTTGTAAAATGTTTATACACAATTCAAAAAAAAATTATATACTTTTGTTGTTTTAAGTTTAAGAATTGAATCTGCGATTCAAATAGCTTAAAAATGTCTATTTTATCTAATTTACATACACTTTAATTTAATGCCTTTTTGCGCTTTATAATACACGCATACATGCGTCTACTTTATTTGTCCTTTATTTGTTCTTTATTAATAATAATTTCTTAATAATTTATTTATTAATTAATCTATATTATCTTTATTATTCTTGTACACATGCTTATAATTTGTAAATTTGTAAATTTGTAAAGGGCGTTTTCAGCCCGTCTAATAAACAATAAATAAATAAATAAATAAATACATACATGATATATAGTGCTTTAATACCAATCGACCCTAACAGCTTGTACTACTGAACTAATTAATGAGAAGGTGAATTATTTCATTGAGAGCTTAAACGAGCTAAATAGAAATAGAGCAGTAATATTCTCATTATCAGGATTTTTTATTTATTTAGAGTATTTCAAACGCGTTAAATAAATTGAAAAATATAAAAGTACTTTTGAAAATATAATTCTTATTATAAAGTCATCATGAATATCTTAATACTGACAAAGAAGTACTTGATTTTATAGAAGTAACAAAAGAAATTGTATTAGACTTAACATTGCACGAGTTCTTTTTATGTGCCTAAAAAGGAGGTCTGAATCATACAATAAATGTCAATACAATTTACGTGAATGTATATAATGAGACTAAGGAGAAATATCATTAAATGTATTCATACGTACGTAATATATATATATATATATATATATAAAATTATATATATATATATATATATATATAATTATATACAAAATCCAATGCAATATATTATGTATTAAATTACTTTTGATGCTATGAATCAGTAATTTGTTAACAGGTGGCAAAACATGATAAGTATGTAACTAACAAATTATGACCAAACCTCACTGTTTTCATTAGTTACACATTTAGCATCTGTACTATCCAATTCCTTGGACTTTTGGTTTTTAATTTTTTCTGGATGAAAAATTTTGGGCAGGTAACAATGTCTAACTAAGAAATCCTTCAAATAATTCATTTTTATAAATACGAACACTATTTTGTAATAAACCGCTTTCTTAAAGTCACCAATATTAACAAAAGTTTATGAAAAGACAAGTAAACATCACATGCACGAAAACGTGTACGTCCGTTCGGCACCAATCGTAGCAAACAACTGAGCGCTGCGTCTAAATGAAAGATCCTTTTATGCTGTGTCGTTTGATTAATCATTACGTGTTGAAAACTCAGAATTTAGTGTTTCTTTTCTTTTGAAGTAACAAATGATTAGTATTGATCTAATAGTCATTTTTTTTCTTTGTTCGTTACCTTCGACTTAAGGAAATGATTAAATTGTAAAATTATATTATTTATTATAAATCGTCTGAGGCGGCAATGGAATGCTCTTTCTGCTTCGGTTCAGGAGGAAACATCCTTGACAGGTTTCAAGTCATCCGTTCACTCGCTTTCGCTTGAGTTCTAGAATCTAGTCATTTCTGCGTCTACTTTATTTGTCTGTTTTATTAATCTTTAGTTCTTGTACACATGCATACAATTTGTAAAGGGCTCCTTAGCCCGTATAATATATAATAAATAAATAAATAAATAAATAAATATATTATACGGGCTAAGGAGCCCTTTACAAATTGTATGCATGTGTACAAGAACTAAAGATTAATAAAACAGACAAATAAAGTAGACGCAGAAATGACTAGATTCTAGAACTCAAGCGAAAGCGAGTGAACGGATGACTTGAAACCTGTCAAGGATGTGTCCTCCTAAACCGAAGCAGGAAGAGTATTCCATTGCCGCCTCAGACGATTGATAGAGCTATAAAAGCCTGTGTTAGAGTGCGAGTTTTTTTTTTGTTTTTTCGTTACCTTCGACTTAAGGAAATGATTAAATTGTAAAATAATTTTGTTTAGCATGTTTAATAAATGAAAACATCATTTGAATTGGAAGAATCTAACATCGAAATATCAAAATAGTATTAATGAATGTGCAGTTTTGTGACCGATGAGTTTTTGAAAATTGGCAAGACTGTGTTTAATTTTAGCATACGTTCATAATTATATTATTCCTACTGCGATACTTTAAATTGAAATACTTAAATAAAAGAAACAGTAATAAATTAAAAGCGCACCTTCTCACGTGGCAGTTTTTGAGCAATGGTTGCTGGCAGAAAAGGTGCGTTTCCTCTTTTTCGATCAACTTCATCTTCATCAGAGGAATGGTCAGGAGAATCCATGGGTGTGTAGAAGTGGCCAACGTTTTCTCTCGAAAGAGCTGGCACTTCCACGTTAGGACTGATCAGTGGTGCTCTTTCAGGATTGGGAAATCCTTTATGCAATTAAAAGTAATTTGTTTAGCATACTCCTTACTTTCAATGTATATAGTATATATATTTAGAAATTTTAAAACCATTACCTAAATACCAATCCCTTGCTTGAGACTCTTGTGGTATTACTTTTATGTCTAAAAACCAAACTTCACCCCATACAAGCACAAATGACGTAAGTACCAATAGAACTTGAAATACTGGCTGGCTGGATTGTGACCACTAAAATATTAAGTGGGAACTTCATTTTAAAAAATATCAATAATTACAATGAATAAATAACGTTTTCGTGACTGACTATAGTTTTAAAATCAATAGAGATTGTTATATGCATTGCAGAATTATAGATACTAATGTGAAAGATTTTTTTTATTTGAGCAATAATTGAACAGATTTTTAAAGCGATGCTTAAGTTATTATATATACTCACATCATAGAGAAAAACCTTGGACAACAAAAAGGCACAAGTAGACGAAGTAGAAAGCTAAAACAGGTACGAAAATTTTGTCTTGATTTTGTATTATTACGAATTAGAGAAAGTATTTTTGTTTGCTTACAGCTACAATGCACCAATGATCCATATAAAGTAGTGCGTAAAATAATAATAAAACTGTGAATCGACAAGCTGCAGCCATCTGTAACGAAGTTAAGGTGATAATTTTTTAGTTTCAATGTAATTTGTATGCTTGCAGTGGTACATACACACGAGCACGCACTTTCACACGTATCATAACATTATCATACTCACAACAATATCGAAAAGTGATGTTTTCATTTTGTAATGAACAATTTGCTGCACAAAGGCAGTTTGAACATTTGTACCCGAGATCTGAAAATAACAAGTGAGGATTAAAATCATTTATTAGAAATAGTCAGAAGTGCGATTCCGTTAAAACTTACCATAATACAAATTAACCACATGAGAATGGTAAAGAGAAAGTCGAAGGTGACAAACAGGCAAAAGAACCTTCGCACGTTAGACATGCGGCCGTTATATCGAGTCCCCGCGATTAAGACTTCGTTTACGGTGTCTGGGGTTCTTACACTTTGTGCGTAGCTACTGCGCTGCGAATTTATCGAAGCATTGAATATAGACTCGGCAGCCATGCGGATCTGGCGGTCCTCTGCTGCCATCCTCATCTGTCTATCGCAGTCCGTCATCATTCTGAGGTCGGATTTGTGCTGAAGATCTTTTGTTCAATATTGAAAAGATATATGGTGTTGAAGTCTAATGCAAATACAAACTTGTAATACAAACGTCCAATTCTAACGTAGCGATCTTAGTGATCGTTGTCATGAGAATTGGCTGATTGAAAAGCTATATTAAATAGAAAAAAAGCGAATTTTAAGTACATATGTTTGTTCAAAGTTTCAATTTAAAAATTATACTTGTTGATTATTACAAATAATGACTAAGAATAATAAGTCTGTAGAACGTATAAGAATAATTAATGTGAAAACGCGAAAATTAAATATCATACAGACAAAAATGTTTACTAAATTTAGATTTAATCAATATCGATTAGTATTATATTTTACGGGTTTTTTCAGCGTCTGATTCAGCAAAATTTGCTTTCAACTCGAGCTAAAAATCAAGTGTGCATGAAGGGTAATACTATTACAAATTCTATTTTTGTCGTTGCGTGAGTCTTTCTCCGAACGGACCTTATTCTAGGCATTATTTTTACGTTTCAACATTCAATGTCCGATAACAATATTCTTAACCATACCATTGTAAAAGATAACAAAAAAATACATTGTATATCTTCTTGATAAAAGAAGTGAGTGAGTAAAGGAAATCCCTCACTATTCTAATCTCACTACACAATGCGAATTACTTGTTTTCTTTTCGATTTCTTTTACCTGATAATATCATGAGCAGGATATGATAAGATACACGACATTCAAGAATCATACAGCGGTATAATACAATTATTCAACAACTTCACGCCCACAAAATTGAAATAAATAATTGTTATGCGTATTTTTTTGTCGTTCCAAACTTATCATTTTATTAAATCTATGTGTCAACAAAATGTAAAAAATGTATTTATTGACAAATAAAAACACTCTACAGCACCGAGACAATGGATAAACAACAGATTTCAACAATAATAAGAAACATAACCTCAAATAACTTTCACATTCAAATTCGAAAATCGTTTGATCTAATAAGGGAAAATAGTCAAGAGAAAATGATTTAATTACCCCGAACACAAGAGAACAGTCATTTTCTCGCTACTTGTTAATGCGCTTTGTGACTACAATGAAAAGAAAAAAAAATACCTTGCTTCTTTGCAGAGCTTTTTGATTCCTCAAACTTTGTTGGCTTCAGCCGATCCATCTACGATAATGGTTATCGTACGTGTAAACCCTATCGATGAACAATTACCTTCACTCATTTTTTATAATAATTTGAAAAATATCTTCCAAATCACGTTTCAACACTTTGTCACTAAAAGAATCGTAAACAGCAATCCACACACACACAGCTGACAGCTCATTTTATGAATTTAGTTCAGTTTTTGAACACTTGTGTCAGCACTTTTATAGGACCGTGACGCCATCCTATGTTGAGTCACAGAACTAAATAGAGCATTGACTTACTGTCGGCACGCATCGTATGTGTCGGTAAAAATCATGCATGAAAGTACTTTAATATCAAAAATGTTATCGTCACTAATATTATTGTTCTAAAATAAATAAAATTATTGTTATAATACAAAAAAAAGTGTTGAACTTTAGATCATGATTTCATAATTTACATATAAAAAAAGACATGATATCAAATTTTGTTAGGATAAGCAATTAATAAGAGATCACTTAGAATATAAAAAAGAATTATATTTTGGTATTATTTACAATTCTTAGAGTAAAAATAGTTATTCTGTACAACACTTAAACTTGAGCCCAATTTTTAACCAGCAAAAGCTGGAATGCCAGTGATGGCTCTACCTAAAATGAGAGCATGAATATCGTGGGTGCCTGCACAGAAAAAAAATTCGTCAACAATAACAATAACCAATTCATTTTAATAGCATCATCTGGGCATTGCTTTACCTTCGTACGTGTTAACTGCCTCGAGATTCATGACATGCCTAATTATGTGATATTCGTCGGAAACACCGTTTCCTCCTAGCATATCTCTAGCGTTTCTTGCAATTTCTAGCGCTTTGCCTGTAGAATTGCGTTTAATTATGCTTATCATTTCTGGTGCCACTCTGCAAATGTACATCAAAATGTTTACAGTCTATTTTTACTCTGTTCAAACAAGAGAGATATACGAATGCATAAGAATCATATTCCTTACTTGTTTTCATCCTTCAATCTGCCAACTTGCAAACAAGCCTGCAAGCCTATTGCAATTTCCGTCATCATATCTGCCATTTTCTTCTGCATTAATTGATTAGCTGCTAAAGGACGCTTGAACTGCTTTCTTTCAAGAGTGTAGGCTCTTGCTAATTTTAAACATTTTTCAGCTGCTCCCAATGCGCCCCAACCAATGCCATATCTAGCATTGTTCAAACAGCCGAAAGGACCCTGACACAAAGATGACATAATTTTAATTAATGAAAATAAATTGCACCATTCAATTTAATACTGAGCTTACCTTCAGACCCTTTACTTTCGGCATCAAGTTTTCTTCTGGTACAACAACTTCATCCATAAGAATCATACCAGTCACCGATGCTCTCAACGAAAATTTGCCTTCAATTTTTGGCGTTGACAGTTTATTCTCATTTCCTTTTCTTTCAACAATAAAACCACGAATGTCGTCGTTATCATCTTTGGCCCATATTATTAAAATGTCTGCTATCGGTGAATTTGTTATCCTGCGTAGGCATGGTGGAGCATTATTTTCTAGTACAATGTTTGTCTGCGCGTGAAATTCAGTCGAGCTATTTTAATTACTTACCATGTTTTGCTACCACTAATCCTGTATTCTTTCTTTGCAGGATCAAACCTAGCTCGAGTTTCCAAGGCTCCAGCATCACTACCATGATTAGGTTCAGTTAGGCCAAAACATCCCACGAGGTCTCCAGAAACTGTTGACCATCAGTTTTTATCACAAGTTTTATGACTTGAATTACAAGTTATGCTAAAAATAACTTACTCAATTTGGGCAAGTACTTGTCTTTCTGCGCATCGTCTCCGTAAGCTTCGATGGCACCGATTACAAGAGACGACTGAACAGAAAATGCCGAGCGGTATCCACTATCGATCGACTCGATTTCCTTGGCTAGAAGACCATAAGCTACTGAGGACACACCCGCCGCCCCGTAGCCCTTGACTGTACAGCCCAGCACACCCATGTCCCCAAGTTCCTTGATGATGCTCCGGTCGAAGTGCTCATTGCGATTAGCTTCGATAACGCGAGGCATTAACTTTTCATTGCAATATGTGCGAAACTGATCACGAACCATGATTTCATCAGCTGTCAAGCAAGATTCCAAGTTCAGCGGGTCCTCCCATTTGAAGGGCGCGAAATCTAAAATGACAATTACAAATTCGAAATTCCAATGGTGCATGTGTGCGCGAGTGTATAGTTAATTCGTTTCAGTTCGATAACTTCGTTATCGGATAGTATTGTTTACGAGTGGGTATAGAAGATTTCCCTCTTATCGTTGTTTACAAGTAGATTACACGAATTCTTGAACTAAATTTAATCTTCACGACGACAGAATATACTTTATCTGAGTAAGAGACCACCTAGTGACTTACGCTTTTGCCAGAGACATGATGTGACGGAAAGCTCTGATGGAATTTTAAATATTGTTAAGGAAATGCGAATAGTGCATGGTACACTAATGAATTAATGTTAATATGGGTATGCAAATGTATTATGCTGTATGTAATGTCCTTGTGAAAACAATGTTAAGAATAATGAAGAATGGGAAACACTGAATTTATTATTGCCTTAAATTATTATCATTTCTCATAGGAATGATTAGAAAAAGGATACGCCTTGTTGCAATTGATTGTGATGCGCTGTAGATCTGCGTGATTAACTTTTGCACTCGTATCGCCATGTTTATACGGATAGAAAACTGACTTATCGTCAACGCGGCTGGTACACACTATCACTGCCCTGTTTCCAGAGGCATACTGAGAAGGTCTTCCGGCCCAAGCCAATTTAACGAATCGAAGAGCTCAGCATGGAGTCATTATCACGTGACCCTTGCATTGGTATCTTTTCGCTTATATATTTCGCGTCGGTATGGCGGGAAATTCAAAAGACTGGAATTCGATATTTGATCTTTTTTAATAAAAACATAAAAATAATAGGGGATAGTAAAAATAGAAATTTAATAATTGATTTCGGAACGTTTACTTTCGTCGTACATCATAATATGAAATACTGTGTAATCAAAGTTACAGCTTGCGAACACGAAAACACACCATCGTAATAAAATCTGGCGTCAAAACACTGAGTAAATATGCAATCAACGCAAACGGAAGTTACAAGATTTGGTTTAATTTTCGTAGCGACATTACATTCCAGTAATTTATATCGTCTTCGGCAAGTATTTCTAAACAATGTGTACGTCCTCTTTGTGATCGGTTGCAGCGGGTAGCCTTTGGTTGAGTACGCGTATGTTGTAAAAGAAGTAACCCAATGAGTCGGTACAGGGCCGCACGACAGATTGGACGAGCGCTGTGCAGAAGTTCCTCGTAGCCGAGCACGTTATTCGCCAGACACGCAAGCACGGACCAATGCACCATATGTGCTGGAAAATTCATCACTCATTAGACCTTTTCCATCATCTCTATAGAGGAATATAGAAGTCGAAACGATTCGATTTACATTAATGGTGGTACTCCTTGAGAATACAACTATATAACAAATCAAAACATCATGTCTAACGGAATACGGAATTTTCTTTAGACTGAAATAACATTTTTCAAAAAAAGCATGTGAATAATCGTGGCATATTGGATTAGCCTCGGGACGAGCCTCGGGACTAGCTGATTTTGACCGATATAAAATACTCCCCATAAGCATCAGCAGTAAAGACCCTACTTTCGTGCTCCCGGCGACAATGGCACGCATAAGCAATTGGTAGTCCGGGTCCGAGTTGCCGTATAAAAGATAAAATCTCCGTGGCTCGTGCGCTTGCAGTCCGTTTTTATTGATTTGGTGGGTGCGGGGGCACGAAATAATGCCGGGACGCGATGGAAACGTAATAACGTAATAACGCCGAACGGGTGAGTTGAGCTGCTTGTACATAATATATTATATTATGTTATACCTCGAATGCAAGACACGCAAAGGTGAAGCCGAGGCAGAGAGCGATGATTGGCGCCACTAGGACCGAGAGCAGGACGTAGCAGCAGCCGCGCGACAACCGGAAGCAGTGACCGCTCAGGCGCCAGGCGCATTCCGGACTGCGAATGCCGTCCGGTTCGCCGACGACTTCCTCCCATATCACCTGAAAATTCAACAACAATCAGCACGGTTAGCAGGCCAAAAGCTAGATTGTTTCTTTTCCAGAGTCGTTGCAGTTTACAATAAATATTATCCTACCTGCATTACAAAAATACAAAAATAGAAAACGATACTTTTTGAAATACAGATATCACAATATTGGACATACCTGTAAATGTTGATTCAAATGGTGGGGATCCCTATCCTCGAGGTCCACGTGACTGTCATCTCCCATCGAGGATTCGGGTTTCTCCATCCCTGAAATCGTGAAATTTTGTCGTATTGTCGGGCATTGGAATGCATTTTTCACGCACGAGCGCATATCCAGCAGCAATGAGACAATTTCTTGCAATGTGTTTACTTCATGCCCGGCGAAAAGCGTCAAGCAACCAAATATAATTATCTCGAGCGCAGTACAAGTGCGAGATTCCCGATGACGATACCATACGCGGAGCGACGAGGCGACTGCGCTAGCGCACTTCGGGGGTTTGCGGTGCAAACTCGCATTTCCGCGACAGCATGCAGGGACGTGACGATTCTCATTGATTCTTCGCCGTAAATATTTAATGCGATTTACTTCCAATGCCACGTGCCCCCGAGCCTCTTTCTTTGGCACTCGCGGAGTTGGTCGCGCGGCTTGATGAGCGATGTCTATTAATACATGTCCATAGCGTCTCACATTAAACATTCACTCGACTTATTTTGGCCTTGCGATGAACAAGTTAATGATAATGAGTCGCCGTGCATTCAACTGACAAGTCTTGAGGAACTCGTTAAGTCTCGGCAAAAACAAACGGCAGAACGTAGGGTTAAATTTAATTTCTTCTTGATGAAAGTGACTGCAGTAGTGATTTTATTGGGGTGATCTTGAAGGTAGAACATAGTATGGTTGTAGGTACTCACCTCTTTCGTTCGGGATGGAGTTTTTTGGCCTGACTTTCGGAATTTTTTAAGGCACTGGACTATCCCGTACAAATCCAATCGTCTCATATAAATTAAATGAATTCGATCAATCGATTGGAGAGTCGCGGCCCGCGAAAAAAATTCAAGCCACGGTGTCGCAAGCACCGACGAAGCTCAATGAGCGCGGCTAATTTTCTCCTCGGGTTAAAGGCCCTCGCAAGCGCGCCAAGGGAGTCGATTTTCGTTTTGCGCCGGGAAAAGGACTACACTAACCCAGAGCCGGCCGCAAGTGCACAGCGGTCAGTGCGGCTGCGCATTGCCTGCTCTATATACGCATGAGTATTGGGTATACCTATGGGGGCAGCTCGTCTATGTACATTGTACATTGTACATTGTGCATGTGCTCTCTGCGCTGGCGCGCGCGCGGCACACAACAGGTACACCGTTCACGCTGCGCTTGCGGTGGACGAAAGCGGAAAGTGAGCACCCTACATAATAATATATATACCTACGGTTGTTGCTCCACCCGAGGCTCCACCGGGCACCGGCTTCACGCACACACTCGCTCGAGTTGGAGTGTTCGCAGGGATTTCATTATATGGGATGATCCTATAACAACAAAAACTGGAACATCAAGGCAATCGGGCAAAAGGAGCAACTTTACATTCGGGTTGCAACGACAGAAACAAGAACATCGAAGCAGAATGCTTATGCTTCAAGCGCAGACAAGCAGAAAATGTACTGCCGGTACGCGCAGAATTTATACCCTGGTTCTGCGATCGATTGCCGCGAATGCATGCGACGTAACTTTTTCTTTTAATTATTGTATGCTACAGTTTGTTATGGGGATTTGAAAATAAAGGGCTTTGCTGCTAGTATTTTCGGTGCAGCTAATTGCATCGCATTGTACGTCTTCAAGTGCTACAGTAGACAAAGCTGGGAAATCACAAAAATACTGCAGAGCTCGGTAATAGTACATTTCGATACTAGTGCGAAACAGTTGATTCTGGCACGAGTGAACTCGAAGAATCAACTTTGCACGCGTATTGATCATTATTTTTTAACACAGCGTGCGCGAAATCGCATTTCGCACCGGCTGTGTTAATAAGTAAGTTAATATTATAAAAACACCGAGAATCCACTAAAATTTTTTATACTTGAACGCAATATTATATATCATATGTTGTACATCGTACATGCATATAGGAACGGTAAATTAGTTTGGAGCAAGCTATAGGTGCCAAGGAATTGGCCTCGAAATTGGTAGTGCTTTTTCCGATAAAATAAGCATTACTTACCTTTGAAAAATCAAACCCCGCATAAACTCTGAAAAAAAATCAATGGCGAATAATATCTTGCTTCAAAAAATATTGTGAATGTGCATTGCACTATTTATCAATGCAATCTAATGCAAACAAGTATATTTCTATTTGTTCATCATTCGGTAATAATGGTTTTAATTTGTAGAAAGAGTAGAAGGGTTTTCCTGATGAGGATTCATTGACGTGGCAAAAGATGGCGCCACGCTTCATTTGAGAGCGCACACCAGAATGTTTTGTATTGTACAACTTGGCAGTTGAAACTCGACTGCGCGTTCCAAGATCATTGATCAACACGCTTCAATTATTTCATCATCGTCGATTAAGTACGTGGATGGGATAGTAAAATCTTATGACGTGTATACTACGCGTGAATATTCTAGCACCGATACACAATTTCTACTGAATAAAAATAAAATTCAGCTGTCAACAATTGGTTTGAGAAAAATTTTACATTGCAGAGATAGGTAAAGCAGCAGCAAAATCGCCATAAACCAGCTTTATGTTGAAATGCTCTGACTGCGCTGTCGTAAATAATCGACAAATGCACGAACGAACTGCTCATAAATATTTAAACCCTCGATAATATAAATTCCGATAAATTCGAATAACTCTGGCGCGCGTTCTCGTCTGGTATTATTGATATTATCAATGTGTCAATTGTTTGTATACCTCGCTTAATTGCAGAATACCCCTTCGAGCGATCAACAGAGAGCGCTAGTTCAGTCTATTAATGACGACACGCAGCAGCGGCAGCGTTCACGCATGCACACGTGTGCGGCGCGTAATACTCGTTTCTGCATCAGTGACCATTTGTTACAACGGCCCTCGCAACGGCCAGACCGCGAGAGTAAAGCAGAAATGAGACGTACTGCACATATCGCGCGAAGACGAGATTTACGAGCGCCTGCCTCTTGATGCTTACGTTGTTTTCACTCATAATATGTCTGCTACGTGATGTATACGCGCAGACGCACCCGGTCGCAACATTCGGAGATACAGATAATAATTTCGTAAATATTGTCTCTTCGCAGTGCCCCGCGTATATAACGACTCGTCGCGTCGGTTATTTTTCCGATACACGAATTCCAGGCCCGAACGTCCTTGGCCGCGTATACACACCGTTTGCTATTACCGCTTACATCACCGCGCGGTACACAGGCTATTAATTTAGATTATGAAAAATCGACGATTAGATTATGCGATCATGACTGTTGTTATTATACTCGGCGCAAAAATTCTCTCGACTCGAAGGCATGCCTTTTCTCTCTCTCTCTCTCTCTCTCTCTCTCTCTCTCTCTCTCTCTCTCTCTGCGCTGTTCTATTCATAGGCACCAGTGTCTATAAATGTGGCTGCTCGTTGCGTAATGGCGTCGACGCGCTTCTTTCATTTTTAACTCATCCACGCCGACGAGATAGGCTCTGCCGTTTGCTGCGACATGCGATATTGCACGTGAGTCGTCCACTTGTGACGAATTCTCATACAGTCACAATGGAAAATCGATGCGACATTTCGCTAACCGTGTTGATGATCGACGATCGTGTTTACAATTGCTGCGAGCTCGAAGAACTGCGCATAGTAATCCCATTGCAGCAGGAATGAAAATAAGCGCAACGCAGGTGGCTAGTTAAAAACCGCAGAGCCCGTGACGTAAGCATTAATTTTAAAAACCTTACGCCACCGCTATTTTTCAAGCTAAAAAAACTGATTAGATATCGTAGAATCCCGAGGCCGCTGCAACGAGCCGCATATAGGAAACCCCACATAAAAATGTCGAAAGTTGCTATTTCAAAAATATTGCATGAGCCCCCTAAGCTGAACTATCGCCTCGGAACGTGGCCGTAATATCGCGGCCGTGGCTGAAGGGTCGTCCGAACGAGATGCTGCTCGCTATACGACCAATACTTAAGTGCAACGCACGGAGGCCTCGGACTGGCGCGCGTTGAGCAACCAGCCGTGCCCGGCGGAGTGAGCGACGCGGCGCGCGTGGATTACGTCTCTGCGACGAGATTCGAAAGGGATACATATACATACACATACTGCATCTACTGCGCGGCGCTTGAGCAAGCGTGCGCGCAGCAGCGGCGGAATGCTATCGGTTGATGCGAGCTCGCATAGAGCCGCGTAGAGCGGCCAGACTGCATTTTAGAAGGTTAATTCCCTTGGCATATTTCGAACAGTCGTTTTCAACTTTCCATTCGCGCAGCCGGCTCGCGGTTATCGGCTTATCGCACCTCCGGCGCGGCGCCTTCTTCTCCCGCGCGGCCGTGACGGCCGTGTCATAACCGTTGCGCAAGCAATGGGCCCCAGCTCGATTATCGCCTCCGATGCACATAGTTATCATTACACATGCACACGTGCGCGTTACGTACACCTAGACTGCAGGATGCTGTTGCTGCTGCGGCGGGGGACGAGTGGCGGGAGCGTTTTCGAATTTCAAAACGGAAGAAGGATAAAGGCTCAAGATGAAGGAACTTTGATGCAGGACGACGCTCGAACGCGCGCGCGGCCGAGCGCGCGGCCGGAGGCGGCGAAGATAAACATCTCGGGGCGCGCATCTGGAGCTGCATTTTTCTTCGCTACGTCAGAAGCGAATATACGAATGCACATCCTGCTGGATTCCAAAAATAGACCTCGAAATAGACGGCCTGGCGGGCTGCGACTGCGTCGGAACCAAAGATTTCGACTCGCTCTCGAGATCGAACAATGCACTCGGAGCTCGGAGGTCCGTCCCAGTCTGTTATCGCTCGCATTTGCTTTGTCGTCGCGCTGACGCAGCAGCAGAAGGCAATTTCCAAGAGTGGCGGAATTACACCGGTGTAATTCGATGGTCATTTTCGCGCGCAGCCTGCCAGCCGCGGCTTTCGCAACGAGGCGCGGGGGATTACGTCAAGTTTCGCGAGCCGCCGCGGCCGCTCCGATGCACGATTCTCGATTTGCCTACTCTGCACACCTAGTGCTCGGCCGTTCTATTTTCTTTCGTTATATCAGAAAGAAAAGCGTTCAGGGTCGCCTGTATAATGTGTATGCAGCGGATTGTTCTTTGCTGGTTTTCTCGCGGAGCGCAGTGGCGGGGCTATTGTGCAAGTTTTTTTGCGCCAGTTTCGCAAGCCGAGGGAGGAGGGAGATCTGCGCGCCGGATTTCCACGAAAAATTAACAATCTGCCACGGGACGTCGAGCTAATTCCATTTGCGCTCCATGCTGGCTATTGAATAGTATAATAATGCGCGCACTGGAACATTTTAGATGAATTATGCAGCTGCTGGAAACGAGACCGTTTCGCAAGAAGCTCGCAGTTTGAAATCCAACCGACGGGATTAGCCTGGAAAAATAAAATGAGATTTTCGAGTCCGTCACTGCACAACCGGTACAGTGACAGACCGGTTGCGTGCGCCCATGGAAATTGTGCCCGCACCCCGAACCCCATTACGTCGAGAGGCTGCGCATTTCCCGACGTCGCCGCATCTGCATTTCCTTTTGAAAATCACGAACGCGTCAAGTAGAAGAAACTGCGAGCGCAAAATGTATGCCCACAGGAAACCAACAACAGCGGTCCTACTGCAGAAAATCAAAACATCGTACCGATAGGCACCATCGGCCATCGGGCAGACGGGAGACGCAAACACAAACACCAACAGACAGCAACCAGCAATAAGCGAGCTTCTCTCGACCAATCAAACACCTGAGTCCTAGTCGAATTCGCGACTCCTCGGCCCTCGCGCTGTCCCGGTTGCGACAGTCGCTTGAGCAATCGTCTGGCGAGCGGAGCACGGATATATCGGTTGCCTCGATAACGATAACTCGTAAATCAAGTGCCGCTACCTGTCCACGCCGTCGAACAAAGGAGCGATTTGCACCCAGACGCCGGCTCGCTCGCGGCATTTACAACGAGATTTACAAGCTGCAAATTGTTTCGTCCGAGCTCTACTGGACCCGGCCGCTCGCGTACCGCTGCTGCTGCCACTGCCACCGGCGTAGAGGGTACTTTTTCTTCGCTCAGCTAGTGAGTACTACACAGGCAGAGCATTATTGTCGGTTTTCAATCGGTTTTCAATCGGTTTTCAATCGGTTTTCAATCCGTCTTTTCTCACTCTAGCAAAATGGGACGCCCAAGGGCCGGCGCAAAGAAGGCTCCGCTCAAGTGCCCCGGCGGACGCTGCTACGACGACAGCGACAGCTTCAGCTCCGAGTCCGAGTGCTCGGATTCGAACTGCAGCGACTGCTACGACTGCGGCCCGAAGAAGAAGCGCACCGCCAAGAAGACGAGCAGCAAGTCCAAGTCCAAGAGCAAGGGCGGCAAGTCTAAGGGCAAGAAGAAGACCGCCTCGCGCCGCAAACGTGAGTCACGCTACCATAGCCTCTCGCATAACCATGTTGTGTGCGTCGCGACGAGACTTCTTTTGAGCTCGGCGATTTCTCTTACAGTCGCGGACACGTCGGACAGCTGCAGCTGCAGCGACTGCGAGGACTGCAGCAGCGACGATTCGTTCGACTGCCCACCGAGAAGAGGCGGCCGCGGCGGCTCCAGGTGCTCGGCTTGCTAGGTACGGCTACCGATCCGGCTTTCGTTGAGACATTTCATCGGCGGATGCAAGAGCTGCTGGTAAACTCGACACATGTTTTTATTAATTTTGCATTACCGTCTACCGTGTCGTGTCGTGCCACTCGCGGTTACTTGGAAATTTTATAGATTCAAGAGATGATTTCGTTTTTAAAAAGCTTGTAATGAGAAATTTTATTTGAAGCGTCGTTTATTATTATTTATTATTTATTATTATTTATTGAACAGTAGGCGAAAATGATTGTTCGCCGGACGAACATGACCGCGTAATATATGAAATATAAAATATAAAATATAAAATAAAGTTAACTTGATATGCTCGGATAATAAAGGACAGTTGAGAGAGAAAAGGCGGGCTTTCGTAATCGAAATAATTTTCCAGCGACACTCATCCTCGAACGGCATTACAATCGGACAAAAGCCACAAAAATAACACACACAATGAGGCCGTCCCCCGACCCCCCCGACCCCCGTCCAGCCAATCCCGCAGAATTCCATGCAATTTGTCTTTCACTCCGTTTCACTCCGTTTCACTCCGTTTCACTCTCTCCCTCTCGAGTCTCGCTCGCGATTGAGTCGCGATCCGCAGTTACGGGCGTCACGTGCGCCGCTGCAACGTGCCCGCTGCCCGCTGCCCGCGTTGGCTCGCGGGTTCACGGCCTGCAGCTCCACCTTGCCTCCTGCGCATAGCGGCAGAGTTGTGACATAACTAGACTCGTGGCGCTTACGTAGCCTAGCGATCGCTAATAGTCGACGCGCGGCTCTCGCATAATACGCGCCGCAACCGGTCGCCTCGTCTGCCCCCTCCCCTCCCTCTCTCCCCCTCTCCCTCTGCATGTGGCGCGTATACACTCAGTACGGACCGCGCCGCGCACACGTGTTTCCAGCCGAGCGCCGTGAAACTGTTTGAACGACCGGATCGGCGACGCAAACCGAGCAAACTCTTGCGCCGATGCTGCGCATTTCGCTCTAGGCCTCGCTTATTTACCTCGTTATTTACCTCGTTATTTACCTCGTTATTTACCTCGTTATTTACCTCGTTATTTACCTCGTTATTTACGGCATCAGGGAAGAGTCGAGCGAAAACAATTGAATAAACATCGTAAAACGTAAAAGAATAATTTCACCTGCATTCAGCGAGATTTCACTCGAGTCCCCCTCCACGCGCCAAGCCCCAGCGGAACGTTCTCACGCTTACAAAACAGCCTAATTAGCCGGACGAAGATAGCGCAACGCGTGAAAAATTATACGTGCTACTGCACCGCCGCCGCCGCGTTGCGTACGGGGGCTCTATGCGGCGACTCTGATGGAGCCTGGCTCGGCTCAGGACTCAGCTGTGCAGCGCCGCCGCTTGCGAAACGCAAAAATTGCAATCTCCAGGCGCATTATCATTAAGCGCATGCATTCGAGAGGCGGAGAAAAAATGAGGCACTGGAGCGACTGCGAGGAGGTTTTCGCGTGTGGCTTTTGTCTTTTCCACCCGTTCCCGAGTTAACCAGCGGGAGCGGGAAAATGAAAATGGAAGAAGGCAAATAATAACGGCTGCGCGTGTTTATGTCGCTGTGTGTAATGACTCTATAAATGGCCAGGGGAATGGCATAATTTTTCCGTTGAATCTTGTGCAAAGCCAGCTCGGCTGTGTTATGTAAGTCCATTAACGCGTGCGTTCTGCGCAGCCTACGTGTGCAACTACTTGACGCTCGTTATCCCCCCCCCCCCCCC
>CM053169.1:48046960-48061206 GCA_012977825.3 Pteromalus puparum | reverse complement strand
TGCGACTTATACCCCCTCTGATCCCCCCACCGCCCCCCCCCCCCTGCAGCATGAGATATTTATCATGCAAGAGTCCGCGTGTGCGCCTAATCAGACTTCCCGTATACACAGCATTGCGCAAGTGCGCAGCTGTTGTAACGTATATACAATTATACATGCAGTATTATGGGAATCAGCGAGGAAGCAGCGACATCTTTGTTTTTTCCTGCCCGCCAAGACTATTGAAATAGTCGAAAATGCTTCGGCCCTTCGTTCGTTTAACTCGTTCGTTTATCGGACAGGCCGGAATTTGCGAAATCACCAGAGCGCGTTTTCTAAAAATCCGAAGAATCGATTAATAAATCAAGGCATACACAATGGCGCGCATCATCAAAATCTCTCCGCGCGTACGGCGAAGACTGCGAAGAGGAAAAACACTGAAAAGCATGCGAGAAAGAGACGCGGGCGTTGTGCAATAATTCTCTCTCCCTCTCTGCCTCTGCCTCTCCCTCTCCATCTATCTCCCTCTCTTTCGACCGGCCGCGCGCGAGCGTTCTTTGTTCAGAAGCGTTATACGTGCATTCGAGCCTTCGAAAGAGAGTAACTATATGCGTGAGAGCTGATGGAGAGGAAAAAACAGACTACTGCGCTAACAAAGTCGCCCGAGAATAAACTATATCGAACCGAGAGCCGAGAAGGTGCGAGAGCCCGGCGAGCAAGAGCCCGCTCGGAACAAAGAAGAAGAAGAAGAAGACGACGAAAGCGCGAGCGATCTGATGCGGCCAAAGTCGTCGCGCGTATTTTTTGACCCTGAATGCAGCGCCGAGTTCGACGGCCGGGCGCCGCCCGACAAGGTCGCACTCGCGCACCGCATGATGCAAGAGATGCAAGAGCTGCGCGCTGCTGCCCTCTCTCTCCGCGCCGAGCCTCCTATCCTCTTTCCCTCTTCCTCCGATACGCCGTATACCGGGCGTGCGTTCTTCTGCAGGCAGAAATGAGAATCGATGAGAATAACGAGCGATTCCCAAACTCATTGAAATATTCAAGGACTGCGCAGTTTGAAATAAATATTCAAATCTTGCAGCCGATAAATTTATTACATAAATTTCAATGCAAAATGCCCACGCATACCTGCTTGGCCAGTCTCGGCCAACTGCAGTGGCTGACGCACGCAAACGTAAATACGCGAGTAAATACGCGGGCATATGAACAGGCAATAAGCTGTCTTTTCAAATCGAATCTATTTTTGTGCTCTGCATCCATCAGCGTTTTTGCCGAGGTTTTTGCTCGGGTTTTAGCCAAACCCTGGGCGTTCTTCACAATCAAGAGCTCTTTTTCCAGGGAAAGATTCGATGCAATTTCGCGTCACAACAAGCCGCTATCTTAGCTTCATGCGACGTCGGCCAACATAATATAATACCTAACAGTAACAAATGATACATAAAATTACTTGATTGCGCACTATCAGCTATAGCTTTAAAAACTTTGATGTCTTGTGGATACTAAATTTCTAAAATAACGTGAAAACAAGTGATTCGCACAGCATTGCTTATCGTGAAAATGATAAAACTTTATTTCACGTGCTGTATCGTGAGGCGGGAGGCTAATGTCCCGATAAGCTATACATATACGTATTTTGTAACGTCTGACAAAGACGCATCGAGCAAGCAATAATAATATTCTTATGTAATTTATCATATCGAATTGCGACGAATTGAGTTGCATTGAAAGCGCACAACAAACACAAGAGGCAACAGGCTCGTCGCCCCGAGGAAACCGAGCAAACCGGACGAGCGCCATTACAGAGCTGGAGCTGGAGCTTCATCGTCAGGCTCCATTGAAGTGGTGAGCTGCTGACGGTACTTCGCACTTCCCCCAGCGCCTCTAATAATATGTGCATCGGGCTGTCCGAAGCGGGCGAAAAAAGTGAAGCGCGCGGCACGTTTTCCGCGCGGGCTTTACGTAACTATTTGTTCCAGAGTTTTTATCAATGGCAGCAGCAAATCCTCACGTGTTGCGAGTGAACTCGAGTGAATCATTAGCCGCGCGAGGACGCCGCTCAAGCAGTCCTATACGGCATACGCACAGTGACTGCATACGAGCCGCGGTTTGTTTATGCATGATCGATGCGAAGGGGCGACAACGAGAGCGAGCGGGGCTTACGCAACCGGCCGAGAGAGGGAGACGACTGTCGACAGTCGTCACATTATTTAGAGTGCACAAAGAAACTTTGCTCCCGCTTGCGGGTTATTAATAATTGGGCGAGCCGAGCCGCATGTCTTGCGCAACAGCGATTCAGGTGTATTATTCGGCGTCCCCGGTCCTCGTGGTGCGTCTATTTTCAAGTACTCGCGATTCGCGAATAAAGCGAAAATATGGATCGAGCGGAAAAAGTCGCGGCCTGATTCGTGTCAGTCGATATCGGCTGCACGAATACGGATTAGCTCTTGAAATAGCTCACCGCGGTGGCGCACGTTGCGGAAAACGTGCACCGGCCTCTCGTAACGTCTCGTAACGCGCCGGCTTTCGCGCCTCGCGTTTTTCGCGCCGCTGAATGGCAGCGGGCAGCGGCCGTATTGTACCTATATCGCTTTATGAGCTGTGTTACATAGCCAGCGCTCGACGCGTAGGGCGCGTGACCGGCACAATGCCCGCGTCACGTGTAGCGCTCGTCGCAGTCGTCGCTCTTACGTGCGCTCCTCCGCTCCTCGTCTTTCTTCTGCGGACCTCGGCTGACGAGCCTCAAGAGTCCGCTCGTATACGTGTGAGCTGCAGCAGCTCGTAGTCACGTGTATGGCTATTACTGCTATTAGCTCCCCGCCCCGATATTCCGCGATATTCCGAAATCTGCGACAAGCCAGTGCATTGCTGCAGTACGAGGCCGCAGCCTTCGGGAATCGCCTGCTAGGTCCCCGAGCAGAAAGCACTTTCCACTCCGGCAACCAGCGCAGAGCAAATAACGAGGCAAATAACTCGTTAGAATCAATAGAATAGAATAGAATAGAATAGAATAGAATAGAAGAGAAGAGAAGAGAGCGTATTTCGGCGTATTCGGCAAACACGGAAAATTTCGGAGAGCCTGAAATCCGGCCGCACGTGTCGATCCGCGGATGCGTCTTGGAATCGTATAACTACCTGTAATGTATACGCTGCACGTGAGCGAGAAAAACGTGAACGTTACGCAACAGACAACAAGAGCCGCCGAAGCGTATGAATAGTTTTTCGAGCGATTTCGAAGCGCGGACAATAGTATTATTCTGATGGGCATTATCGCTGGCCTATTTATAACGCGCCCGCGACGAGGGGGTTGCGTCTACCTACCCGATGTACATGCAGAGGCCGAAGCTATTTTTATTGCCTCTCGCACACGGACACTCACGCCTTTATTATTAAATCAAGGTTGCCGCGGGGCTTTCACCAGACGACGTTGTGCATTGTTGTGGGGAAAGGGAAACTATAGGCAGCCGAGAATATGATGAGAATATGAATATGTTGAGCGACCGGAGCCAGTACTTTTGCAGAAACGTCAGCAGAATTAAACTTCGAGCTCGCATGTCAATGACCTATTGACGGTATTTTTGTCTCGATTTTTGTTGCTTCGCGCCTCGGCAATTGCTGTATTGCAAATGGCGAAATGGAAAATTTATGAACAACAGTTCAGCTATTTATACAAACCTATATAAATACGAGAAGCAGATCTTTCTCTCGTAATGTAATTCCTCCGCGAGATAACGCGCCGAATAATTTTCATTCTTGAATGATCGCGCCTCAGATCGCGCCTTAGATCGCGCTTCGACACCTGCCCCGAAAATATCATATTGTATTAGGCGAGGTATTAGGCTTGTCGGTGCAAAAGAGGACCCGAGCCAAACTCGTATCGGGCCGATATTTGCCTGATAAAGCTTCGCGAGCCTCGCTACAGCTCAAACACAGAGCGCGCGTGCGACTCCGAACATGCGACGAGTACACGTGCACGTACGAGGGAATCGGAGCGATGCGATAAGAGAGCGATACGCGATGACCGAACACCCGAACACTGCGATCTATTAGGAAGCTCAGCCACTATTAGATCCTATCCTATCATAGAGTAGACGCGTTTGTTGATGTTTATGCTGATAAGGCCACCTTTTCAATGTTCTCATTACATTCGAATTAAACGCTCTACGAGTACGTATACTCTATTATATGTTATGGTACTCCCGATTTAGCTCGTAAAGTTGACCTCGGGCTTGCGACTTTAGCCAGAAATCGGCAACGTACGCGCTCATCTGCAGGCAGTAGCTCAAAGCCAGATGCATCGGATAAACATCCCGTTTGCACAAAGGCAGCAGCAGCAGCAGCAGCAGCAGCAGCAGACTCCCTCAAGTCGTCGCCCTGAGTTATGCCCTCGGAGTAATCGAGCCGTCGTATCCTGTCAAGGGGCACGTGTCGCGCGCGCTTTACGATCGCGAGTCCGTAAAACACGCAGCTCTGCAGCCGAGCTGACGTTTTTCGAGGAAAAGCCGGCGCGCAAAAAATAGTCGCGCGTATGTGTGCAGCGCCAGCCGCAGCACGTGTTCGCGGCCGTGAACGCGTGCCGAGTCGCTTTGAAATCTCTCGACGCTCTCGTCGGATTGAGAAGAGGACCGAGGAAACACACGCAGTTTTGGGCTGCGCAGACCTACCGAGTTGCGATCCTCCACGGGTGTCCTCGTGTATTATTGCAGAGCTAAAGAATCGTTTTCCTCTTGCAAATTGTTTGAGGCCGTATAAGATCTTTATTGTTGCACACGCTTCCCGACACGTGACGCTTCGCGGAGTCGTGTCTTTTTCCGTTTTTTACGAGATTTTTCTCCCATTCGAATCGAGTGCCGAATGCTTTTCGAGGCGATTTTCCCTTTCAAGAGGCAGCGGCGTCACAGCCAAGTGAATTCTAACGTTCGTTGGAAAAAATACGGGAAAAAGGCCTAGACACAGTTGCTCATCAGCCATGTAATGCAAATTCTATAACATTTCGCAATGACAGATTAACTGACCGACGCGCAATTACGTAACTTTACGCCATCGCGAGGGAGATATCTTTGTGTTGCTCCGGCTCGTTCTGACGTAACGACGTTGGCTATGGTCTGCTGTTCAGTTGTTTTCCACCGGTTTGCAGCTTTTTTTTTTTCGTCCCAAGTCGCGATTATGGAAAGCTCAACTGCTTAAAGCGCACGAACAACGGTAAACCGATTCGGATTTTTTCTCGTACGGCAACGAGGCTGACGTAATAAACCTCGTAATAAACGGCGTCGCGGGCGCGGCTCTCGCGACGAAAGGAGATACGACAGATAATCGAGTGCGTAGCGGTACTGGCCGCGCGCCGTCGGCGTCGTCTACTCGGTCTAACGAAACCGCCGCGGCCGGCAAAAGAGGAGCAGCGGTATGGAAATCGACAGAGGCGGTCGTGCTCGCGTATAGATCATACGAGTGTAAGCGAGTAACGGGAAATCTCGCGGGGAATCGGAATGCCCGGGCCCGCGACGACGAATCGACGAATCGACGAGTCGCCTTTGACAAGAGTACCGCGACAGATCTCGGATCTGATTTCGATTTCGGCGTACTCGCCGGGACTGGCTTCTTCGCGGGTCGGAAGAAGCGAGGGAAGAAGTAAATCAAGTTCCGCGTGCAGCAGCCCGCCTGCTCCGCCTCGGTTTTGAAGGAAAGTACCGTATATGCACGATTGAAAGGAGGCTGCCGGCGCGTGGGCCAGAGGTGGGTAATCGATCCGAGATCGACGGCGCCGGGCGATGAATCAGACCAAGTCGTGATCGGTAACGGTCGCGAGTCGCGAGCGCCGCTACATTGTGTAACCCGTTAAGCGGACGGCCCGTCTCGCTACGTATATTATGTACGCGCATATTCACGCAGCGAGTCGACCTATACTCGCACCTCGACTCGCACCTCGCACTGACCAAGGAGGCACAGGTGCGCGACTTAATGAAGCTGCAGCTGGAACGATGCCTTCTCTTGCAGGCAGAGGCCAAAGCCGATGTTCGGCCGGGATCGAATTTCGGTAGCCCTAGTCGCGAAACATCTCGAGCACGCGGCTAATTACGGGCTCGGTTACGGGAGACCGAAGCGAGACGCGTCGGCGTCGGCCGAGCGATATCACCGCAGATCTGCGCCAACAGTCGTCGAGTTATCCGAGCTATTTGGGCCTCTAAACGTCGGCTGAGCATAACGGTAAGCCCCAGGCCGGCGCTTACGGTTTTATAATCGCTGTTGCGTAAAGCCCCCGTAACCCGTAACCTTCCCGGGAACTCGTTTACAATATCTACAATATCTACAATATCTACAATATCCACATTTCGAAGGATGAGCGCGCCGCCGACAAGTGCATCGTGAACCTCGTCGCGAGCCTCGTCGTGAACCGCCAGAACAGCCTGAACAGCGGGCTCGACCTCGGGCTCGACAGCGGGCCCCCATAGAGAGCAAAAGAGAAAAGGGAAGCGAGCGGTCATTGACTAACCGCGCCGCCGAGCTCGCAATACTGTAGCGGACGAGGTAGCGGACGAGGTAGCGGACGAGGTAGCGGACGTCGCAATTAGGTAAGAAGATGAGCAATCGACTTCCTGCGGCGGCGAATACGCGCGTCTGTGTCGATGATGAGGCAACCGATCGACGCACTGCTGCACCGACGCTGACCGAGCGAAAAGAAACCCATGTGCGCAGCTGTTGGGAAAGCTGCGATCGCGGCATTGTTTTACACCGGACAGGCGCAGCTCTTTACCTCCCTCTTTACACTTTCACACGCTATCTCGAATTCTCGAAAAATCGGATTATTCCTCCTGTGAGGTTGAGGTATCGACCAGCAAGGCTCATCCTTTATCGATAAGCCCTGGCAGTCCGTCTAGACGTTATACTTTTGCGTTAATTTAGCATATGCTGCTGCATTATCCGAGGCATTATCGACTGCAATCGAAACTCATAATTCTCATTGGCTACTCGAATAGGTGTACTGGTGTACTGGTGTGATTTCTACAGGCAGTTATCGGCTCCACCGTTGCTGTCTGCATCTTCCACGAGTGACCTCATTTCGACACTACATTCGATTATTATCGAATTACGGCACCCAATAAGAGCTCTTGAACGAAAATCAAAATGACTCGTCGAGCTGGAAGTCACCGAGTTTGTCACTCTCGCTCGGAACACGAGAAAGCAGAAGAGGACCGGGGGCTGCGGCGAAACAAATTGCGTCGAGACGACCTTCTGGTGTCGTTGTTCGAGTTACGGAGACAGAGTATGTTTAGACTGCGCCCCGCGTGAGATCTCCGCGTTTTTTAATTCAAGCACGGAATTCGCATACGTTCTTCTCTGAATTGCAGTCCGCGCGGTGTTTGCATACTCGCGGCTTAGTTTGGCGATTTCATCTTCTACGCGGAATGGGCTCGTCAATCTTCGCGCGCGAGAATTAACTGCCACAGCTGCGAAAAATAAATTCCGCGGACAATGAAACTATACAGCGAACAACAAGCCCGCCGAAAAGCGACACAGCTGCATTAGTAGAGATTTTCCTCGGAAAGCCGCGCGACATTGGCAGCTAAAAATAGCCCCAGCGCATTATGCGTCGCGGGAAAAAGTCGGCGCCCGCGTTTCCGTAAACACCGAGGAATCGCTCGTGCTCGCGTCAGCGCGCGTTAGTACGAGCACGTGCATCGTCCGAGTCGGTCAGGCCGCTAGCCGAAATTACGCTAGCTTTTACCTCGACTTTAGTTGCACGAACGCCGTAAACACAAAGCGCACGACCTTTGCATGATCGAGGAACTATTTTTCCGAGTCGTCCTCGATGCTTGCAGGAAACAAATATACATCGCGGAACACTGAGTCGGCGTAACCTGTGCTGCAGACTGCAGTCACTTCGAGGTCGCAAATTTTCGAAGTTACGCCGCCGCAATTCCTTGATGCTCGCTTGGAGAAACAAAAACAGCGTCCAGCGTTGCCGAATCGAGTGCCTCCCCGGAAGCGTCAAGCAGCTGTGTACGAGCGATTTACGGGCTGCTCTATCAGGAAGCTTCACGCGAGGCTTCACGCTCCAATGACACGTCGATGTTGCTTTTCAGCGTCTATACTGTTGTACAAGATGCAGCTCAAAACGGCTGCAATTAATAAGGTAATGGTTGCAGACGAAAAACTTGCGTCATTGGCGCAGTGCGTATTTTAAAATGCTAATTCCTCCTGGGGCTGCTGCTTCCGTCGAGTTTTTCGACCTCGAGCTGAGGCGCGGCAATTGTCCGCGATGCAAATTGCACGACTCCACGCCGAACGTATACGGTTTTGTTCCGTTGTCCCGAAAAGGTGCATTCATTATTTTGCCAGCTGGTGCGGGAGATAGGCTCCGTCGATGGCTTTGCTCTGCTGGAATCTAGAGTTGAGACTGAAATGATTTAAAAAATGATGACGTCTGGGAGCTCGCGAGAAACGAGATTCCAGCCGCATGTGGTACGCGCAAGTCGCAGCTCGTCGCAGCGGCAAACTAAACGGAAAACTCGCTGCTGCTGTTGCTTGCAGCTCGGGTGACCCAATGGCCCAGATATCGTCGGCGTCCGCCATCGGCGCAGCCACAAAAGGCAGCTCCGAGTGCGAGCGCCGCGGCGACGGAACGTACCTATACTATGCGTCTCGATATCACTTTCTTAAGATCGTAACACTTCGTGGCTACACTAATCTGCTGAAACACGGTTTAGTGCTCGCAGAGCTTTTCGTCGCGAGGTAAGCTGCCGATGGCCAAGTAGATAAACAAAACTCCTTTCCAGTAGTATCATCATCTCCAATAAACTCTCCAATTGGCTCGTCAGTCAATAGTCATCTCTTCCGCCACCTCGTCGAGCCCGGTCGTGTGTCGCACGATACCGGCGAAGACGAAGCACCGCGGCAGCGGCTCTCTCTCTCTCTCTCTCTCTCTCTCTCTCTCTGCACAACAGGCTCATAAATGCGCGGGCCTTCCGCGCGTCTCGCATGCTAACGACTCGACTTGCTGATCATTATGTTATATATTTACTCGCCGGCGATAAATGTTACATTTCACGGCCGGCGCGATTACCATGCGGCAAGTTTGTGCAGCATATGTACGCGACCGTCTCAGGGTTACGACACTTCCGCCACATTGTGCAACGTTTCTCCGTCTGCAGCTCGGGCAGTTTGTTGCGAGGTCTGTTGTGAATGCAGAAGAGCATCGCATCGACGCCGACGGATTGTGAATCGTGTATAAATGATGAGCGTCATTATTTTCGCATCCGACGCGTGTGTGTTATTGAGCTTAGTATCTTTCCACGTGGACCCAACTGCTGGCTGCCGTCTGATCACGCATTGCGATGCAGATTCGATACTGAACCAACAATGGCCATATGAGAGTCAATACGATTGAAAAACCGCCGGATTATTTTCGATCAAGAAAGAAACCAGCCCGCAACCCGTAACCAATCCGGAAGTGGCGATTTCATTATCAAGTATCAAGGCGGCAATGAAACAGCGAGCATAAAGCGATGTAAAGTTTACATAATATACGATTTACGTGTTCCGCATAGTGAACTGCAAACAAGTTATACTGATCGTATTGCAACATCCGGTCACTGAACTTTGCTGTTGAAACTACATCTTTGAGAGAATAGAAGCGAATCCATAACGCATTGTCGGTGCTTTCCGCGATAGCAGAAATATAAATAGAACGATCGATCCGCGGCGGGGTACGAAAGATTCGAAATATTTCCGCGTCACGTGTCGCGATGAATTTTCGGTGCGAACGCGTAGCCTTGACGATCTACCAGTTGTTGAGCTGGACCCGTGGCCTTCGCGGAGTCTCCTGATGAAAACGCGGCCATGAGAAGCTGCAGCGCGATCGAGGTTTTTATCGAGGTTTTTCTTTTTCTCGCGCGATAAATTCTGCCGAGCGAGGCCGAGCGCGTATACATGGAAGTGTAATGGACGCGTGAAGTCGCTCGCTGCTTTTTGTCGCGTTCTTTACTTTTTGCGCTCGACTGATGGTTATGCGTTTGTTTGCCGAAGAGTTATATATTATTGCGTTTTTTGAAAATCGATCCAACCGAACCTTGAAGACCCTAGATTTGTCGATATCACGTTGGCTGCCCGTTGCAGTGCCGAGGCGAAAACGAACCGATGAAGTTTCAAGAACGCTCGCGCTCGTTCGTCAGAGTAACAAAGGTTTTCGAATCTGAGGCCCGGAACGGTGCTTTTTGCTTGTCGCTTCGCCAAAGATAAACGGATGCACGGGACTTCCGCGATATCGAACAGTCGGCAAATCGACTTTTCAACCGGAGCTTCGTTGACTTTGTTACTCTGTGCCAACTGTAAGCGACAGATCGCGATGGGAAAAATGCAAATGTCGAGTCGCATGTGCAATCGGTTAGCGAATGCAAGTTGCTCAGCCGAGACGAGCTAATTCTTTGCGTATTCGAAAAACAAAAAAATGTCCCCCTCAAATGTCCCCCGGAGATCGCGATACCCGCTTGTAGGTATACGGATACAAGAGTTACGCGAGTCGCAACGCACGGGACTTGGAGCGTAAATATTTATCGTCGGCCGGTGGGGGTTATCGCGGAATCGTCGCGGATGCCGGCGAGAGATTAGACGAGCCAAAGCTTGCGGGGGCTTTCGGGCTGTTAATCGTTGCGATTTACTGCAGCCGAAATAGAATTCGGAGAACCGAGCTGCCACGTACGCGAACGGTGACGGGAGACATAATGCCGAAGCTCGACAAATCAATGACAAAAGTGGAGCGCGTTTTTTAGCGCGTTTTTAGCCCGCGCTAGAAGTTCAGAAGTTCTTTGTCCCGTGAGCCGGCGATTGTTAGGAGGCCAATAGAAGACGGTTACGCACAAATTATAAATTCCCAGCTCTAGCTCATGCCTGCGCGTGTAACCTACTCTTTGCGCAGACGAAAGAAATCGGAGGAGCCTCGGCAGCGGCGCGCGGCACGTGCTCAGATGAGTGCGGGGACCTCGGCGGGGACTAACGGTACACGCCGCGGCTCCGCGGAATCGACTAATGCTCGAAATTGGGATTTCAGGACGCGATTGCGTCACGTCCGCGACGCTTCTGTTCTCTCGGAGAACTCGGGGCAAATCTGATATCTGTTCCAGATTGCGACCAACTGGATGGTAAAGTTCGTTCTGGAAATGCAGGAAAACATCGAGGGAATTAACTTATGCTGAAGACGTTGATGGGTAACGCCGATGATTGCCCCCACCAAATGCATGCTATTGAAATAATGTATTTTTAGCCGGCGAGTTGCCTCTGCCACGTGCCAATTATTTCAGCAACCTGACTCGTCGAGTCAACGGTGTTCAGCGTGATTTCGAGCGTGATTTCGAGCGTGATTTCGAGCGTGATTTCGAGCGTGATTTTCTATGTGCAAGGCTCGCGAGCGCGATCGAACGCGCAAAGTCAATGCCACCGCAGTGGCATTATGTACATTCAGCGGGCCTAAGCGGTCCCAGTGCACCGACTTTCGACACTGGCATTGACTTTCGGCACTGGCAATGACTTTGGCCCCGAAAATTGTTTACGAAATGTTGCGCTCGAATGTTCGTCGGCGCGCGCGGCCGGAACGACCGCCGAGCGAGCTGCCGAGGGGAAAGAGAGCGCTATCGCCGCGGTTACGTTAACCCCGTATAATGTAAGTGTTACATGTGCACTTTCTTGCTCGAGGAGCGAGGCCGGGGAGGGGAGAGAGAAAGAGAGGCCGTGACGTGAAAGTTGCGCGGGCTGCTCTAGCGGCGAGCGGAACCGACGTTATTATGATGGTATACTGCACCGGCGGCGTGCTTAATAGCCGGAGAAATTTCACATTGAACTTGCCTCCTGTGCGTTGTATAAGTCCGTCTATATAGCATCCGCGTACACGAGCAATTCCACAGTAAGAAAATCACAAATGTTTCATTAAATTCAAATATGCATCTATGCATGGCCAAACTGAAAATCGCCGCGCCTGTTACGCGCGGTATTGTGAGCGAATTTTGAAAAGCGACTGATTCGCGATGAAGAGGAAAAAATGCTCCCGAAATGCGTAATAAATGCCGCGCAAGGAAACCTGCGTAACTATACATAGCCATATTCATCAAGTATAGGCGTATGTTTGCTAGCACAGCGCTCGAAGCTAATTTGCGCATTATTCAATTGAACCGATTCGAATTTTCGAATAGTAAAAGCTGCAGCTATCCATGGACAATGCATCGTCGGTTTCGGCCGAACCGCTATGTCGCGTCGCCGCGCCGGCGATTATGAAACGCGCTTGCGCGGTTGCGCGCCTGCGAGTTACGAAAGCCGCGCGAGGATCCCCGCACTCAGATTCACGGAGCAACGTAATATCGGAGAGATGTAGGCGAGCTTAACGGCGCTGCTTGACGGTACCGTTAGATTTTCTCCGCGCTGCGGCGGCCCTCTCCTGTCACACAGCACACTTCTTCCGGCTTTTTTCTCGGTGCAGTACGCTATGGGCCAATTAAAATAACTCGCGAACCGGCCGATCTATCGTTCGATATGCTAATGAGGGGCTGATTTTTAAGGGACAATGCTCCTTGATAAAGCTGCAGGAGATTCATGGTGACGGATCGAGCGTGTGTTTGTCGAGCATTATTTTTCGAAAAATCGAAAAATCGATCGCAAGACCGCAGGCCCCGAAAACTCTGATGGAAAGCGGCGTACTTTTACAGTCGACAATAAGCCGAATAACGCTGGAGCGTTGCTAATAACAGTTCTCCTCGAGGTTCTCCTTCACCGTTAAACGAAGTGCGGGATTTCTAATTCTGAATTCGTCGTTTTTCAGGCAGCAGCAAGAGAGGAAGCGAGAAGCGAACTTTCTCGCAGTAATGCTAGCTCGCGCAGCGATAACTCGACATTAAAGTTGTAATGCATCGTCTTAGCTCATTTCTCGAGTAATTTCACGCGCGTGCTTTCTTCGCTCCTTAGTAGTATTTTGCCTTTGTCGAGCTTTTCTGGCACATAGTCTTTTCGGAATTAATATCGAGGTAATTCCCGAACAAGCGAAGCAAAACAACGTACGTGCCATATACGAGAAGCTTCAATTTTACTATGCTCATTCAAGATGAAGCCGATATTGCTCGAATCGTCCGTCGTCGTCGCGGCAAAAGAAGCCATTGTATCTACTCGAATGCTCGGCTCGAGGCTCGGCTCGAGGCTCGGCTCGATTCTCCGCACCAACGCTATCTTCGTCGTGCTCGCGAACTCGTTTTGAATCTCTCGGCTCAGCTCGGCTCAGCTCAGCTCGCGCTGAAGCCCCTGACCGTGACGAGGTCGACGATGTATACGAAGTGGATAACTCCTCGGCCTCTTGTATATTTATTCACGTAGATGCGTATCTGCGACACATTCTACCAGTGCGCTGCACAGTTAGCTCCGAATGTCTGGCGCACGCGTCCGCCTGCGAAAATCGAATGTATCCGCGCCCATCTCGAAACTGCTGCATTATTACGGTTTTCCCAACGTCGCGCGCGAGTCGAGCACTCGAATTCTCCAGAAGCCCGCAGATTCATGCTTCGATCGCGGCCCATTAGAATTGAAGATTTCAGTCTGACTCTGATGTGCTCGTCGATGGAAATGAAATGGAACGGTGCCTCAAGAGCACTTCCTCTAAAATCTCTTTCGAGATATTCGCGGCTCGCGTCTCCTTCCGCTGGCTCGTCCAGTCTGCGGCATTTCGAGATATATATATAGAATACGAGGCGAAAAAAAGAAGCCGAAGAATTCGGGCAAAAAGGAGGCAACGCGTCCTTCCTCGATTGCGAGGCTAGCTCGACGTGACCTTGATCCAGACGGACTTCCACATCCTGCGAGCGCACGTACGCGCTCCTCGTATAAATACGGCGAGTACCGTTCGGCCCGCGTCCCGTTAGAATTTCAAGGAGGCGATCTCGGCGGCGGCGCAGAAGGCCGATTCATCCAACGGAAGATATAACAGCGCGGCGGATCCTGTTTTTCGAACGGGCAAGTGAAGGCGGGCAGCGAGGGGCGAGGGCAAAGTGGTCAGTAAACGCGCCGCCGAGCACTTTTCTCCGGGGGGTGGGGGTTTGGCCTGCGGCGGCGAGGGGGGTGGTGGGACCCGTTCGGCACAGAAAACCAGGATCCGCGCAAGTGAAGGCGGGCAGCGACGGGGCGAGGGCAAAGTGGGTCAGTAAACGCGCCGCCGAGCACTTTCTCCGGGGGGTGGGGGTTTGGCCTGCGGCGGCGAGGGGGGTGGTGGGACCCGTTCGGCACAGAAAACCAGGATCCGC
>CM053169.1:48009842-48046595 GCA_012977825.3 Pteromalus puparum | reverse complement strand
CCCCCCACCAGCACCGGTCGGGCCTCTTTCTCCGCTGGCCCTTTCTTCCCCCACCCCGTCGGGCCACTTGTGCTGCTGCTGCTGCTGCTATACCATAGCGGTACCTATATGCTTGGCACGTCAGCCACTTCGGGAATACAAGCTTCGTTCGTCCGTCTAAGTGCGATTAGATTCTCTCGAGGAGGAACGCCGAATCGGGCGCAGGTAATTCGGCAAATATGTGGCGTGCCGTTACGTGTTCCTGGTGTTTGGCTGGGTGACGCAAAAAACGTGTTACTCGAGGTGTTACTCGTACACGTCAAAGGTAAACACTCGAGAGCGCGCTGAAAATAACCTCGAAAATAACGGGACGCGCGTTACGTGGGGGTTTCTCGCTGGCAAACGGGAGCACAGGACCGAGCAGAGGACGCTCTCCTCTCCAACAATGAGCCGCGCTCGAAACTCGAAAGTGCGGCCTAGATGAGAGCGCGCAACTGCATCGCAGAGAATCAGCCATTAAAAACACAAAAGTAAGGAAAGTTGCCCCACTGCTGCACGAACGTCGTCGTAACTCGGAGCGAGTCCATGTACCGCTAGGCGCGCTCGTTGTAAATGCGTCATCCTCCGCGCGCGACCTACAAAATCGCGCCCGTAATTATGTCACGCGAGAAAGGCCCGCTGCTGCTCTCTTGTATCCATCTATTCTCTCGGCTCGGATCGGCTCGGCTCGGCTCGGCTCGGAGTGACGCACAGCTCGCACAAGAAAGCGAGCAAGAAAGACGGACGTCGGATCACGACTTTTGTGTAATCTCGCCGCCGAGCGCGCCGCGCAGTGACAAAATCGGCCAAGTCGAAATAGGTGGATTACTCTCATAGTCTTATCGGCGGCGGGCTGTGTGCTGTAACACGGGCGACACAGGGTTACGTCAGCGCCGAGCGCGCGCCAGCAGGCTTATCATTTCGGCAAACACGTCGCACGTCGGGGAAAAAGAGAATTTCGTAATCATCAGCCTGACTATTAGGTGTTGCCCGATAAATCGGCCATCGGAGAGATGTCAATGTCGGATAACGGCAGCTTCGAGTGCGCAGGTGCGCCCGAGTACGGCTCATCGTACATCGTATAATTATAATTGGAGATGTAAAATCTTTGAAGATGAAAAACTCGCCGACGAGCGCGCCGACCGCCGTTACGCACCGACGCTGGCAGTCGCTATCTCGCGCCCGTTATCTCGGGGAATAACGAAAAGAGCCTTGGCTTTATTTTTTCCCTCCGCTTCTTCTTCCAGCGTTTCGTTCTGCGTGTTACTTAACTGCGCGTTACGAAACTATCGTGTATTGTGCGGTATTGTGTGTCCGCGAGCCATCGACAGATAAATCGCGCGCGAGCACGCGCTCGCGACCTCATTATGCATAGGCTTGCATGCGTCTTCTTGGGGCTTCGGGCTGTACAGCTTTGCAATCGTATATTCGAAAACAGTTTGGTTTCCTTAATGTCCCAAAATGCCGAGCACCAGCACTGAATGGATCGAGCGAATTCCGATAAAAAATTGTTTGTATTTCACGTCAGCTGCGCTGCTCAAGCAGACGGAGAATATTCCGTCGGTTCCAATCGTTCGAGCAGCGATTGCGCAAACTTTCTCCGGTGTGAAACGGTGCCGCGCGCATTTTTTCCATCAGAATTTTTCACGCAGGATATTGAACCCCGCATTCGAGGTCAGCGGAAGGAAGCGCTGCGCTTAGAAGTTCTCGTGGCTGCTACTGCACGAGAACAACCAACAACCTCGGGAACAACTCTCCCCCTCGCTCTCCCCGGCGCGCGCGGGCCGGCACTTTCTCTTGCGCAGCTGCTGCTTCCATTTGCACTTCCTCTCGCCGTGGCGCTTCGGATATAATTCATGTCGAGCGAGCCTATTCATTTCTCACTCGTGCAGGATGAGCGTTTAATTGGCACTCGAGCGCCTCCGAAGAAATCCAACGCGGAGTGAGTGGGCTTTCTCGCGTTTAAAGGTCAAGTGCAGTCGGCTTCGAGCCAGCGAGGAAAGGAGTAAAACAAACTTTTAACTGTCGCTTCGAGCGTGGACTACTTTGGCGAGCTCGGGCGCCGCTTGCAGATTGTATTCATTGACCGAGCCGAATTTGTAAATTTGCTCTGCGATGGTGAAAACTGAGCTGAAAACTGAGCTCTACTCTGCTCAACTGGTCACGCTGCCTTTGACGATCTGGCTCTGTGCGAGGAGAACGATGGTGACGCGATCCTCTGCACGCGGCACCGCGCTGTAACCGAGGTGCCAGCTGAGGTGCGAGCTCAGCTGTCAGCAGCGCAGACGCAGGATCATCACGTGGAATCCCAAATTTTATAGACTCGTGGAAGCACTGATAAGAGGGAAAAAAGCGCGTGGCGCCTAATCGTGTATTACGCGATCGTGCGGCAGATAAGCGCAAGCGAGAGAGCGTCCTACGCGAAGCTGTATTGAATGAGCCAATCTAGACGCGGCGAGCAAACATTCGACGTCAACTCGAACGATTCTGCTTTTGTTTTCCTATATACGGGTTTCGCGGCGGGAGAGAGAAAGTGAGCGCGCGTCGGTGCAGCAGAATTTCTCCGCGGGCTTTTCTTCTCGGGCCGCGCTGCGCCGGATGCAGGTACCCGCGATTAGCAACTACTTAATACAATAGTTGCGACGGCGCGGCCGATATCTTTTTATTTTGGTTGCACAAGCGTCGCCGGCCGGCACATTACTTCATAACTTCATTGCGCGCGATCAACATACAATCGATACACTGAGCGCAGACGAGTGAATCATCGCGGCGATAAATATGGACTGCTTCCGCTGGTCTATCCGGCACATGATACGTCGGAAGTTTTGTAAACAACGAATGCAGCCGATTTACAAGCGAGCGGCCCGAGAGAGAAAAAAGGAAAGGGAAAAGGCGAGGCAATATATAGGCTAACTGATGCGCGCAGAAACGGGGCCACGCGCGAGACCGAGCGGAGTTACCTAATCTTTATTTTAAGTTCGAAATTTCGTTCGAAGTGGAAAAGAAAGAGTCGACGAGCGCGGGGCTATCGTCCGAAAAGAATATAACGCGCCCGAGTGGAGGGGCTGAGACCTCGGCTGAGACCTCGGCTGAGACCGAGGCTGAGACCGAGGCTGAGACCTACTTAACGTTATGCGATCTAAATTTTACTCGGCTTTACAGTTATGTCACTATTCCGCGGAGCGAGTCGCCTCGTTGATATTTCAAGCGTGAGCGCGTAACAACGACGCGGCTGTCGCGAGTCGTGACGATGCTCTTTCTTTTATTTTTATTTTTATTTTCCTTTTCTCTTCTGCAGTCAAGCTTTGTACGCACCGATGATCCAATTTTTAATTTTCAATTTTCAAGCAGATCGTCGTTTCGAACGGTATAATAATTGAACTCGCGCGCAGGCTTTCTGGGAATCCGCGAAGAGAAACCTGGCTTCTTTGAACTAATTAAACAGCTCTCGGCATCGGAGCTGTAGCATTTTGTACAGTTCTAGGAACGCGCGTTAATGCCGTTAATGAATAATGCATGTATACAGGCCTAAAGATTATTGAATTCCGAAATCCGACTGTTGGCACGAACGTATATGTACATCTCTGTGATAGACAGCTCCGTAGTCTGAAAATTTCGCAGCCGTATATGCCAAGAGCAAACTTTGCCGCATGTAATCTCGAATTGAGATCGCCAGACCGGACAATTATTCGGAATAATTTTCGCTAATAAGTATCTTGAAATTCAAATTTGTTACTTCATGCGAATTTGATCATGACGCCTCGAGATTCGAATGTGCAGGTATGATGATGTGTATAGAAGAGTACGCGGCACACATAGCGCGTGGGAATAGGAGATAGGAGACAAACGATCCCGTAAATACGGGCACATAGACAGCGGCGGGAATTAGAAAGGCCCGGCGATGCCGAGCTCGCGATACATACATCCACATTGTGTTACTTGTGCTCTCTCCTGGTTCAAGTAAAGTAGGTCTGCTCTCCCTCCCCGGCCGTTATTCAGAATACGTTCGCGTTCGGGCTCCATCGCACGCAGTTATATGTCCTAGCTGCTATTGCGCCGAGCACTTGACCCCGATGTTGCGCGCCGCGCTCTCTATCTGCTCCACTATCTGCTCGACTATCTGCTCGACTATCTGCTCCACTATCTGCTCCACTATCTGCTCCACTATCTGCTCCACTATCTGCTCCACTATCTGCTCCACTATCTGCTCCCCGCGTGCAGCGGCCATTTTTACGTAACGCCGCGTGCAGAGTAATCCACGCGACGGAGGCTGGATCGTCAGCGGTCTGGCGTACTCGACGGCTACTACTGCGGCGCGCGTCGGAAGAAGTTCCGAGAGAAGTTCACATCGGAAGAGAGCCCGGCCGTGGCCGAAATTTCGCGGTACGAGCAGGCGCTTGGCTCTGCTCTCTGCTGCTCTACTCCGCAGAGGTAGCCTTGTCCCTGAACTTGAGCCTCGAAAGCCCATCTCCTTAGCTCGCTCTCGCTCGCACGGTTCAACGTCTTCGAAAGTTTGGCCGCTCTCGAAATTCCTCGGCCAGTGGCCACCGCGACGCGCGGAGCATACGCGCGCGAAAGCGATTTCGAAAGTTTGACTTCTGTGCCCGCTTCCGTGCGTTCTGCCTCCCGAGTTCATTGCCATTTTTGCTTTGACGTAACGATCGCCGCCGTGTCGGCTTGTATCAGTCGACGCTTCCCGGCGTCCACTATAGAATGCGGATTTTTCCTTTCGGGGAATCTCCCTCATTATCGCGAAACTGCGCGCACTGCACCGCTCGTACGACCGCGTACAGTACAGACGTGTTTCGTTTTTCATTTTCGGATCGGAAAAAGTTTCAAACGTACGCATAGCCGTCGTAATCCGCGCAGATGAATCTGCAGTGAGAAAAAGTTTCTGGGACGCGGGCGCGGGAGCCTTCACCTACTCCCTCGCGCTCCGCGTGATCTAGTCTCGCACGTTGTATCTCCATCCGACAGCAGAAGCGCACACTTTCATCTCGCACGCACGCAACCACTGCGTCGGCGACTAATTGAGCGAAGAAGCCGGAGACTATTGTTCTATCAGCTTTCCCGAGCTTTCCACTCGGCTGCTTTTGGGATCGAGCGACATTTCGCAACTCGCAGCCACAACTCATCGGCCGGCGCGGATTTACACAAGTCCCGTCGGCGTCGACTGCATCTCCGGCTCTCGCGAATGCAATCGAGAAAAGGGAAAGGTGCGAGCTCATTTTCTAGAAAAGAAAGTGCACGATCGCGAGCCCCGAGATCTCCCTGATGCCCTGATGCGAGCGGCAAGTAGGCCGACGGAAGTGCGGGGGCGGGAAAAAGGACGATTGTTCCGCGGCTATCGGCGCGCGATCGGCGCAGTTTTCTCCGCTTATTGCCGCCGCCTGACTTTTTCAGAGCAGCCTTTACATAATTATATTTCAGCCGGGGAAACTCGGCTGGGGCCCGTAATAATACGTCCGTAATCGCCGCGGCGCATTCGAGTCGCAGTCGCGCGCTACTTTGAATATTACCGATTTCTAATTTACTTTTCTTCGCTCCTCGCCTCCCCCTCGGCCGAGCCCTCGCCCCTCGCCGTCGGCAAATCTCTCGGCGGCGCAACGGTGAAAGCCGTCTTTCGCACCGTGAAACACTGGCGAGTGCCAAAATTTACTGAACAATTGATGGCGGCCCGGTAATTCAACAACTCGGTAGGTCTCGATTAGCGATTTCTAATAATCGCAGCCTCTCCGTCATTAGCCGCGAAAAAGGCAACGAGCTCTCCGCGAGCAGCCATTACGGATAACTGCACTTTCGAATCCTCGCGGCGCTGCCGTCTGCATCGTCGTAGAAAAGCTCCGCAAAGATCTCGGCAAAAGAAAAAGAAAAAGGAAAAACACCCGCCGACAGCGGCGCGCGGGAGAAAGAGAAAGGTGAAGTGCACGCACGCCGTGTGCCATTTTCCTTTTTTTCCCCTCCGCAGCGGAGAGAGAAGAAAGTGCAGGCAGCGATGACGTGACGAGATCTCGCCGCGAGCGTTTCCACTTCCGAGCGCCCCTCTAGCCTATCTACGGCCGCAGAGCAGCTCCTACTCCTAATCTACTCCCGCGCTGCGGCGCGACCTTATTTACCTTCACCTCCGGGGAAAAGCTAGCTGCCGCCGACAGAGCGGGAGAGAGACAGAGAAAGGCCTCGGAGGCTAATCGAGCCTCGAATTTTCAGTGTCGACGTTACGCGGAGAGAGTCCGAGCTGTTATGCAGCAGGCTCGTGCAGCGCTTTATTCTTCTATATATATATACACACACTTATATATATATAAGTACGCTGTTTTCCGTCTCGCGAAATTTCGTCGCATTCGCGAGAAAAAGGGCCAATCACGCTTCGAGCTTCTGTCCCGCCACACTCGCGCCCGGTTGAGCGACACTTCAAGGAGGACCGGATCGCTGATTTTCAACCGTCAAGCCTTAAGGCCGCCTGCGTTATTAGCGATATTTATAGGATGATGCGTATTCGCCGTCCCGCGAGGCCTGTAATTGTTTTCCGCGGCGAAGCCATTACAGCGGGAGCTCGAATCGCTCTCGAAAAATTCTCGCCGCGCGCCATCCGATAAGTATACGCACGAGACCATGTACAACAAGTCCCTAGTAAGACGAATAATGCAGCTTCTAAAGCCACGTTACGTAGTGAGTAAATAATTAGTCTCACCGCGGCGACCATATAATTTCCGAGCCGAGTGGAAACTCGAAAAGAGACAAGACACATAAAACACGCGGCGATAATAAATGTTTACGAACGTCCTTTTTTCCAATAATATCGCATGCTCCGGCGACATTACAGGCTCGTCGAAATGTTTGCGTAATGATTTTCCTCCGTTTCTTTTATGGCATTTCTATCGCGCGCGCGCGGGGCACCGGGGACTATCGGAAAAATCCGAGAGAAATTGCAAACGGCATTTTTGCGAACGCGTGAAAGCAAATTTTCTTCTGGACGACGGCGGACGAGGGCTTTCCAAATAATTTTTAAGCGCCGCGGAAGAATTTCCGTTCGGCACATCTGCGCTTGGACTGCTGGAAAAAACTCGACGGCACGCGGGCACGGGGCTATTATGTGTAACTTTCGCATCCAGGTTTCTATTACGTACAGCAGGCGCGCCGCTTGATTTTTCCGCTCGCGAAGAAGTGAAATTTCCAGCGGCAGGATAATGGATAATGCAGAAAGAAGAAAGTGGGTTAAGCGCCACGGTGAGGGGCCGAGGGGGTTGCAGGCAGGGTCTAGGCCTCTGCTTTTCCAATCGCGAAGCGGCGGAATAGTAGCGCTGCACCGTCGAAAACGTCGAAAAAATACGCAGAGCCCGAGCGAAAACCGGTCGACTCGTGGAACTTGATCTTTGCGCGGTCGCGGTCGAACTCTCTACGGGCTGGCAGCATCGGCGAAGCCGATAAGCATCTCAAGCATCTCCGGAGCTGCATTGATATTATTAGTATCTATCGGGCACACAACTCTACGCGGTAGAACTTTCACGCTGCGCCCGTTCTCTTGCCGCCGTCGTGCACCGCGCGAGAGGAAATTAGCCCCATTATTTATAGCAAATCCAGCTGCAGAAGAGGAGTGCGAGAGACAAAACCTCCGAAAGACGCACTCGCGCTCCCGTTATCTAATAATAGACTGATTCCCGCGACGCGTATAACAAAGAGCGTTGCTGCTGCTGCAGCTACTGCCTCCAGAGCGTCATACCAAAGCGCTTACGCTTGACGGGATGTTTTAATTTTTTCTTCATTGCTGAATCATGCTGATAAGTGGCAACGCGCGTTTACCTATGGCCGGTCGCGCGAACTAAACGTATAATCCGCGAGTGCAGTCATACGCGTTGCAAATAGACCGGCGATGTTTCATCACAGGGACTGCGTCTACGAGTACGTGTTTTTACTTGGGGAATTATTCACGGCGGCGCGTTAATCATCGACGTGTGTGCTGTGATGATAAGATTATGATTGCGTTACATCAGCCTCGACGCTCGTTTCATCAAAAGAAAAGAGAGGATTTCAGTCCTCGGGTGTAAACAACGCTGCTTTTTATCCTTATTTGTTTTAAATAACTGCACATTTCATTGAATATCATCCGAGAAAGCATGATTGTTCATCCCTCTGATCGAGAGAATCAGAGAGAAAAACTACGCGCAGTAGGCCTCGTCTCTCTAACTTTCCATCTTACTCCCGATCGACGCGATTTAGAAACGCTTCCATATAGCTGCGGGTTTGCAAGAAAGCAACGGACACTCCGTGCGCGAGTAAGTAGGTACGACCGCGGTCCGCGGTACAGGGTCGGCTGAAACTTTTGGATCTTTTGACTCGACTCTTGATGCCTGGACGCGAGCTGTGAACACCGTCCGATTTGCACTCGCGAAAATTGTGGATACGAGGAAATGCAGCCGGCCAAACTGTTGAGCCGTACTGTACACGTACACCGTGCCTAAGTATAGGAATAGTCGTGCAGGGGACGAGGCAGGGGACGAGGTGATTGCACGTCTCATAGCTCATAGCGGCGCGCGCGTGAAAGTCCCGTAGGTGCATTATGTGAAAGTTAGCCGGGCTCGCGCTGCACAGCCAGCAAGCCGAGCAGCGCAAGGCCAGGGACGTAGGAAGATCTTGATCCGAGCACTCGCAGAGAGAAAACGCAGCCGCCGCATCGCTTCTAATTGCGCATTAGCGCTGATTTTCATTGCGATCGTTATGTGCGAAATAATTATTCTCGTTGGGGAGAAATTTAATAATACTGCGTGCGCAGCTTTCCGATCGGATTTCGGATTAACCGACGAATTCGTGTTCCGTTGTTAGACGTTTCGCCGGTTTTGCAAAAACTCCAGCAACTGCAGGAATTCGGGAAGCTACTTGGCGCGATCGCGTGCAGAGAGCAAAAGAAAAGTAACAATCGCGATCGACTGCAGCACGATGCAGCATGCACCTCGGCATGCACCGCGGTACTCAATAAGAAGCGATCTCGGATCACAAAAGAAACTCCGCGATTTCACGGCTGCTCTCGAGCGCAAGGTCTAGTTAACGAGGATCATTGTCGCTGGCTTGGACGACAGGCGACAAAAGAAAGTTCGCGAAACGACGCGGCGGCGCTCTAAAATAACCGCAACGGCTGACTTCCTTTTGCGCCGGTTGCCGCACACGAATGCGCTTTTTTGCGTGCGACAATGGATCCAGACGTAGACCACTGGACCAGTGGGACACGTCGCGACGTCGCGAGAGCGGAGATGCTATGCCGGTATGCAAAATCGAAATCGACTCGAGTGACTCGGTAGAGTTACGCGAGCGGTGATCGAGAATAGATCGACGCCGATGCGGACACGTCAAACTTCGTAAGCCATTGCGTAAATTTTGATTGAATGAAGAAAAAAAGAATGAAAAAATTAACCATGAAAGATTAGCGGTAAATTACAAGCGAAAGCATAAAAAATATAACGGTTCTCAAAATGCTCTCAAAACAACGCAGCGATGCATATCGTTAGCCAATTATCGCGCCTGCGAGTTATTCAATAAATTATACAATCCCGAGACAACGGTTATTTCAAAGTCGCAGTAGCTACAGTCGTTTAGCTTTCGCAGTGTCTAATATTGTGCACAAAGAAATAACGAGCTGTACGGCGCACAGAACCGCAGCTATTTGCGGATACCGTGCCGTATGAAAGCGCCTCTTTATCCTCTAGCAGGATCATGAGAGGCTCAATACTTGAAGCCGATCCAAAGTAGTTTGCCAGCCGGGTTTAGTATTGGCGCACAGAAAATTAATCGCAGCACTCCGACTTGTTGCACATTTCCAATAGGTACGGTGTCACTGTTAAATGTGTCTGGTGCAGTCCACATCAGACATCACAAGTGCAAATAATGCGTAACGCTCGACTTGCCTGCAAATAGGCACGGTAGGAAAACAAAAGCGGCACTGCATAACGCGCGCTGCGCTACGGGCAAACAAAGAAAGCGGGAAATTCTTATCGCGTCGCCCGCGCCGCTGCAACATCGGCGGGACAAAGGAAAAAGAGTAAATGAAGGAAAGACGTAAAAAGAATCGAGCTGGCGACTACGAGGAAAGACCGCAGCCGAGGCCGCGCGTGCTCGACACGATTTTCCGATGGAGCTTCCGTATGGGAACGCGGCCAAAGTGAGCCCCCGGAAAAGCGTCGGCGCGGGCGGTGCGGGGAGGAGCTCGTTAGACTATAACGAGCGAACTTGGCGCGTGCGACGTGCGGCGTGCGGCGTGCGACGCCGGGTACACCTTCTCTCGCACCTTCTCTCGCACCTTCGAGGGAATTGCTGCTCCAGTGTTGGGGGGTCGATTTCTCATTTGAGGGATTCCATAGTAATTAAAATCTTACCTTGTTCCGCGTGCTCTGACACAGCGCCTGAAAGGAGAGAAAATTCGTGAGATCAATTTAGCTCGCTCTGGCGCATAGTTTAATGGGTTAATTTTAAACGAGTTATAAATATTCAGCGAATACATGTATTTGCATGGAGGAAAAGTCATTGACATTTCCAACGCCCCCAGAAAAAGCGAAGACGTATGTACTGTATTTTAGACATTGTCTTGCGCAGCAGCTCATTCGGAATAATATAATTTCATAATTGCGTCACCTCCGCGGCGCACGAGAGAACCGATAAATGCGAGGATAAATGCCCCCCGATACATTGCTCGCGTGATGCATTCCGAGATCGCAATCGCGGACACAACGTAACAGACTGCAGCGTGTACGTGCGTCGCGGGGACCTACTTTGCATCTTCAGCGAGCGCGATTATCCAATTGTTTTGCTTTGCCGTCTCATTATTGTCGAGCTCGCGAGGGAGTGACTTATAGAACGGGATAATAGCTCCGAGCCGGCTCCCGCACATAATTAGCGAGAGCCGCGATGAAAAACGCGTACACGAGCGTACACGAAACCGAATACCGACACGTTCGCGGGCAAAACAGTCGGTCGACCGATAACGCGCGACGTGATATTCGCCGGAGCGCAGCCCGATGCGCGGCCTGATGCTCTAGATCGTGCCGACAGGCTCGCGATCGATGAGCTCCTTTCCCGCTCTTCCTGTTGTGCGAGTCCTCAAGAATTTCGGATGCATTCGCACGTACGCGGGAGATTACGTGATGCAAATAATCCGCCGCGCTGGCCAAGGTCTCTCGATTGCGGCGACGATGCGCGCTTCGCTGTTTGTTTTGTCGATCGTCGTACGAGATAGGGAATCATTTTGGACTGCTTTGTTTTCGTGCCTCGCGAGCGAGCGATTGCATTTTCGTTCTACAACATTATCGCCGATAGCAGCGCGTGCGCTCCCCGGAAATCAAAGCTCGTAATTTCTGGACGTGACTTTCCCAGACAAGCGTGTACAAGTCGTTCTCGTAACAACGATGCTTCTCAACGAAAGTTCAAGCAAACTAGAGCACGGCGCTGCAGTGGCTGCGGCTGCGGCTGCGGCTGCGTCGTCGTATGGCAGGTAATCCGCGCATTCGTTGCGTAAGCCCGCAGGATTATACAACTGTTGCATGTGTGCCTGATGCAGCTGCCTGGGGTCAGGGCCAGTGCGATATTACGCGCTAGATGAATGTATAATTGGTAATAATCCAAGGCCGCCGCTCGGGCCGCTGCAAGCGCTGGGTCCATGACATGGAATTTCAGCTGTCGATCAATAAAAATTCAGACGCAAAAGCGCGTCTCGAAGACAAGCGTGCTTGAATAATCTTCGGCCGTTGTTAGGCAATGGCAAGACTTGGCAACAATATGCGGATAACGTCTCGGAACTGAAATAACAAGTTGAATAACCCCTACACTACTAATAATACTGTTCTTGGCTTTCCCCGCCGCCGCGGCAGCGCTTTTTTAAGTTCGATACCCCGGAGATGCGTCCGCGCATCCGACACTTTCTCATTTTCAAGCAACGACTGCAAACATGCGAGGTTTCGCGGCGAAAGGCGAAAGCAGCCTGCAGTAACGAATGCACGCGATATCTGTTCGCCCGCCGATAATTACACCGACTCAATGGTACATGATTCATCGTTGCATCCGAGGTTGCATCACGTACACTGCCCGAGCGATATGCTAATAAATGTGATTTTGCGACATCGATACAGACTCCAAGCGTCATTCCAAATGGATGCGCATGGGGCAACAATGCGACGAGCACAATCGACTTTGAGGCGGCCGATTTAATACCAAAGCAGAGGGACGACAGAGTTCGCAGATAATGGCGCATTGCAACACGCGCACGTGTCTTTGCACAAGACGCCGAGTGCAGTCGCGCCAGATTCGATGCGAAAAAAGAAAAAAGAAAAAACAAAAAGCCGGGTGCCAGGCGGCTCGTGGCACCTTGACCGAGCCAACACATCGGCAGAGAGAGAGAGCGAGCAAACATTTTCGTGGAAAATTGTGGGTGTGCTCGTGCTGCTTAGCTGCCTGCCAGCCTGCAGGAGGAGAACCGGTTTTGAAGGAAGATTCGCCGGGCGGCCAAGTCGTTGATCCCGTGGTGATTTTTCTTCTTTTGCAGGGGATGAGTCGGCTCTCATAATAGTCTGCGAATGCCTTTTTCTCCGGGGAATCGTGCTATTCCTAACGAAACCACGCAGCAGTGCTTCTTCGACTTTACTATCGTCGCCGATTTTAAAATGTAGGTAATTTTAATTTACAGGCGAGATAAGTTTACAAAGAGTTTCTGAAATGATAGGATATGGAAGAAGGGAAAAGCGTGGATAAAAAGTCGCTTTGTCCGGAGAGTCATTCTATTTTCGCCGCATGCCGCATGCGCTCTCTGCAGATCGAGGGGTTAAAACGAGACGCACGGGCACACACATGCACATCGGCGATGCGCATGCACGCGGAGAGCCCAGGGGCCTTGGACAGGCTGTCCTTGACTCAGCACAGTTACCCCGAGACACGGAGCGCGAGCGCGAGCCTGTTCTCTCCCTCTCGTTCCACCTCCCTCCCTCGTGTGACGTCACTCTGCATAACTCGCCTAATTGCATCGTTGCTGCCGCCGCGGCTGCCTCACTCACACACACACTCTCTCTCTCTCTTCTCCTTTCTTCCATTCTCTCCTCTGTGCCGCCTCTCCCCTCTCTGGCGCCCCCACCGTTTCGCACTACTCTCCTCTGCAGCTCCTCCGCGATAACTAGCCGATCCTTACACTTCTACTTACTTAGACTAGTCCGCTTCTTCTTCTTCTTCTTCTTCTTCTTCTTCTTCTTCTTCTTCTTCTTCTTCTTCTTCTGCCGTCTCTCCGCCCTTCTCCTCGCGGCGGATTCACTTTCGCTGCTGCTGTTGCTGCTGTAGGCTATTGCCGTAATGTACATGCAACGTACGTGCACTTGTTACGTGACGAGCGAGCGGGGCTGCAGACGCGTGCGAAGGAGCTTTGTTCCTTTTTACTTTTAGATCGTCGCTCGAGTTTCTAATTACACGGCTCGAATAGGTGTGTGTTTATCACTGATGCTTTGACGGGATGGATATCGCGCTGTGAAAGTTTTTAATACTTACTGCGCTCTTATGAGTGACGAGCCAGCTCGGAACGAAAATATCTAACGACACTACCGGAATTCCTATATGATCCATGCGTCGGATAGGAAATAGAACGCGCTCTTTGTGCAGGAATTCAGGCACAAAAGACGCATAATACTCACGGCCTGCAGAAGGAGAGAGAACAGAGAAGGAGAGGAGAGGAGGACGAGCGACGGCGGCAAGAGTCATCGACATTGCATTCGGCTCGTCCTTCGGCTATTAACAACGGCGACGCGACGCACGACGCACGACGCGCACACAAACATCTGAAACATCGCCCCATCCCGCGCGACAAAGTGGAATGCGCTCTTCCTCCTTCGACGACGCCGGAGACGCTGATTACGATCGACAAAAAGTACGAGCTCGATTACCCATATGTCTCGAGCCTTAATTGGTTAGTCCGGGCTCGCGCGCGAGGTCAGCTGGCTGACGCAGTGCGGCCGAGCGCAGCCGTGTATGAATTATATCGTCGGCTGTGCGCGGCTTCTTGGGTAGTCGATTATGATGATGATGATGAGGTTGATGATAACGATGCGATCGAGTCTCTGGGAACGAGTATGTATCGGCATGCACGCGCTCGCTCGCGAGAATATTTATGCGATTGCAGCTCGGAGTTCAAGGTGAATTTCCGACTGGTTGAAATTCGCCCATCTTCGCCCATCAACGTTCCATAGAAGCTGAGTAACATCGCGGCAAAACGAAATCCAATCATGGCCGCGAGAAGCGACAGTCTCGGATAGGGTCAAGAAATAAATGGGCCGCCAATTCGATCGGCTTGTTTCGATATCCTCGAAGAAGGAGGAGGAGAAGCAGGAGAAGAAGACTGAAGAGCGGAGAGTCGCTCGCGCGGCTTCAAGCGGCCTTGAGCGCGCAGTCCTGCAAGATCCTCGGCAAGATCGCGCATGGTCAACGTTCTGGAGGCCTTCGCTCGGCGTCGAAACTGCAGCGCAGCAGCAGCCCAGCATGCCACAGACGCTCCCAAATAAAGCCTGCTGCGTTATATATATATATTATCTCCTTCTCTTTTGCCTCACAGCCTTTTGCTTTTCAATCCTTTCCCGAGCGCCTCGTCTTCGGCCGATAGGCACATTTCGAATAACCGCGACCATCGGAAAAGTCACACTCTCATCCATGCATAATGGCTTGTTCCACATATGGCACGGGCGCGATCGTGGGGGAATCTGGGGATCACGTGACTGCTGCCAACTTCGTATAGTGCAGAAGAGAAAATACTTCGTTGTTGTTGTTAGTATATGTTAGGTTAGAATGTCAGTGTGTGTATTCTAACATCAAATAACGATGGACGATGCTAGTTCTAATCTCCACTGCTAAATGTGGCTTCACCGACCATCTACGACTTTCTTCGTTTTTATTTTTAGGTTAGAAACTTAGCTATAACTAATTAAACATTATACATTTTCTTAAAATCAATAGCTATCACTAATATTTCAATAGTACAACGTTGTTTAATGATAAAACATACACAGACGCACTGATATTCTAACACAACAACCAAGTATTTTTTCTTCTGCTCTATACGAAGTTGGCAGCGGTCACGTGACCCCCAGATCGCACCCGCGCCCGCATCCGCATCCGCATCCGCATCCGCGCATATGTGGAACCATCCAATGGGCGAGTGGAAGCACCTCGGGAAGCACACTCATACGCACTCATACGCGCCGGGCTTTTATCTATTCTCAGTAAGCGTTAATTTGTTGATTCGCATAACTCAGCTAATCGAGTTGTCCAAACACGGGAATAACCCGTCTCGTGAATTTTTCCTGCCCGCTTATTCAATCGGCCTCGAAAGCACGCATTATCTCATCAGACTTTATAAATATCGCGGCTGAAAATTGTGCATACGCTGCACTCGGGGCACGATACGCGGCGCTACACGAATAAATCAAGCCGTACGCTCGGGAGCGATGACGATCGCGAAAAATTCTGTTTGAACAGATGTCGACTCGATACACCTTTTCCCATGTGCAGCCAAGCTGAAGGTGACCTTGGCGAGCTTTTTTCCAGATCATCGTTGAACACGCATTTCGCATCGCTATTCGCTCGGTGCGATTTGAAGTCGTTGAAAAGCGCTGCAGCTATTTTAACGAACCAGGAAAAAACGAGTGGGACTCGACTCCATTAGCATGAGAACGACCAACAATGAATTTTCGAGCGATCATACGGGAATTCGTCACTCAATTCGTTCACACGCCGAGGCGCGAGGCGAGGCGCGATCCGATCGACTGCAATTAGGCGCGATGGAAGGTGACGAGAAATGAGCCTCTTCGCGCGCATTACTATGACGATGAATTATTTAAAGGCCAGCAGTGCGATGATGGTCCGCTGCTTAGTTTGTTATACAATGAATCGATTATGTCCGAGCATGGAGAAGGTGGGGAACGCCCGAATCGTTTTATTTTAGAATAGAGAAATAGAGAAATAGAAAACAGAACAACACAACAGTTCTCTTTTCATCAACGATCCAAAAATGATTTGCAAATCACGAATGACTTTTCAATCGGGCCTCAGCTGGTGCATATACAAGCGTATGCGCGATTCAATTGATTCAAATCTCCGGCGCAGTGCGCAATGTGCGCAGAGAGTCGCTCGTATTATTAGAATAGCCGATAATTATTGTACATTATAATCTCTCCGCAACGCGCTTGATTCATCACGTGCACCAACACGCGTTCTTGTTTATAATCCATCGAATGCGAGATCTCTCTATAGCGGCGCGATTCGCGATAATCGATGGAATAAAGAAAATCCCGTGGAGCAAGGCGTGCTATGGAAATGTTGTTACAATGAGGGTAGAAACGAGTTATGGTTACTGGCGATTTTTTCCTCTGCCGGCCTTGCGCTCTTTTTTTATCGAAAAACCATATCTGAGAGCGGAGTTACGAAAGAGCCGACTCAGGGTGCGGAGAGCGAGAGAACGAGATAGAAAGAAATGTTCACTTTTCGAACTCCGAGTGCGCCTAAATGACGCTGCTCAGCCGTTTGAATTGACTGCCTTGCAGCTTGCTCTTGCAGTTCTTCCTTCAAACAATTAACAAACCGCGCGTATTACCTGTCAAGGCTGATTTACGAGCGTTATTACAGTTATTACATCGAAGGAGCACAGATTACTATACTGGCTCCGATGACTACGACAATTTTCATTATGTACACACGTCTGAGGGAATTCCAAGCTGAATTGCAATAGGAAGCGTTTGGAGATAGAGAGAAAGATACCTACTAGTGTAGTGAAACGGTCGAGGGCGAACTGATGCGGCGCCCACGCGAAAATACACGTCTTCTCCGTATGAGTGCAGTCTGAAAATAGAGCGCCTCCTGGTGTGGCCGACCGGCCTCACCCGTCGAATGCACCCGCGCGAGGAATCAGCGAAAATGGGTTACGGCTGCGGATGCAGATAAGCGTCTTATCTCGCGCAAATAAAACGAGAGAAAAATCGAGGCAGAGCCGCTGCCGCGCCCGAGCGAACATCGTGACGCAACAGCTCGACCCGTATATTTATTTTTACAGACGCGGCGGGAGAGGCGCGAAAGAGTGCAAGGAGTTTTTTCCGGCGAATCGCCTCGAGGGCGCAAAGATTCGTGCGTTCACCCCCGCAGAAATAGAGCTGCGACGAGTACACCGACTCCGAACGTGCGCGCGCAGATGCAGCGGAGCGCTGCGGAGTAAAAATATACTTTTCAAGGTCGCGCGGCTCTTTGTTGTTCTTCTTCGTCGATTTTTTATATTTCTGGAGCAAGTTCAGTAGACCCGCGCGCGAATGCGGGCTCTATCTGCTTTTTCCGATCGGATTGAGGAAACGAAGGTGAAATCACGCAAACCAATACTCATAACTCACATCAGAGTGGGAGTTTTCAAAGTAAGTTTCCAAAGATTTTCTGAAATTTTCCTGCCACGAAAATCACAGGAAACGCATAACTTGTGCCCGTGACAGTAAGTGCATTTCACCATACAACGCGAAAGTTCTCGCTCGTCTCGCACGCACTCGGGGGCGCGAAAACAATTTGCGCGGAGCGCCTCCTCGTCGCCGTCGTCTTTTCGTCGAGCATGCGATAATAATGTCCGCTTGACGTAAATTACTTGGAAAAGAGCGCAAGTATGTGCAGTCGCTATCGGTCAATGAATCCGCTGAATGTCGCGCCAGATAATGCCTGGCTTTGACAATTTTTCGATACGCACTCTTGCGCAGTCGTTCTATCGAGGAGACTTGCCGAATCACGAGGCGAAATGAATATTCGCGAATCATGCGCTTGTCGAGGAGAGAGATGACCTCGGAGATGAAGACACGTAGCGGGCGCTCGAAAAATACATTTGACGCAGCGCCGCGATTTTTGCGCGACTCGTAAATACCGAGAGTCGCGCGAAAACAAACTTGCGCGCGAGGTGAGCCTGGCTCGCAATCGGATGAAATATCGAGCCTCGATTCGCAGCTTCCTCTGATTTGGAGCCGAAAGCTTGCAGGCCAAGTCAGCCCAGCTAAAGAAAGCTGCGAGCGCAGGGTATTCTCGCTGGCGCTAAAAACCGAGCTAAAAACGCGCGATTTCGACTGGTTTTCTCTCCCTCGCCGCCTCGCCGCCTCGCCGCCTCGCCGCCTCGCCGCGGCGAGGAGGGCAAAAAGAGCGGAGAGATGCATTCGGGTGCAGTGCTCCCTGACTCGTTCGCACCCTGAGTCATCGCGCCGCGAGGCGAGGACCGGACGAGGCGCGCGTGCCTGCGATGCCTCCAGAAATTTCGATGACGAATCCCTCTCGCTCCGATCCTCCGATGGAGCCGCCGCAGACAGCGGATTCGCGGGCTCGCTTTTTCGTCGTTATATAAGTATAAATAAGTTATATTTATATTATATTTGTAACGCGTCATCATTTTTTAACCGTTGTTTTGACTGCGTTCGCTCGCCAGAGTCGCCAGCGTTGTACCTGAGTGCGTGAGTGCACATAATGTACGAAGTCGAGTACGAAGTGGCGAAACGCTGCGGCTGGCAGTACTCGGCGCGTAGGGTTTTAGAATAAAGCCCGCTGCAAGTATACTTGGCTCCATTGTGTGGCGTCGAATCGGAATTGCCCCCGGCATTATCGTCCCTATAGATTAGTGCCCGCGCGCACCGCGGGGGCCAATATAGAACGAGCTCGAACAGGAGCGAGAGCGGACTCGTGCTCCCGAGGTTCCATTCATGGAAAAGAAGTATTTACGTCTCATGATCGAACAGGTGAAGAGGGAGCTTTTCGGATCGCGGCAAGCCAAGGGGCTTCGAGAACAGGACGGAGCGCAGCAGAGAGGCGCGCGCGCGCATTCCGTAGAAGGAGGCGCGTAACCTTCGGCCGTGCAGAGCATCAGCAGCTCGAGGGCTCGAGGGCGTCAACGTCCCGCTGGCGTCGTGCGCGCTTGTGCAAGTTCGCGGGCGAAATATCGGCGCCCGTTGCCCGTAAATCATCGACGCTCGCTCGCGAAGCTCGAGGCGAAGCTGCTGCCCGCGGATAATAGAATGTTGCTGCGCAGCGGAGAATTCGAAATTCCGTCTGGTCGAGGTTGTTGAGGTTGTTGACGTAACGCGCGCTCTGGCTCCGCAATTATTGCCCGGCAATTTCGAGCTGCGTGATTTAGCGGGCTCCGAATCATCAGAGCAGCAAAAACTGCTCGAGTTGCAGCTGATTTCCTATATAAACAACGCTGTCGCGCTGTTCGCAGCCGAAGGGAAAATGAATATATCGCGCAAAGGTGGTAAGGCAGTGACAGCTGCAGCGTTTTGTTTTTTCGATTCGGCATCGGCAAACCGATCGATTACTCACGCGATGATCTCGAAGCTATTGCGCGCAAAAAAGCCCGATCGGCCGAGAGGCTTCATGCTTCATCATCGCGCTCATTAATGAAATAACGTAAACCTGACAAGAAGTCTTCCGACCGTCATAGGATTGACGCAATAAGCGGCCTACTAACGTCCGCTGCAAACAGCAGCATTACTTTCTGTGAATTCGGTCGGGCCAGAAAAGAGCATCGCCAAACTCGGTCCGCGAAAAAAGAAGATTGAAGAGTCGCTCGAGCGACCGAGAGAGATAGAGCGGCGGCGGCGGCGCGGCGCGACGGCAACCACCGCTCTGCCTTGAACCTCGCTCTCGGTGCATTGCCCGTCGCTCAAGGGCGTCCGCCGCAGCCGCTCCGGCTTCCCCTTCCCAGCAGACTGCGGCCGCTCGGGCGCGTGCTCTCTCCCCCTACCCCCCCCCTCTCGCTCGCTCTCTCTCTCTCTGTTCGTAGTGCGCCTCGTTCTCCCCCGGGACGCTCGAATTTCCCCGCTCCCTCTCCTACTTCGTCGTCGCCCGACTCTGTCGATCAAGCATGCGAATGCGTGCTACCTTTTCAACAGCCTCTTGCGATTTTGGGACTTGCAGCGGAAAAATTACCTCCTCTGCATCGAGGACAGCGCGAATAGCCGCAATAAAAGCGAGAATAAAAGAGTTCGCGCGCCGTGTTTACGTTATTACGTAAACACGGCTTTCACTCATTTCGGCGAAGCGACGCCTCTACGACCTTATCCTCTGCGGTGACGCGGTTCAGCGCACTCGCGTATGTGTTTTGGTAAACAGTGCCGTAACGCGCGTATTTTTTCCGATCCGCGATGAAATTTCAATGTCAAGCTCAAATACGTGCGCGAAAAGATAAAGCCGCCTCCTTATCGGAACGTTTTTATGGCGAGTAGCTCGAGTTGTAATGATCCCTCTATAACAAAGCAATTTCCTCGGCGAATGATAGAGCTTTGCGAATTCCTCGTAAATTACCTCGTAAATTACGCAATCGGGAAAGAAAGGCCTCCGGCGGGCGGTGTTATATTTAACCTCGAGTCAAGATTTCAATCGGCGCGATGCCCAGCCGATTGCGATTGCAATCTTTCTCATTAATTTCGATAACGCGACTTTCAATGTCAACCGTGCAATCGATCGCCGCGTCGAGTGCAGAGCAATCACTCGAGCGCATTTGGCTGCAGAGGATTTAATCGGTCGCGGAAAAATTTATTGACTCGTAAACATTCCGGCTTGTTTTTCGATCCGTAAAACTGCCCGTCTGACTTTCGGAGGGTTCCTCCTCGGGTTCCTCCTCGGGTTCCTCCTCGGGTTCCTCCTCGGGTTCCTCCTCGGGTTCCCCGACGCGGACAAGTCAGCGCGCATCAGCGGCGCGCTCGCTAGTTGGAATACAAAGCTCCTTCCTTCGCTGCGCGCATTTGCATGACAAGGCGAGCTGCTGCAGCGTTGGCGTTTGTCGCGGGCAGAGATGAAGCTCGAGCCGGGGATCTGCGCGCGTTCAGTAGATAAGGCCGGCTGTGGTGCGGCCAGGAGCTGCGCGCGGAAAAAGGTTGAACGGGGCTCGTGTCAGCGATCCTTCCCTCGATCCTTCCGACCCCTCTCGCACGCGAGGACCTAATTGATTCTTCGCCGCGACTTTTCCTCATTCTCGTCCTTCGATCCGTTGACATACGCGCACACCTTCGAGCGAGCCTTAGGAGCGAGCGAGAGAGATGGGAGAGGGACAGAGGGGAAGAGAGGGAACAAAGAGTCGCGTCGCGCGGGCGTTTATGATCCCGGGTTCAGCCTCGGGTTCAGCGCTTTCTGCCAGCTGTCCGTGCCGATGCGGGAGGGCGCACTATGTAGATTCGCCGACGATCGGAAAAGCTCGCTGATGGAACGCGGGCAAAAGGAGTCGCGCCCGTGATATGATCCCCTTCCCTTCTCTTCGCTCGGATCAAGGTCGCTCGGTCTCGAGAGCAGCAGCTCGCACAAAGAGCATTCCAGGAATCGCGCGCGCCTCCGAGCGCGCCTCTCTCCCCCGAGAGAAGAAGAGGCTCGAGAAGAGGAGGAAGGGACGGGAGTCGGCGGAGGGCAGGGTAGGGAGGCATGCAAAGAGGAGAGGCGCACTTGGCTCGTTGCATAAGAGTGCAACGGTTGTTTTCGTCCTCACTTTCCGCAGCGGCCGCATCAAGTGCTCCGCTCTTTCTCCGCCCTTTCTACTGTGCCGCGGAGCACGCGAGGGAGATTACATTCGGCCGTCTCGGGGATCGAACAGTGTCCGCGGTTATTTTAAAAGCACGCGCAGCTTTGCTGGGGTCGAGCGAGAACGTTATTGTTCGTTGGATAACGCCCCTGGCGCGATATCGTTGTTACGTTGTTGCAAAATTTCCACGGCGCTGTATCGCCAGTGCGCGAGGGAAAAAAGCGTTCGACTCTAGCAACATTATCAGTATTGACCTTCTGCGCGCGCTCCCTCTCACTCGAGCAATGCACTGCTGGACTGGACGGATTGCAGTAGAGCATAGCGCAGATATTTCCTCGGCCATTGCATCATCGAAATATGCCTGAGCTTTCGGTGAGAGACGATGCGCGAAAATAAAACTCGTTGCGAATTAATGTTTCCGCTGATGCACGAAACTCTGAATAAAACTCTACACATAAATGGTTTTACAACGACTTTTCAATATCCGCTGCGAGCATGAATTATTGAAACGAGGGAAAGTATTTCAGTCGAGAGCCGACTAGACGACTTCGCTGGGACGAGGAAAGTCAAATAGAGGCCTACGATTGATGAATTCCCGATGGCTCTGCTCCTTTGTTTTGAAAGCCAACTCGAGGTATGATAATGAAGGCGTAATGCGAGGAGAGAATGAGAACAAGAAGAAGAAGAAGAACAACAACAACAACAAGCTCGCAGCTCATACTTATACAGTCGGAGATAAATCACAGCGCATTCTCGCAAAGCTCTTACTCGTGACCGATGGCAGCCTGCTCTATGACACAAGAAGCTCTTAACTGAGCGTTGCATAATCGGCGCTGCAGCAACAGAGTAACGCCGATCAACGGCGGATGTGTCCGATTGCTGCAATCAATATCAACGAAAGCCGACTCGCAGAAATGCAGGCAGATGCGCGGAACCGCAGCAGGCGGACGTGGAGCAGGGGAGGGGTGCAGGAGGTTAGGTAGTACCACTGGAGCGCTGGCCGCCTGACCTTGTGCGTGTGCTCCGAACTCCACTCGCGCTCTCCCCGCTCTCCCTCGGGCCGAGATGAGTATAAATATCCTCCCCTCCCTCCGGCGCAGCTTTCGGGGCGAGGTCTGCGGCGGGAGCGAAAAGCGCGCAAAAGAATGAATAATTTGCTGCGTGCGTCTGAGAGCAGCCGACGACATTGAGACTCGCTCGCTCTTTCGCTCTTTGTTGTTCGGCCGGATACCTTTGTTTTTGATTTCGCGCGCTGCACTCGCGCGACTGCCGAGCGGGTGTCCCTGATTTCATCTCTCTCGAAAAAGAGCGTAATTTGTTGTAATGCCCGGCGCACCGGTGCACCTTGGGACTGTACTGGGAGCTGCTGCGCCACAAGGTCTCCGCGAGAGAGCCGATGATCTCACAGCGGAAGAATGTCGCCCGCCGCCGCCTCTGCCCCTGTAAGTCTTGGCCGAAAAGGTTCGCCCGTGCATTGACTCCTGACTCGGGCCGGTTCTATGCAGTTTTCGAGGCAGTTTGCGCACGCCCATCGGGCTCCTTCTCCTAACGCGCACTTTTTCTGCTCGTTTTTAGCCTCGTTTTTAGCTTCGCCGAAGCGGAGATCCCCGAAACGCCGAGTTTTTTGCGTTTTTTGCGTTTTTTGCGTTTTTTGCGTTTTTTGCGTTTTTTGCGCCGCGAGCCCGCGAGCGCACCTCTATTAGAAAGTATAATGCCGCGTCCAGGCGCTGCGGCTGGAAAAAACGGATCCTCGTCGTAAATAGCCTCGAGTGCGTTTAAGCGACACCCGAAGAGAGGCGCGAGAGGGAGGACACAGGAAAAGGGGCGGGGGAGTAGCCTCGACGATCTCACGGCAATAACGAATGTTACTCATCGCGGACAAAGTAGGCGATTGCGAAATTGCCGTGAATCACGTCCGATACGCTGACGCGGTCGAGCCGATGCTTACTCGGATGCTCAGGATGTGCGGGTTTTCGCGAGGGTTTTCGCGGGGGTTTTCGCACCCTCGAGCTCCGAGAAATCTGTCGCGCGACCTTTACCACGCTGTGCTCTGCTCGAGGCTCTGCTCCTATCCGCAGTCCGAGCCTCGGTCCGAGCAATAAACGCGAATTCGACGGCGAAAGAGCGAGGGAGGGGGGCGAAAGAGAGGCGCACAAAGAAAGAAAGAGAAGAGAGCCGACGAGCCGATTAAATTGCGCAGCTGCGCGCGCGAGCTCGGAGTCGTTGCACGAACGACCTTGAAATCGACTCCCCGATAATGGCCGCTTGTGTAGCCTCGGCTCTCCCGCTCTCTGTTNAGTTTTCGAGGCAGTTTGCGCACGCCCATCGGGCTCCTTCTCCTAACGCGCACTTTTTCTGCTCGTTTTTAGCCTCGTTTTTAGCTTCGCCGAAGCGGAGATCCCCGAAACGCCGAGTTTTTTGCGTTTTTTGCGTTTTTTGCGTTTTTTGCGTTTTTTGCGTTTTTTGCGCCGCGAGCCCGCGAGCGCACCTCTATTAGAAAGTATAATGCCGCGTCCAGGCGCTGCGGCTGGAAAAAACGGATCCTCGTCGTAAATAGCCTCGAGTGCGTTTAAGCGACACCCGAAGAGAGGCGCGAGAGGGAGGACACAGGAAAAGGGGCGGGGGAGTAGCCTCGACGATCTCACGGCAATAACGAATGTTACTCATCGCGGACAAAGTAGGCGATTGCGAAATTGCCGTGAATCACGTCCGATACGCTGACGCGGTCGAGCCGATGCTTACTCGGATGCTCAGGATGTGCGGGTTTTCGCGAGGGTTTTCGCGGGGGTTTTCGCACCCTCGAGCTCCGAGAAATCTGTCGCGCGACCTTTACCACGCTGTGCTCTGCTCGAGGCTCTGCTCCTATCCGCAGTCCGAGCCTCGGTCCGAGCAATAAACGCGAATTCGACGGCGAAAGAGCGAGGGAGGGGGGCGAAAGAGAGGCGCACAAAGAAAGAAAGAGAAGAGAGCCGACGAGCCGATTAAATTGCGCAGCTGCGCGCGCGAGCTCGGAGTCGTTGCACGAACGACCTTGAAATCGACTCCCCGATAATGGCCGCTTGTGTAGCCTCGGCTCTCCCGCTCTCTGTTTTTTCGTTAGCTCGCTTACGTCTGCTCGGCGCGGCCCGCAAAGTTCGATGTCACTGCCGGTCGCGCCGCGCGATAATCGCTAATTGTCGCGTGTGCGTGAGTGCGTGTGCGTGTGCGTGTGCGCGTGGGCGTAGTCGACGCCTTTCGGCGAACAGCTTCACGCGGGAGCTCGCGATTGCAGCGCGCCGCGTCCGAGCGTGTTTTCTTTTGTAGCGCGCAGAAAAATAATCATCCCAATAACAAGAATATCGCCGCGCTGCGATAGGCGCGATACGCGCAGAACGCGCTGCGCACTGCACAGGCATGTGTGTTTGCTCGCCGGCGCGGCGGTTCGGGGCGAGGGACGGGGCGAGGGACGGGGCGAGGGACGGGGCGAGCTTACGCGATAGAGCAAGGTGCAATGCTCGCGGCGGGCGCGCGTTGCACAAACAGCTCCCTCCCCACTCCCGGCGTCCGTCGGCTCGGAGCAGCCAAGGTCACCCGGGTAATGTCCCGATGCCCCCTATGCAGGACAAATTCAGCGCTCACGTTCGCTCCGAAAGCTCGCGCGGTGGTGGGGCGCTTCGTCTGCTCCCCCTCCCTCCGAGCCTCCCTCTCGCCCCTCTTCCCGGCACTCTCGAGCTCCCTGCTGCCCTGTGCCGAAAAGATCGATTCGGAGCGTATTTTCGAGGCGCAGGTGTAGAGCAGAGATTCCATCGGGAGGAGAAGAGACAAAGTTCCAATTTACACCCGACGCGGGCAGTCGAGCCTTTATGGGCAGAAAGATGAACGACCAAGCCAACGAGAGCGGGAGCAACCGAGGGAGCAACGACATCCGCGAAAATAGCCTTTTAATACCGCGCGGCAACAAGATTACATCGACTATCCTCCCCCTCTAAAATTACGACTATTCTTATCGCTCACGCAACTGCGAAAGAATGCATGCGTCGCATTATAACGCAAGCGTAAATCCTCCGATACAAAAGCCCGAGCAAAAGGCATACGCAAAGCTGCGATGTCAGATGTTCTCATCCACGTTCATTACGGCCAATCCACTTATCGCAGGTTTGACAAACAAAGAAAGAAGGAGCAGAGCTAATTTCGAAGTCGCGCTTCTCTGCTAATGTGGCGAGCTTGAAAAAAATTGCTCCTCTCGACGACGATAAGCCGCACACGGCACGAGAAAAACTCGATCAAAGTTCGAAAGATACGCGGGGCGCGCCAGCGCGACGCATGCAAGCGGATAAAGATTGAATTCCGCAAGACGCTGCACGCCCGCGTTTCGATGATTTAAATTGGCAAGTAAAAAATACAGCTCGAAGCCCGCGTCGAAGCCAGTTACGATTCTTTCACGAATCTCACAAATGAGGGACGCCTTATGCAACGAACAAACGAATCACGTTGCCGCGCTCCTGCAGCCTCCGCCATCGGGTACGCGTCGACTGAAAAAGCTCTTCTTGCGCAAACCCCAGCTGTTACGAAGCGCGCATAGAACTCTGTGTCCGGCTGATTCATCTTGACTTGATCGAAAGCAAAGTGTGCCAGCTCGCCAGCTGCCCCTTTCCGATTCCGAGAGAACCAACGGCGTTATTTATTGTTAGATGAACAGGCGACATCGATAGCAGCAATCCTACAGTAGTTGCATATATAAAAGTACGCAGCGAGTGACACAAGCAAATTCATCCATCGAAAAAAGTTGCAGCTCTCGAGCCAACACGCCGGAAGCAGTTAGTCACGCGTGACTTTTGAGTCATCTCTGGAGCGGGCCATTTCGGCCTTTCGCGGAACGACCGATGAGATGGCGATTGCGCGAGAATATTAGAGCTCGATCATCGGTGCATCGGTATCGGGTATCGTAGCGAGCGATCTACCTGCGGAATAATCGAATCGACAACAAAGTCCGCTCAGCATAACACGAGCTCAGCATAACACAGCGGCTTTGTCCTCTGCTCTCGCACATTGTTTTATAACCTGTACCCAGCTCCAGTATGTGTATTGTGTATGCTTTAGCGAGTTTGCTCACTCGCGAATTTCGTAACCGAACGTTTCTCGCCACTCTTATCTCGCGCGTATCGCACTTCACCTCGTTTTATCTGTCAAAGCAGCGCGAATGCAGCCCTATAATGCAGCAATCGATTTCGCCCGAGAGACAGGCGGATTAAGGCTCGCCGCGTACATTCCGATTCCGCAATTGTGTATACAATCTCGTGTACAATTCATTACAGATTACCGCGCTGATACACAGTCGGAGTGTCAGATGTTACGAAGCGCTTCATGCCTTGACGCTGTCGGCTGCATTCACGGTCAAGTGCCGAAACCATCGCACGCCTTTTCCACGAGCTGCGACGGCACATGGCACATAGGCACCCATAGGTATAAGAGCGCGAGGCTATTTTCGCACACGCTTGCGCTCCAACAGTCCGCGATGCGTTCCTGAACGTGCGACGACCTCCTACTCGCGGACGTCTGACGAGCAACCGTCCAACGCGAGGTCCAACGCGGCCTAGCAACCGTTCGCGTTTTCCGATTATTCATCTCTGCTTCAACTTCAATTTTTTAAACAATTTTTTTATTTCCAAAGTATAATAAATAGATCGCTTCGGGAGAAAAAGGTAGCTCCCGATGCTTCAGTTTGCATCCATTATCTGATTGATTGATTGATTGATTGATTGATTGATTGATTGGACACAGGAGCGAGCCCAAAACATGCAAGAACAGCCTCGAGAACAGCAGAATCGAGCGAATTGGCTGGCAATGATAACGAGGCCAGAGCGAGGGAATCGTAATAATCGCTCTTGAGCTCGCCTCTGTCTTCTGCTTATTCGGCTCGGCCTCCAGCACGCACTGCATACGCGAGCGCGTTCGCTCGCGCAGGTTCAAGGGGCTGACCTTGAATTGTCACTGACCTGTCCTCGAGCGCGCCGAGAGCGAGAGTCGAGAGGGTAGTGCGAGAGAACGCGCGCTCGCAGCGATATTTCGAAAACGAAAAGCGGCGCAGCTGCGGACGAGATACCGGACTCAGTCATCAGAGCGAGAGAAGGAGAAAGATGCCCGCACGCTCTGACCTTGCTTTGTCACTGACCTGTCCTAGCCGGCCGGCAACTGCGCCGTGGGCAACTGCGCCGTGGGATCGGCTCATCGGGCGGGCTTCAATCTCCTTCTTTTCGAGTCATATTTTTGCTCGAGCAATTATCGCGAACGATTGGCGCGCGATGGGCTGGTATTGTACGCATAATACGCGCTCATGAAGCACTGTTATACTGCTAACGCAAACATAATCGTCGAGTTGGCGACAAATTGCCTGATGCGAAGTTCTTGCGCCAGGGATGAATCATCGGGAAATTTTCGTGAATAAAGCAGTGGTTGCGGGCACTGTTTTTACAAGACGAGATTATTGCAACACCGCTGCCTTTCCTCAAAATAGTTTGCATAAAAATTATCATATAAGGCAGAAAAAAATCGTAAACATGCGTCACGCGGACTTACTTAATAATGCTCGCGATACGACGACGCGACGCATCATTGACATTCAGAACATTCAGAGCATTCACGCTTGACCTTGCTCGCGATTATTACTAAAATCGTTAACCCCTTTGGAATAAGCGCAAAATAATGCGCCAACGATCTTTCCTCGGATCTTTCCTCCTTGCGACTCCGAGGAAATTAATTACGCCGGCAAAAGTCGTATTTATTTGCGCTGTTTACTGTTTCGCGAAATACGTAAACTCCAGTCAACTAAGTCGGCGAGATAACAATTAGCGCTCGCTCGGATGCGCTTTACCCATCGCCGAGGCCGAAACTTCTCTAAATTAGCTCGGAAATTAGCGCGATGGATGTATGTGTAATGTATACGCGTGCAAAGATTGGAAAATTAATTAGAGCCTCTGATGAGAGCAGCTCGCGATGGCAAAGTTGTTCTGCAATTTGCCGGCTGCGCTTAACGAACGAAGTCAACTTTTAACGCCCCTCGTCACTCCGACATTGGCCGATGTGCATTGCCGAGCCGAGCCGAGCCCAACTCGTGGTTTTTACATTTACAGCGACGCGTGCCAAAAATAACTGCGTCGGCAACGCGAATCGAGCTCCTTTTTATTTTTGGAGTCGCTAAAACCACGCCGCCGACGACCATCGAAAAAGCTACGTAAGCCGAAATCGCCTCGGAAATCGCCGGAGGCGGGAGGCAGGAGACAATCGCACAGCGCACCCGCCGTAGGAACGTGGAAACCATAACGAGGAGGACGCCTGCATACTTCCAAGTCTCACGTGGACTTTGCACGGGACTCGGAGGTCGATCAGTCATTATTGTCGCTGGTTGCGAAACTTTTCCCCTCGCTATCCCTTGCCGATGGCCCGCTCTCGCTATTCCCAGTCGGTCGCGTGTCGCGTGCGTGCAGTGCTGATTCGGAGGAGGAAAAATATGAGTCCGCGACTGGACTTTTTAACGCGAGCGTCGGTAAATAAATCATGGAACTGCAGGGAATTCGCGATGAGCGACGATCAAAGCTGAAATCGCGCATTGATGGAAGCATTATGAATTTCAGTTTCCAAACGTTTGTTTACGATCAAAGGAAGAATGATGACATAACACGCGCCGAGCGAGGCGAGCGAGCTGCGCCGTGCGTAAAACGTGTCAGCGCGCGACAGAGTTTAATTTTATGTATGAATAGAGCCTCGAGTCACATTGCAATTACACGTGAAGCAGCGCGCACAATCTGGAAATTGCACGAGATCCGTTTCGTCGAGTCGGTTTCGCCTCGGCATGAATTTTCAAAGCGTCGTAACGAGCCTTTATTGCTCTAAATATAATATATTGATAAGCGGGATTATTTTTAGTGCACTTTTAATGCGCGAGCGAGTCCACGTAGTCCATCCACTATACGCGCACAGGTTATGCGCTCAGCGAAGGAACGCTCGGGAACGCGCTCGGGAACGCGCTCGGGAACGCGCAGGGATGAGCCGTTATGTCAGGCGCATCGAACGAAGATGGTCGAATTCAAAAGGCCTTACGTAGCTTCGCGACCGGTTCGCGACGTCGACGTAAAGCGAGCGGCACATTCGTCCTAGGAGAAGAGGACGAGGGAGACCGAGAGTGACGCACTGCCCGCGAGTGTCAACTAAAATGGTCGATGACAAACGCAGGATCGCAGGATTTACTCGTGAGTTGTGAGTGACGTCGTCGTGCTCGTCGTCGTGCTCGTCGTCGTGACTCGGCAAGTGGCATTTCAAATCACGAGCTGATATCGGATGTACTTGGTCAAGACTGTTTTTGCTTACAATCAGTAACTCCGCTTGTGTACCTATTATGCGTCCAAGTCCGTAGCAGCGGAACGTTCATGTTATGTGCCTAATTTACATTGCACTTATCAGAAACGTCAATACTAGCTATCTACTTCCGAATACTTTCCGACTTCCGGATTTTCTCCGTTATGCACGTGTTATACTTCCTCGTTATAACGTAATTTCAAGCGCATTGCATGACACTGCGGAGTAAACAAATTACTCAACGCGTGTTTGACACAAACACCGAGTATAACATTTTCGTTTACTTTCGGATTTCACTATGAAGCGATTATCCATCAGATAACGCGATGGGTACACTCGCGGCTGGTCAAAGGGAGCTGCACAAAATGACGCAAATGCGATTGTTCCTTTTCGACGGATGAGTTTCATCGAATCTATTTTGTGCGCTCCTCCTCGATAAGAGTGCGTGAAAATGGAAGCGACAAGCGATAACGTGTCAAAATACGATGCACTCCGATGCCGGCTATCAGAGCGGCTGTCGGAAGCGGTTCCGGTTTCGTTCCACGAAGCCCTGCGGTTCGTGACATAACGATGCGTATATGCACCAGAACCAGAGTGCGCCGCTGAATCGCGACGAAAAATCAACGAAATCAAGTTCAAGTTTTCGAAATGACTTTCTATTGATTTTTTGCGAGACTCGACGTTTGGAAAATATAAGAGGACTTGGGATTAAAAGCGACCAGTAGCGCAACGAAAACGAGGCGCTTTCTTCCCGCAATCAAAACAAGCGCAAAAATCTCAGATTACGTACATGTAGCGCTCAGTCCTCGATTTTTCGAATCGAGAAGAAACGCTACGCTAGGCGTAGAATAAATTAGACGAGCGCGAAAACAGCAGCTCTTTCTCTTTCTCTTTCTCTTTCTCTTTCGCTTGTGCGTGCAAGGGACAGTGTCAGTGGCCTTGCCGCTTTCTGCGACCCACTTTCTCGCCTCCCGCTCTTCCCCTCTCTCGCTTCCCCTGCGATGCTACGCTAGGGTAAAAGTACCGATAACTGGCAACGTTTGCGAATGATAATGTCGCCAGCACTTGCAATAAGACACGGAGACTCGGATTTTCACAAGTAAACGTGTTGCGATGACGTTCGAACCGAAAATGAGAGGTATAATCGGGTATAATACGCGCAGGACGTTTACCTCGCAATAATAATACATCAGCCGAGCCGACTTTCGATGATCGCGGAAAATTTGGTAAGTAATCCCGCGGGGGCCGAGCTCTCTTAATTCTCTCGATCCGCGTGGAGAAAGGGGGGACCTTTTCGGCTCGTTTTTCGGGGTCAAAAACCGCGCCTGACGTGTGCCCAGTGCCAAGGTGAATGTTTTTTCATTCAGTCGCTCGGAGAAATCTGTGGCCCGGAATTTCGCCGGACGCGCGACACTTACGAATTCGTATCTCGATAAGCGAGCGCCGGGGAAAAGTCATGCGGGACTATTCGAGTCACCTTGATTGGCTTATTTTTCGGGAAAATATCGACGCGCCCGGCGATTGGATTTATTCAAATGCGTTGCTTTGACGCGGATCGGCCTATGCATTATTGATTCGAGATCGAGAGAGAAAAGTCGGTGACACTCGTTCCGGGGGCGTTACTGCCAGAGTTATCCTCTTATTGATTGATTAATCCGGCTAATGCAACGGCCGAAATTGTTCTGCGACCGAAAACTGGATTCGCCGGTTTTTACGATGGAATCCAACCTGCACACGGAGACGCGTTTCAAGGAAAATTGCGAAAATAAGCTTATCTCGGGAACGCAGCACGAACATCCGATAATAGTATAGTAGGCTACTGCAGCAGGTGTCGGCGACCTCGGCGTGGAAAATTTTCGTCTGACGCTGCAACTTTTTTTCGAGCTCTCCCGCTCGGCGAGCACGTAACCGCGAGTGGGCGCGATACGAGATATGCGTGCGCAGTGCACACTGGTCGTTGCGTAAGTCGATCCAGGACGAGGAAGGCCAGGCTGCATAGTCTGTACTCTCCTTCTGGAGGAGACGTATCGCGCAGGTCCTTCGTCGAATTGTTTCGGCTATTGAGAGCTGCTCGCAAGAGTTGACAGTGCGGGAAGTATTTAGCGCCGAGTCGAGCCCGCAGTCTTTCCTTCGTTACGCGTGTCATTTCGGAGGGATTTCGCTCTTCTTCCCTACAGCGTGTTAGTTTAATTAATAATGCTTCTACGCGCCACGAGAGAAAACAATATTTTGTACAACAATAATCTTGTGAAATCTTATTTTCTTTTGCAGAAACTGCGTTCGCGGTGCTCGGTCATCGATTAAAAACACTTCTTACTGCCGCCACAGCTGCTTTATAAAAATACGCGCATATTTATTTTCAATTTTCCGGGTAGTGGTTACATACGAGATCAATGAACTTCGGAGAGTTCATCATCGCGCTGCATTGAGAAACCAGCGATTCAGCGAAAAAACGCTTGCCCCGGCGTTTGCTTTTGACTGCAGCGCTTACGCACGCAGACGAAGTAGCCTCGGAAGTAGCATTGGCAATCGCTCGGGCAATCGGCTCGGGTCGCAGAACACGTGTCTCGGCTGTTAGCGATGCGCGTGAATTAGAGATTTTCAGAAGAAGACGCTGCATATCTCCCTATCGTTATTCCCACGTTACGGAACGTTAACCAGTTATGAAATGCGCTTATAAGGCTCTCTCGCGGCTTTCTCGCGCGAAGAAAGTTGGCTCCGCAGCGCGGCAAGTGCATTCGGAAGATTCGAAAGTTCCGCTCGCGCCGCTGCAATTCTATTGAAAATCCGCGCGCGCTGCAGAGAGCCCGAGACCTAGAAAACGCCGCCGAAGCTAATCCGTCTCCTGACAAGACAATGCCTGGATTTTTAACGCTCCGCGAGCTGGGAAAAAGGATCCGAGTCCGAGAGAGGCTTCTGGAACTCTCTTGCAGCGTCGACGACGTCGACGTCTTGGCGCGATCGACTTTTCTCTCCTGGCCGCGCTGCGCTGCGGAGAAAGTAGTTGTTGCAGCCTCGGATGCTGTTCGATTTCCTCGCAGATTTTTTCCGCTTTTTGCTGCGGGCTCGAGTGACGTTCGAGGTGACGTTCGAGGTGACGTTCGAGGTGACGTTCGAGGTGATGTTCGAGGTGACGTTTCTACACTGCCATGGCCTCGGAGCGATTGCGATTTCGTTTTAGAACGCGAATACTCCACACTTTTCTGCGTGAATATTTTCGGCCTGTATATATATATAATATGATTCAACTACACGAGTGTGCTTCGATATTCAGAGTAACGCGATAGTACGAAGGCTTCACGATTCCATCAATTAATTAATCTTCATACTCCGGGAATATCTTGGCTTACGGGAGGAAGCGGAATATCCGGTCGGAATAGCTGGGACACAATAATCGGACCAGCTGCGACTCACTGTTTTATGTATCGATCATTCAATTACAAAGTCAGATAAAGTATCACGATTCAACCTACATTCGTTCTCTTTCTTTGTTTTCGCGTGTAGCATAAACGTTCGAATTCAAATTAGCGTCCAACAAATCGAAACTCCCGATTGATATAGCTGATGAGCGAGCTGATGAGTTACCGAATATAAAATTATTCTGCTCTTTCGTATGCTGTTATCTCCATTATGCAATTTGCGGAGCTTTCGTATCTTCCCCATTCTGCCTGTTGTCGCTCCTTACTCCCCTCGAGCGAGCCATCTCGAATATGAATATGAACTTCAGAGTGACTCTTGATAAACGTATTTGTTGCTCCGATTCCGCGCAAAGTCTCCCACTCGACAATCGCAAACGTTTGCTAGTGCATATTACGCCTCCACTCCACTTCGCAGCATCGAAAAAAAAACCCAACCCAAAACAAACAGCGGAGATCCCAGCATCCGAGCATCGATTCGACGAATTGAATGAGACAACAATAACAAGTTGTCGTTCGGTAGAAGCGCTCGTGGAAGAGAAATTTCGACGCCAAGCTCTCGGCGTTGGCGTTTCGCGGTAAGTAAGTCGAGCTTAGGTCGTTGCACGTTGGTCGCGATTGCGACAGTAGCCGATGCCACCGCGAGTAAACAACTTCCGTTGGCATCGACGAAAATTTCACACCTCGCGGACGCACGAGACGAGCGGACTGAGCGGAGGAGACGGAGAGAAAGGGGAAGAGGGTCAACGACTTTCTCCGATTACGGGCCTGTTGCGCGCGCGCGCGCCTCACCTCGCGCCTCACACGCGCGGACGCTATCCGCCGATTATTTTCACCACTCGTGCTGGCTCGCGACATTGTATAAGCGGCTAAAATACTCGGCATTTTAGAAACCCCGAGCGACGACTCGGCTTATCTCGTCGAATCGAGGTAATCAGCCATTCGCGAGCCGCTGCAGAAACTACGAGAAACTGTAACAGAAGCGCAGCTGGAAATGTCCCGGAAGGGTAAGAAAGCGGAACGCCTCCGCGGGCCGCGCGGGCGCTCGACGAGGCGACGTGACACGTTGCTCTGCACATGTAGGCGTATACGCAGACGCTGATCGTGTGCGCTCGGGAGAGAAATTTTGACTGCCAGTCTGCTTCTGTGAACCTAGCGATCGATCGATAACTCGCGCTCGTCCTATCCGCAATGCTGCACCTGCAGTAGCGATATCCAGCCGCTCAACTTTCTTCCCGCCGGCCGACAGCGTCCGCACATAAAACGCAGAAAAACAAACTCCGCCATGAAGCCAGCCGATGCATCAAAAGCCATCGCGGCGAAAGCGGCGGCAGCGGCACGAGAGCGAATTGGAAAACGGTAGCCGAGGCTTGTAAACGGCCTGCAACGCGCGGCAGCTTTCACGTCATCCATTATGCCTGACGTTATCCCATGTAACGCGGTCATCCAGTCGTTAGAGGCGGCGCAACGCGAAGAAAACGCGAAGAAAACGCGAAGAAAACGCGCCTCGATGAACCGAGGCTATTATACCCAACAGGAGCGAATCGCTCGCCGGAGCCATTTTCGATGAACTCGCTGCCGATGCAGAACTTTCCCTCGGCTGACATTGAGAGCTGCGCCGAGAACTGGCGTTACGCGCTTCGATGCAGTGGACGCGGATTGCGGGCGCTAATGAATGATGACGATAGTTAATTTGGCATAGGATCGAGAGGAGGAGGGTCGCGGGCAACGACGTACCGTTCGCGAAAATAAAATAAACTAATCGAGGGATGAATTTTCTCTCACTTTACCGTTTCCGCATTTGAAATGCATTAGTTGATAGTTGAGCAACTCTCTCAAAATCAGATTTCGCGCGAAGCTTCTAACGTCACTCAGAGAAATTGCGCCGGCTGCGTTTAAAAATATTCCCCTCAATTATCAACTGCTCCGGTTTTAATTTGAGACTTCCTTCAGATATATTATTCCGATTTCGTTTTACGACGAATGACATTTACATTCTGTATAGAATTGTATGGAAATAATTTAGACGAGCTATATTCTCGCCTCTATTCTCGCAGCTTTCCTCGTGCAAATCGCAGCAAGTAGGCCCGAAAGGCAGTCTCGATAAAAGACGCATTCCCACGCACGTCCAACTAGCGAGCAACGAGCAGCGATATGAGCCATTACGCGCCAAGAGCAGCTAAGCTATGTAAGTGCTAACGCGCGGCCCGCGGAGAATACGCAAGAGGAGATTCTTCATATTCACCTTGTGGAAGGTTATGGCGAGCCGCGTGACGTAAGTGAGAAAATTCGAAGAACGGAAGACGAGAAAGGGGAGTAAGGGGCTCGGAATAAGGAGGATAGAACGAACGAGGGGAGAAGAGGCAAGAGGGTGCCGCGCGGACGCAAATAGACGCCCGATATGAGCTCAGAGGCTGAGAGAGCGTATGCCGACAGGACTGCTATACGTGCTTTCACGATCGCGCCTTCTTTTTCCGTTGACGGAAAATCCTGCAGATCGTACTAATATTATAATAATAGAGGTATTATAGTGGAATGAGCGAGCGTTCGTATACGCGCCTGCAGTACTACCTCTCGAAGAAGAGAACTGCAGACCGAAGACTGAAGAGGAATACGCTGACGAAATCCGAGACTTCCTTGTTTTTCACACACACTTGTTCGATGCACGTTACGCAATCCCCTTTTGCGATTTCATATTTGCTTGATCGAAAAACATCGATATTCGGCATTAATTTCGAGATTAATTTTGAAGTATTTCGGAGAAGGGCGCGCCACCGCAGCCGAGGCCGCAGCTGCGCCGCTCTCGCCCCCGCCTCGGAAAAATTAGCCGCACGTGTCGATGAGTTTCCGGCGCGTCCGCGTCGTCGCGAGTTCCCGGAAAATACCTCGGAAAATACTGCTCGGTCGTCCGCCGTGCAGCCGTCGACTAATCGAGAGAGACGGGCTGTCGCAGACGAGGTCGCAGATGATCGTGATAGCTGCCAATCGGAGAGATGTTTGTCAACGTTTGTTGACTCGGGAATTCGAATATAAATAACGAAATTCATACTGCGAGCTGCGAGTCTACTCCCACTCGCGAAGCGGCGGGTGCAATGACTCGCGTCTATTGCAGACACGTCGGTTCGCGTTCTACCGCTACTCCGCAGAAGCAATGGAAAAACAAGACTCTCACTTTCCCGAAAAAGGACTGTTCGACCAGAGCGAGGCACAGAGCGAAGTCAGCCGGGGCTGCGCTGATAAGCGGCGCGGCATCATCATCATCAGGATGCTGTATCGTCTCGCGCGGAAATCCTGTGCTGCTCCAAGTGGATGTCGTTAACCCGGCGACCGCTGGAGACATGCGTTGGACGCGTTCCCGATAATGCGTTCTACCGCCGGCCGCCTCGACCGCTCGCTCGACCGCCGCTTTGTCCCGCACATAAATAAGCGCGTGAGTCGTCGCCGTCGGCCCGCTTTCTCGCTTTC
>CM053169.1:47981085-48008937 GCA_012977825.3 Pteromalus puparum | reverse complement strand
GTTCCTTCGTAGCGATGGATTACGGATACTAACACCGTTTCCAATCCTGAATCGACGAGCGGGCACCGTTAAGCTCGAGCACCAATTTAACTCCGACTTGGCGAAATTTGCGAGGAAATTTATGTGTCGTCCGCGTACTATCAATGCGTTGGACCACATCGATACCGCTTATCTCCGACTTTCTACGACTCTCGCGCCGGGGAGAAAGAAAAAGCCTCGGAAAAAGCCGCGCAAAGAGCGCTCCAATAAAGTTTAAATTACTCCCGACCGGGCGTTTTGCCCATCGTTTTGCCCGTCGTTTTTCCACGCAGAGAGAGAGAGAGAGAGGCCTGATTCGCCTGTGAAATTACATCCTACATAGATAAAGTCAACGGTATCAGCTCTGGCGCAGTAAGAGCGCAGCAGGCTTCCGAGCGAGTTAAATGAAAGTATAAGTATGTACGTGTCTAGCCTGCCGCGCGCACGTATTACATACACTTTGATTTATTTACAGCCGGCATAATAAGAGCGAGCGTCAATTTCATCACACGATTAAAGTCGTGACCGGAGCGAGAGAAAAAATAGCAGATAAAAACTGGGTCAAGCGTGCGCAGGCAGTTCCTAATGTACCACCAGGGGTCTCTCGAAAAAGAGACTGAATGGCCCAAAACAATGAGCAGCTCGCGATGTGTACGTCGAGCGGAAGTCTCGAACCTCTCGAACGGATCTCTTGCGCCGAAATTGGGTCAATCGACAACGGCTGTTTGGTGCATTGTCGCCCGTAACTACACCCGCGATCCGCCAGGCGTGCTCTCTATTCGTATTCGAATTATTTTATTATCATTTTATTATCTCTGCGATGTCCGACTCGCGTCTCCGAAATTTTCTCTTGCGAAACTCTTGCGAACCGAAACCCGCTGCCAGTACACACGAGTCGAGGCCAAAAAACGAACGGTGCATCTCGCGTAATACAAACGGCTACACAATTGAAAAAAGAGCGCCAGACAGAGAAAGAGAGTAACGGTGCTTCGCCCTCGATACAGTCTTGCGCGCGCGCGGGCCTATTGTGAAACAAGCCGCGCAGTGTTATGACACCGGGAGCTTCGTGCGTACGTATGCGCGCGACGTCGACAGCGGAGGCAGCAGCCTCCAAGACGCAGTCGCTTCCTCAAGGAGAAAGAGAGGAAAGCCATTGTGCGCGCATCGGATAACACGTGACGGTTACGCTGAACTACTTTTCGATTTGCTCATGTTTTTAGTGCCTGCGGCACGGGTGCCCCGCGGATTCTTCCGAGGATTCTTCCGCGCCGATGGACCCCGCGTTTACGGTTTCTTCTTCTGATCTAGGCTAAGGCCTCGCTAATAAGAGCGATAATCGATCGCCGATTGATCAACGCCTGACTCAGCCCCTCAACGGAAGATCATTAAGCCGGCGAGATTTCTTTGTTATTCAACGCTCGACAGCCTTGCGTGTAATCTCTCGGAGCGATAAAAAAGATTGAAGCCCGAGCTGACGCTGGAACATGATTTTACCGACTTTATCCGAGTAATTGACGCAAACTCAAGTGCATTGCAGCCTGCGTAAACAATACAAGTACAACACAATATGAAATTTCTGGTATATAGTATAGCTGTACAGAATATACGGATACCGAATCGCTTGAAGCAGCGCTGAAGCAGCGAGTTCGACGTTTATTCGCTCAATAAATCGAAATTATTCCATTAATCGACGCAGCATCTGCCGTCATCGACGATTCAAAGACGCGTTCGCACAAAGGAATCGAGCGGCAATCCGCAACAAATGATGTGCATATTACATGCGCAGCGGAAGGAAGGAAGCCTTAGGTATTACTTTGAGTTGAGCTCTTTCGCTGCTTTCCCTCGGCCGCTTCGACAGTATCAAATACCGTATACGCCTCCGCGGCCCACATACGTTGTCCAAGTGTTATTAGAAAGGACGAAACATCAGTCGCTGATGACCCCATTTCGTTCGACGTCGTTTGACTTATACCTGCAGTCAATAATAAAATCTACATCCGGACACTGAATAACAATCGATGCGTTTATTTAGGTGCGGCGCGACGGCTGAGAGCAATTGTAAAAGCAGTATATTTATAGAAAAGGGAAAAAGCCTCGCGGTTCGATAATAGCGTAAGAGAGCAGCGTGTTTGCGCGTCTCGTTGTACTTGGGCGAGCGGCTGCGAATAGCCGACGGGCGTGAGAAATACTACACGAGTTACATCATCCCCCTCTAACGCGCTATCTATCATTATGTTATCTGCCGCTGTGAGCTCGTCCCGTACTAAACGGTACCCAGTATACATATAACACGTATATACGCACTGCAACTATAAATGGGTTCAGCTAGCCTCCAGCAGCAATAAAGACTGATGCTCCCGACGAGGATGCAGCACCAGCGAAACCGAGCGAAACTCTGTACTCAGCACGTATCGCTGCACAGACTTACATAAAGTTATTTGTATACTATACGTTCCTAGCTCCACGCGCTGTTTCTACTTCATTCGATTACGCGGCAAGCCTAAGTAAACACTGAATTATGCAGAGCTTGAATTCAACGGAAATAAGGATAAGACGATGCGTGTTATCAGTGCAATCAAGCAGTCACGAGGAAAGAAAAATTCTGAAAGTCTAATGAACTTGGCCGTTTGTTGAAGAAACCGACGTGAGAAAATTGACCGGATTTATCGCAGGCAAGCCCCTATTAGCATCTCACCCTGGCCTTGAGGGCCTTGCCCTACCGTCTCGACCCTGATCCGCCGCTGCCCTCAAGGTCCTTTTTGTCTCTTTTTGTCTCACGATTGGCCCGATGCCTCGATTCCAGATACGCTGCGTTTTTTGCCTCTACTCGTTGGCGGCAGTAAAAAGAACGAGAAAAAGAACGTTCGTGGCGAACTGCGTATGCAGATTAGGAAAAAATGGGCACCTCAATTTCGAACGATTAGCGGGCTTACATCAGCAGCGTCATCATAACGGTATTAATAACACGCGCTGCTGCACCCATACTCTTTCTCCGCGCGCGGAAAAATCTGGCTTTTTATTGCAATCGAGAGCGGAGATCTCTCTCCGCTCTCCGAGCGCACCGGTGCAGCAAACGGCGAGGCAAACAGAGTACACGGGTCGCGCGAGGGGCCCGGTGAAATGACTTTCTCCGCGAGAGCCTAGGATAGCCGGCTCTCGGCGTTTCCTGGAGCTGCTCCTTCTTTCTCTCTTCTTTCCTCTCGTGTTGCTTTTGCGGACTCGGCTTCGCGTCTCTTGCTGCTCCCACTGGATTTCTCCTCGGGGGATCGGGGCATTTTTCGACACGGAGATGTCCTTGTTTTGCGTGCAGCCGGCTTCTCGAATTCGCCACGAGCAAACGTTTTAATCGTTCTAACGGTTAAAGGAAAAGCTGTTCGAGGAAATCGCACTGGCAGAGCCGCGAGTCGCGGTCCGGACTGAAAATCTGGTTTTCGATAGACACGACGGGCACTACAGTGGCAGCTAAAAAGACAAGGGATTTATGCACGTCTGACGTCGTCTGGCGTCTGCAGCGCGAGCTCCTTCCGCGATGATTTTTCTCATTTTTCTCCGATATAAACAAACCGATGTGGAAAGTGATAATGTAACTCCGAGTCCCGGTGAAACTGGAGAAAGGCGAGGTACGTGTGAGCGTGTAGCTCAAAAGAAGAAGCCGAGAACGAGCGTAATAGATCCGGTAATAGCGATCGACGTTCGACGAGAGAGTCGTCAGTTGGGTGCCGTGTTTCGAGCCTTTTCTTTTTACGAGAGATCGTCGAACCTCTGCAGCTTTTTTCGGGGACGGCTCGGCTCGGCCGTTGTTGCGCTACTCGCATTATTGATCTGTTACTGCTTGGCAGAAATTGCCTCTCTCCCTCTTCCTCGACAACCGAGTCGACAACGTGCACGACGAGCTTTCGCCGAAACGAGCCGGCCAGCGCGGAGTAAACAACGAAAGCGAGGCTCGAAAATCCCAAGCGTAATCGCGGCGATTCGCCGGCGTCATTGACATTCGGAGGCGGATGTACCTTCGCTCGCTCTCTCTCTCTCTCTCTCTCTCTCTCTCTCTCTCTCTCTCGTAACGCTCGCGCGCCAAGAATCATCGACCTCGGGCCTCGATCCATTACGTAGTTAGAAAGAAAGTTTGCCAGTTCATCGACACCTGTTACACTCGCTCGCGGCCTCGGCTTCGCGGCGCGAGGCATCTCGAAGACAAGAGCCGACGTCAACGACTCCTTCCGCCTCGGCGCGTGTATGTGCGCGTGCAGAACTTTCTTCCGAGAGCCGGCGCGATGCCGATGACCGGAATTTCGAGCCGCGCACGCCGAGGCGGCCCGGGAAATTACGTGTAATGGCCAAGCGCGTAACCGGGGCCTCTTGACGATCGGAAGTGGGGCTCTCCCGTTTGCTTTTTACGCATCTTTACGCGCTGAGGATGTTTTCGAGAGAGCCGAGAGCGCTTCTCTAATCTCTCCTTTAGAGAAAGTGTTACGCTTAAGAGTACCGTATGCTACCGTAATGTACTAATGTGTAACGCGCGCGGTATGCTGAATTGTCGATCAGTGCCTTCTCCTCGCCTCTTTCGGACCGGCTTATTGATCGCCAGCTCTGTGGACGAGCCTCGGGTTTTACATGAAGATGGCTAATTTATAGCATCGCTGCATCGGTGATCGGAGAATTTATCGAGGTCGTCGATCGTTGGCATTTTTATATTGAATGCAGACCGTCTCGACACCTGTGACGAGCTTAATGCTGTTAATGCTCCATTCGTTACTGATTTTCGAACGAGCGAATCGAGAGAATTCGAGAGAGAGAGAGAGAGAGAGAGAGAGAGAGAGAGAGAGAGAGAGAGAGAATTGAAGCGCCGAGGCCCCTCACCATTGACCTCGGTATATTATCATAGTCAAGGGCTCGTCCGCAAGCTCTCTCCCGCGACTATGAGGAGAAGTCCCCGATCCCCGAGCTCCGACCGCGACGTGGTCCGAAATGGGCCGACCGGTAATGCACGTAACGGAGCGCTCGCTCGTCTTTTTATCGTACATTTCACCTTTCTACTTTGCAATCAAGCACTTTCATATTGCTTTCACTTGGCCGATGAAAGTACCGGCCCCGCAGCCAAGTAGGCTGTCTATAACTCCGTCTCTCTCTCTCTCTCTCTCTCTCTCTCTCTCTCTCTCTGCCGTGTAAAGCCGGGCTCGTGAAACTATCGCGAAAATCTACCGTTATGATCGGTCTTCGATTTTTGTTTACACAAACATCTCCCTCTCACTCGAGGGCGGAGGTGCTCGTGTATTCGGAGCTCACGGACTTCCAAGCGCGGCTCGATTTCGCAATTCCGGGGCCACTGAACTTGACCGCCTCGATTTTACGAGACCTCAAAACGCTCTTATGCGTCGTCGCTGTGCGCAATGCAACGGCTCGAATTCGTGGAAAATTAATTTTCTTCGTTTTCTTCGTTTTCTTCCCGAGATTCCAAAGTGTCGAAGCGGAAAGCCAAGGGAGTTTTTCGCACATTTCATAATCAAGAAATGATGGCGAAAAAAAGAAATTGCGATGGGCGAAAGAGGCAGGCTGGCTGCAGTAGGAAAGTCAATTTGCAGCGGTGGCGTCGGGAGCTCACGGGCAGAGCTCGCGTGCGCAATCCCGATTACACCTGCATCGTCACTATTACTTTAACAGTTACACTTTCTCTCTAAACTTGTCCTCCGAGCGGCTCCGCTGCAAATTGCTATGGACACGCGCGGAGAAAGAGATATCGCGTAGTTTCGCTCTTTTGCGGTCAGTCCTTTCCTTTTTGCAAACATCAAAAACATTATCGAGGTGTGCGATTTTTTTTTATTCAGCTCTTGTCCGACCGGTCGGACTAGCATAATTTCTTAGCGATCGTTGATTCGTTGATAAAATATTGTATTTGAATCTTGTGGAGCGTCGGAGTTCACCTGTGATAATGTTTTCACAAGATTTTGCCAGTCCCTGCAGACGTTCGTTACCTTATATGCAGGAGTCATTAAACTCTCGCAATTAAATACATAGGTAATTGGATTAATTTGTTTTATAAACAAGCGAAAACTACTCGTGCGTATGACAGAGCGAGAGAAAACATTATTCTTCGCGCGGTATCGTCGCCAGGTGAGTTTGTCTCAAGTCCCAAATTTGCAGGAGGGAGAAAAAATCGCATCGCGTGGGTGCGCGAAAGAGCAGCGCACACAATAACGTCCGCTCGCGCGTGCGTGTGCAATCGCTGAATTTAGCAGCGGCCGCGAGGTCGGCGCTGCAGCGCAAGGTGACTGGCCGCGGCGGCCGAAAGGTTGACCGAACGTTTTTTCGAGGTCTCTTTCGAGAAAGAAATGGACGCGGAAACGCGCGACGTAACACCTCGCGATTGCAAGAGCTGAGTCAAGGGGGAAAATGTGGCGTCGGCACGGTAATCGATGTGAGTCACTGCCAGGATTCGAATTTTGCGAATCAGAGTTTGCGCCAGACGCGTCCACGTAAGCGCGCTTGTTTACATCGACGCAGCGAAGGAGCTAGCCAAATCTCACGAATCTAGGCGGAGATACAGAAGAGCAAGTTTATCGCGCGGACTTTTCCAACGATTGCACCTGCGCGCGCGCATATAGTGCGCCTCGGCGCGGCGATTGCACAACGCCCAAAAATACCGGCGGAACGGAGACGACGTCGCCGTGGCACCGAAAATAAGTGCGCGCGAGCAACGAACTGCGCGTCGGCGTCTGCATGCACAATCGAGTGCACAATGGCATATCCGCATTTATACACAAGTTTTCGCAAAAACGTCGGTTCTACGCGCAACGACTACGTGGACTTGGCGATCGCGGAACACGCGCAGATTGTCGGATTCGCTGAAAACAGTCAATTACTACTGGTCATTACCATTAGCGCCCTGGCTGGCTGTGTCATCAAAAAGTTTGCGCACTTGCCGCCGATCCTCTAGAACTATTTAGATGATGACTCACGGCTGGCGTTTGTTTACTCCCGACGATTGGGATGGTTTTTGAGTATTACGATTTGTTGCACGACGTTGGCGTGTCGACGAAAATTTCGTCGGGTGCCGTAAATCTCACGGGCTCTCGGTGCGTACTTACAAACGCGCGTGTATGAGCGACGAAAGAGGGGAAGACGAGTCGACTCGGAAATAAGTTGCGAGGGGAGCGCATGGCGAGGCGTATATAGAGAAAGAGAGAGAAAGCACGCGAGTAGAGTCGCAGGCGTCGGGAATCGTCGGGCGCCGAGAGTTCGCTGCTCGACGCGCATTTCGGGCGCAGGCGCAGACGAGAGAGGCGAAGCTAACAAAATTACATAAAAAGTGAAGGTGACCCGCGAGCCTGGTGATTCATGGGGGCTGATGCCCTCGTTGTCTGCGGCGTTTAGGAGCTGGAGGACGACGAGGATGAGAGGAGAGGTTGTTGCCTGCTGCAGAGAGGGAGAAAGTGGCTCTGCGTGTTGGTGTTGTTTGCCTCAGTCTCTCCCGTCTCGCTCCTCTCCGCGAGCCTCTCCGTCCTCGGGTCCTCCTACTCCCATGTACGCACGCCGCACGCACGCACTCCGCCGCCTCATTCTTTGTTTTCGCCCGAGCGTCATTTGCCCAATCGAATCGAATCGATTCGAAAATAACTGGCTTTATTCGCCGGAATCGCGATTAAAATTCGTCCCAGCTCAAAAATGCAGCCCCGCCGGGCGCCGCCGGGCTTACGTAACGCGACGCAAGACTTTTTAGCCGCTGGAAATTTTGACGAACCAACGACCGACAAGAGGCGGATGATTCAACTCTCCTGTTTGCTGCAATTATCGTATAATGTCATGCGCGCCGCTGTGAAACGTCGACGCCCGATTTCGCGAACGCTCGTGTTTGTGTGCACTCGCTGTGTGTGCACGAGCGATAAAACTGCCAAGAGCGAAAAATAACAATTTCGCCGAATCGCGGGCCAATCGGGCGAGATAGAGCGCGAGCCGGCGGAGGAGAAAAAAGGGGAATCGCGAGAGACGTTGAACCGAGGCCGATAAAAATGGAGCAGTAAGCGAATGTCAAGGTCAATGATGTTGGCTCTCCTCCTCGCTCTCCTCGCTCACAAAGCAGGCGCACGAAATAGAGAGCGAGATAGAGAGAAAGAGAGGAACCCGATCTCTGCAGGCCTAGAGGAAAACGAGCGATGCAGGTGCGAACGCCGCTGGATCCTCGAATTTCGACATGAGGCTTCCTCGGAACATTCTTCATTTTTTTGCTGCGCGATCTCATTAACTAACGCCTCCTTTCAAACAAGTGCGCAAGAGGGGCTCAATCAACAACAGCAGTGTCGTCGGCGCGCATACGTGATTCCGCGTATAAACGTGCGCCTCACGATTGAAAAAAAGTCGAAAACAAAAAAGAGATAAAGAGATAAGCAGTATCATTGATCAACGTGTTAACGATAACCCCTCGTCAATTACTTTTGCCGTAATTGGTATTTCCTTACTTCCTCGATCGTTGCGCAATCGAGACCAATTATTAATTTCGTTTTCTACCAGCATCATCTTTCCTCGAGCGTAGCAACAAATATTTCACGCATTACATAAACGTCCTTCCGCAAACCTCGCCGCAAACATCACAAGATCGTGCAACCTCTTCCGCCAAACGTTTCGCAATGTTTCTGCCGCGCGACACAAGGGATGCGGAGTATTTTTGCCAAGTTGGTTAAGGTTTAGTCATTCGGTCTTTTGGAAGTCATTTGGAAAATGTCCGATGCAGTATGCACCGTTGCACGAGCGGCAACGAGCAGAACCTCGTCCCGCGAGGCGCTCGGCGCGGCGGCGCGGCGCAATCTAATCAGAGACTAGCTAGAGAGCCGCTTTCGCTGCTCCTCTCCGACCCCCGTCCTCCGTCCTCCGTCCTCCGTCTCTCTCTCTCTAGAGCATCGCGATCTCGCGCCGGCGCGAGGAGTGGGGCGCTTCGGCGCGCGGCAGTGGGGAGCACGCGACGAGGTTACAGCTGCCGAGAGACAAAGAACTCTCTTCGTTTAATTTTATTACGCGATATCTGCTTGTTTGCACGCACCTCTGCTTCGATGTAAACGGCCCGGGGCGGAGATGCGAGTATTGGAGCTCGCATTGGAGACAGGAGAGGGAGAGAGCGAGAGACGAGGCGAGAGATGAGCTCGGGCTCGTTTTTTCAAGTTCACCTGCACTTGAACTTGAAATCGTCGCTTCGAGCGTCGCTTTGTCGCTTTGGGGGCCGGCCGCCGGATCGAGGGCTTTCTCTCGAAGGAGGTTTGGAGGGGCCGTAGATTTCCGTTTCAATCAACGGGGGGATTTTCGCGCCGCGATAGCGAGAGTAATCAAGAGATAAGGGATTACATGCGTATTTCTTTTGTAATCTGCCGTTGCGAAAAAAGAGTGCAAGTATAACAATTGAGCTTATTACGGATATAGCTCCTCGGATGAGTCAGCGCAGCAGCTCCGGGAAACCTTCGCGTTTTCCAGTTCATTTCGAGAACTTCCGCTTAATTTAGAAGCTAGTTGCAATTGCAAATCGAACGAAAAGCAAGGCAAGCGTTGCACAAAATATCGTCAATCAATAGACAGAATTCATAACCACAGCTCGTAAATTCGATAAGTTTGGTCCTTGGTCGATGGAGAAAAACGAGGAGAAAAAAGCGAAACAAGCCCGCAGTTTCATTCTTAAAAAAACTCGTTCAGAACCCGGCGTCAACAGCGCAGCAGGAGCAGCAAAACGGAGCAGTCTTGGGGACAGTAGGGGAAGAGCCGGGCTCTCCCTCTCCTCGCGCACTGCAGCGGAGAGCCGAGAGGTAGTAGGGAGCAACGGCAGCTCGTAAACCTCGCGTAAACTTCCCCCCGAAGTCTCTCTCTCTCTCTCTCTCTCTCTCTCTCGGCCATCCGTTAGGCGCGCGGCGGCGGAGAGTAGGTGGGAGAAGGAGCGCGCGCGCGCGAGAGAGAGAGAGAGAAGGTGCGGAGGCGCGCTTGCAGCACACGACGCGGCCCTCTGCAAGATAGAGAGAGAGAGAGAGAGAGAGAGAGAGAGAGAGAGAGAGAGAAAAGGAGTCGGACGACATTGGGGCCGACGACGGCGGCGCTCACGTACGGAGTAGTAGTAACAGTCGAGAGAGTGCGAGCGCCCGCGCAACGCAGAGTCAGTCAGTTAGCAGCGCGCTGTCCTACCGCGCGGACGTGTTTCACTAAACACTCCTCAACACATAACAATACGTACATACACACAAGATCGCAAGCACATCTCGAGCTACTTTGGATTTCAACTCGGACTGCGAAACAGATACAGAGAGATACAAAGTGTCGTGACTTGTTCGGCTCGAGTGAATACTATACTTACTATACTGTCGCAGTTGGCACTGTGAAGCGATATTCTCGCCGAGAAGGAAACTGTGAATTTTATTGAGTTGAGTGTGCTCGGCAGTGCATCTGCGGAGGAGCCTTCCAGCGGAGCTGGAGGACAGCTTCGGACGAGACTGTATGACAGACTGATCGGCAAAAGTGGATCGCAAGATTTCGCCGGCTTCCTTCGCCAGGGAACCTTTTACAATTGGTGAGTGCCCAACTCCTGCTCACCCGCTCACCCCTCGCGTCTACTTTTCGAGAATCGAGTTGCATCATCGCGCGTCACAGCGGCCTGCTCGCTCGTGCTCCGAAAGCTCGCGCGCGCTTTCGCAGCGCGTACACACATACGCAGGAAGCGGGCGAGCGTAATCTGCCATTGAATGGAGCCGAGAGAAAAAGAAGAACCGATAACGAGGACTGTCGCGAAGGTCTGCGGCGGCACTTGCGACACTTGAATATCGCGAGGGCGCTCTGGATTTCGTTGCGTCACTGCACTCGAGGTCGCGTATTCTCGAGGCGACGCTCTCCTTCACCGGGAGTCTCGTTCTTCGGCGCGGCAGCGTGAAAAAAGTCGCGTTTCAAAGCTCGCTCGCTCCTGACAGATATTTACAGCCTTATCGCGACGGCTCGATAAAAGTTCGATGGTTACGTACAAGATATAAATAACCGGTGGAGCGCGCTGCAGTGCTCGCTGTAGTGATTCACGAGCGCGAGACAATAAAAATTCCCGCCGAGAAGGTCGTCGCATCCGCGGAGTCCGGCGCGTGCGGTGCGCCGACTGTGCATGTGCGTTTTGACCGCAGGCTGTTGCTCGACATTGCTCCAGATCCGCTGGCCTCGCCAAATGCCTCGCCAAATGCTGCTGTTTCGAGCGCTTCCGCGGACGCGTCTCTGGGCTTGCTTTCGAATGAGCCCGAATTAACGGTCAATAACAGAGGAGCGGAGAGCCGGCGCGCGTCTCCTCGACTCTCTTCATGCTCGAGGTGCCTTAACGGTGGAGAGCGGAGCACGTGGCCGCGGATCGATCGCGATCCTTGGAACGGGACTGCGCGCCGCTGGCTCTCCTCCCCTCCCCTCCCCGCGCCACGCGCGCGCGCGCGCAACTCCCCTCTTCTCCATTGGCGACCGATTTGTGCTCTCCGCGGCTATACTCGCGCGCGGCAAAAGTGGGCCACGGCCTGATTTGCAGAAACTCGCGTAAATGTGGCTCCCGCGTGCATGACATTATGAGCGCGCGGACGAGAGCGATGATATAAGCGGAGAGGCGGCGAGGACCGAAGGGCAAATAGAGAGATGCATGTGCGTGGCCCACTTTTGCGCGACTCGCTCACCGGCGGCAACCTTCACCCCATTTCGCGCTGACCCATATTCGGCGCACACCGAGCATTTAACGAGAACAATAGAGCTGGCGTTACAAAATCTCGATATCGCGCCGCGGCACGTAACGAGAGCAGGTGGCGGTCTATCGGATACGCTCGCGGAATCCGGGCCAATGTTGCTGGCAAAAAAGCTGAATGAAGCCCGCCGCAGGATGCCCGTTGGTGTAGCTATGTAGCCTCGCGTGCAACAGCGCCCCTTGCAATTTCGCGGGCGACTACAAGGCCGAGCGAGCGAACGCGGCCAGTGTTTACAGCTACGGTACAGACCGGAATACAAGGCAGGCGTGCGTAGTTTACCGTTCCTTTTTTACATTAGAGAGCGAGAGAGAGAGAGAGAGATCGCGCCTAACGGTTCGTCGCGCGGAGATCCAGCGCTTCATCCACCTCCCATCTCGTCTCCCACCGAAGCGGCACGCGCCGGTATGCGGAGCCGGCGGGTCGTTACGTTGACCTCTGCCGCGGCGCCGATTTTCACCTGTCGATGGCGATCGTAAATTTCGCTTATCTCCCAAACCCAACACGCGTTCCGGAGCTCAAATATTTGGCAGAGATATATCAAGAGATAAAGCGGCCTCGTGTTCTTCTCCCTGCTCCGCCACTAATGAGCGGGGCTGCTATCTCTCTCTCTCTCTCTCTACTAGCCTCGCGGTCTACTTGTCTTCCCGCGCGTATCGGCGATCGATACGCGAACCGCTGCTGCACGTGAACCGTGAAAAATCAATCGCCGCGTGTGACGGCTTTTTGCTCGGCTTTTTGCGCGGCGGCCGCGACACCGCGCAACTCGGCCACTGCCGCTGCTGTCGCTGCGTACCGCCCTTGCTGAAAATCCAGAATAAACGTCGCTGGAAGCATCCGGCTCCGCTTATCGCGCGCGGCAGCACGTGGAATATCCCGGTGACGCGGCGCGTTGTTTTCGCGCCGATCGTTGACGCAACCTTACGTAAGCTCTGCGGCGAGGGAAATCAAAACCGCCGCCGCTTCCTCGCATTTTTTCCTTCCGCGGCGCGAGCAGCTCGAGAGGCCCGCTCGGCTCGCGGCGGTCCGTTAGCCGGCCCATTATTCTGGAAGCGGTACAGTCGCCGCAGCCGAATTCTCGTACACACGCGGGGCAACGGTTAATCGAACCTCGAATCGAACCGAACTCGATCCGCTTCTATGCGACTGGGTTTCTGGGTTTCGAAATTTCGAACGATTAGTCGCCGGATAATTGACCTGTGATTGCGAGCGCAAACACCGGATTGGCACGACTATTTTCGTCGATCGCGACCCGTTTCGTTCGCGCGCGAGTGTATTTGCGCATATTATTAGCCTATTTGAGTGTGAGTATTCAACACTCGGAAATCTCAATGACAAAGCCGTGTTTGTCAAACGCGGCCGTTCAGGCGAATCCACCGATGCGCGAAAATAGCGCGCGATCATTAGCTCTAGTCGATCGGCTCTACACGTGGTGCCCGAAATTCATGAATCGGGCCAACACACAGCACACGGAGAGAGAGAGAGAGAGGGGCCGCGCGTGCGCCCCGGCAGACACGTGCGCCGCAGCCGCAGCAGCAAATTGCGGTCGACGCTGCTCGCGTAACACACATCCACTTGTCTGCGCTCCGCTGTTAAAGCAGCTCTACCGTTATCAGGGCCGCAATAGCGCGGGGAACGCCGCGGAATCGAACGACAATTTCATTTCGCGACGCTCACTCGCGATGCATCGCATAGAGGGAGGCTCGATAACCCCGCTCGTCGAGGTCGACGTCCGCGCGCGGAATTGAATAATAATCGGGCGGCGGCAGCAGCAGCAGCAGCAGCACACGCCCCCCGTCGATGTACACATGTGATGTAGCAGTACATAGGCTTGACGTCGTTATCGCCGGCTGTAATCGCGTCTGGAAAAATCGAAGGAGTCATCCCTCTAATCGCTGCCGCAGTCGTAGTGGCACTACACTCGTAGCACACTCCGCGGCTTATCTAATCGCGCCACGGCGTATAACGAACGCACACTCGCGATCGATATTACAGCCGAGGCTAGGCGCATTATTCGCGAGCCGCAGCCAGAATAGCTCGTCAAGGGCTCGCGCGACCGACGCGACCGACGCAATAGTGCAGCTGCGAGCGATGCACGCGGATTCCCGGAAAAAAGACATCGGGCTGGACGGGCTAGCGCCACGTGCTCGCGATGCCATTACGCAACGGCCGCGCGCTCGCACGTGCCCGGTATCGGAGGCTCCGAGACGAGCTCCGCGGAGAACGTGATCGGTTATGAAAACGCCGACGCCTGCGGAGAGCGTGATGTGGGTCAGCCTCTCCCCGGCCCCGGCCCCAGCTCCGGCTGTCCAACCCGAGGTCCAACCTGTCCTCCGAGCAAAGTCGAGCGAAACGTGCGCGGCGCGAAGAGCCGGGAGCCGGAAAAACGTGCCGACGCGACGACTATAGTGTACAATTATATCGAGACGGGTGTCACGCGCTCCGGCAACCGGCGCTTCCGCACGCGTGCCTCACACGTACACACAGTCACACGGCTCCTTCGCGGATTTTTCCCGCCGCCGGCGCGGCGTCTCGCGCGAAAACGTGCCGCTCGCGCCGAGCCGTGGATTCATCGGCCGATATCTGCTACACGTGACTCGCCATAGCCAAGCGCTCCGGTAAACAAACGCGCCGATTGCAAAACTCTCGCGCGTTTCCTACTCGCTCGGTTTTTTACTCCCGGCTTATCTAGTCGGCCATGTTATTCGCACTCGGTTTTCCTCGTTCGCCCGAGCCTCGAGTCGACGCTGCTGGTAATTGATTCTGCCGCCGCCGCCGCCGCCGCCGCCGCTGTTGCGGATCATGATGACACTCGCGGGGCACACGTCGACTTATCGCTTTTCCGGCTAGCATCACGCGGCCGCAGAAGTACGCGAGTAATCCGATCGACCGATGACTAATTTTAACCCGAGCGCGGTATGACGCAATCCGGATGAATCAATCGCGATTACACCGACTCGCAGTTCCCGAAGCGAACGTCGGTGTCTTCGCGCATGTATAATGCCTATTAGCGAGTAGGAGCCGTGGGTTCGATGGATTCGGTAACGGGCTAACGGCGCGCGTGTGACTCACGGGCTAGCCCGAAACCGCCGCCCGGCCGCGGCGGCTTCTTTCGGGAAGAACGCGCGGCGCCCGTAATGTTGACGCGTGACAATTCTGATGAATCACGGCTGACGAGGGAAGGAGTTTTCCTCGGTCTATAAATACGCAGCGGCGCCTTTCCGCATTCCCGCAAAACCAGCGCACCCCAAACCTTCGCAGGGGAAAAAAGCCGACCTCGGAGAGGCCCTCCCGCGCAAGGAGCTCTCGCCGCGTGTCCGATCGCACGTGAGCTCGTCTCCCTTCCGTGCATTACGTGCCGGGCATTCACTGTCAAGCGCAGCAGCTCGGCAGCAGCACGTGGCCCGTAGCCGCACATGTGCGAGCCGAGTGCACACGTAACTCGCGAGGTAACTCGCGAGGTAACTCGTGTTCCCCAACCGCGTGCAGGCGCGAAATTATGCATTACGAGTTAACGTCCAATTCATCGGGCTGATTCAGACGTCGGCTCGATCGATCACAACTCGTTTCTCGCTTTCGAGAGATAAATGCGACGTAACGCAACGCCATCGACTGCAGATTTTTCTGCAACATTGAGTGTCGATTTCGCGTTGCTGCATGGGACGGATTCCCACGGAGATGGGTAGAGAACTCGCAGCGAGTCGAGACCATCCGCGGCTTTATCTGATTTATCCTCGTCTATTCTCGCTCACAGCCGTTGTCATTGTTGCGGAGCGCGATACGTAGGAAAATTCCGTGTTTCTTACAAAAGAGCCCATTGCTCAAGAGGCGCCGACTGAACTTGAGGGTCTATGATCGCTCGAATAATACCCACACACAGACGCATTGCGCGTTTCCCAATTCGGCGGCATTGGCTTTATCTCTCGGCTGGTAAATAACACAGCTGTTGCGTCGCGTTTTTTCTCCGCTGCGTAAATAGATTACGTTCATTATTGACATTAGCGTTACGAAAAACAGCTCTCGTTATGCAACGCGCGCAGCCGGTCTCGCTGTGCTCGATTCTGCGCACTGCTCCGCAATCGATCGAAATTTCAAAAAGCGACTCATGCATCTTGCAACGACTGCGCGAGCAACAAGATGCAGCGTCGGATCGAAAGGGGGCAACTGAGGGAGCAACGCACGCGCACCGGCCGCAGAAAACGCGGCAGTTGCGGCAGTTGCGGCAGTTGCGGCAGTTTTCTTCTCAGTCACGTGCGCCGGACTCGCGAGTCCACGTGCCTCTCCTTGCGTCCGTGACGGGGCGAAACGTGCGCCGCCGAGCTTTTTCCGCTGACTCTCCGGAGAGCGATGCGCCGACGCGCTTTTTTGCGAGATCGAATTCGCTGCTGCACTCGCGAGCGGCGGCGAAATTCGAGAAACAAATATGCAGTCTACAATCCTCTAACGCTGTGCGCTTTTTCTGCTTACAGATGTTCTGAGAAAACAAATTATGGTGGCAGAGTTCATCGCCCGGCAGAGTGGATCGCCCATCAACGGTGAGACCGCGTGTCTGAACAGCACGATGCCGGCCTCCCACACGATGGCACACGCTGGCCACGGCGGGGCCCACAACGGCGGCCACGAGGCCCACGGGCCCCTCCCGCCCATGACGCACTCGGGGCACCACATGCAGCAGCAGCAGCACGTGTCCCACCACCAGCAGCAGCAGCAGCAGCAGCAGCAGTTGCACCACCCCCAGCCCCAGCACATGCAGCAGCAGCACCAGCAGCAGCAGCAGCAGCAGCCGCCCCTGTCGCCGCACCCCGACAGCTACAACAACAGCAACGGCGGCAGCAGCAACAACAACAACAACAGCAACTACGACCTGCGCAAAGAGCTGTTCTCGCAGCGCAAGCAGCGCGAGTTCATCCCCGACAACAAGAAGGACGACAGCTACTGGGACCGGCGCCGGCGGAACAACGAGGCGGCCAAGCGCTCGCGCGAGAAGCGCCGCTTCAACGACATGGTCCTCGAGCAGCGCGTGATGGAGCTCAGCAAGGAGAACCACATCCTCAAGGCCCAGCTCGACGCGATCCGCGAGAAGTTCGGCATCTGCGGCGAGTCGGTGATCAGCACCGAGCACGTGCTCGCGGCCCTGCCCGCCGAGCCGACCCTCGTCAAGCGCGCCAAGCTCCAGTCCTCGGCGGCGCTGCTCTACGCCCGCACGCCCAGCCCCGTGCACACCTCGGTCATCCACCAGCCCGTGAGCGGCGCGCGCTCGCCCAGGTCCCCGGCCCAGCTCTACGTGCCCGAGACGACCGCGTACCCCGAGGCCGAGAGCTTCCAGTACCCGTTCCCGCACCCGGCGGCCATGCACAGCTTCGACACCTCGAGCGCGCTGAACCTGTCGCGCGGCCGCCGCGCCCAGTCGCCGTTCGAGCTCTCCTCCGGCAGCGGCGACGAGAGCGTGCAGATGACGAGCTCGCCCACGCTGTTGGCCCAGGCCGCCGGCGCCGGCAACAGCCTGCCCCACAAGCTCAGGCACAAGTCCCGCATCGGCGACAAGGACGCCGCGAGCGCGCTGCTCGCGCTCCAGGGCATCAAGCAGGAGCCGGGCCCGCGGGCCTCGCCGCCCTGGGACAACGAGGGCTCGAGCGACGAGCGCGACTCCGGCATCTCGCTCGGCGCCGAGTGGACCGGGCCCAGCGTCTCCAACATGCCCGAGAGCGAGCGCGAGGTCAAGTCGCGGCTGGACCGGCTGGCCAGCGAGGTCGCCTCCCTCCAGTCGATCCTGCGCCTGGGCAAGGCCGGCGAGGGCCTCGTCGCCGGCTCGACGCCCGTCATCAGCAGCGCGGCCGTCAACGGCCTCGGCGCCGGCGCCGCCCCGTGAAGGAGCGCAGCCGCGTCCTCGAGCCTCAGCGACTGACAATTGCCGATGATGACGAGGGGGCTGCGCCAGCTGCCTCGACGGGCCGCCGAGTCGTGACTGACCGGACGCCTCGGCTACGGCGAGTTGGCCCTCTTTCGTCCGCCTCTTCCCCGAGACTATCCGGAGACCGAGCGGCGGCAGGAGAGCAGAGCCAGCGAGGCCGGACCGGCGGAGCTCCTGTCCTCCTCGTCCGTCCTTCGTTCGTTCACCGATGATGATGATGATGATGATGATGATGATGATGTTCTCCCGACGCGTACACATTTATAAACGAGAGTGAGATCATTTGCGAATTATTACTGTGATAAGGATTCCAGCGCCTCGCCCGGGTCTCGCGACTTTTTGTACATAGATCGCACACGCGCACACGTGCGCGCGCGCACACACACACACACACACACACACACCCTGCGTTGCGCGAAAACGCAGCTATTAGCCTATCTCTATACATATGCGTACATATATGTAAGGAAAAAGATGAAACATTCATGTATTTTTGTGTATTACCACGCATGTACTCGTTTAAAATTACGTCTTTTGCATCACGTCTGACTTTGCTTGCTCAGGCACAATACCGATGTCTATCTGTAAATACTGCACCGCATTGAATCGATACCGCTATCACGCAATAGATCTTATTTCCGAGGAAAAACGCGCCACGCCCACGCGCGCAGAAAAAAAAACACACATCTTACATTTTAAATGGTTAAGTAATGCTATGCAGGAAAAATAAACGATGAAGATGATTGCGAAAAATCCAAGTTCTATAAGTAAATTACACAATGTACGGCATAAGGAGCTTTAGGATATTTCTTATTTACTGTCACGATTACTCTCATAAGTTAATCGATCGTAGCGATGGTTTAACTCATTATATATTTCGATTATCGTATATGGCGAAACTTGTTTGTTAATCGGTCGAATTCTTTAGATCGTACGTACGTAATTGCGTACTTAGACTAGAACGGAAAATGCGAACGCTAGCCGGTCACCACAGTGAACTCTGTGGAGACTTAGTCGCGCAACCGGCTCCCATCACCGCCACGTATCCCTTAAGGGCCCGCACAAGCTTCTGCGGCCGGAGCTTCGAGAGTGCGAGCCCATAGCACCCTCGCCCTTGATCGCTCTCGGCTGCAGCGCTTGTTCGGACGCGATTCGATTTAATCATGTAAATTTAAATCTGTCATCTATAATCTATCGACGTTTCCTTTAATTGTTTAATCCTCTCATCGAGCGCATCAATCGTAATTTAATTATTTTAACGCATCACATTTACTAATCGACAAAAAAATCACGAAATACGTCATCTTCTCGCGCATCTGCGTCTTCCTCACTTCAACGATTAAACACTACGGAACAGTGGATTTGAATGTTACGCTGAGTATGCAGACAATGGAGCGAAAATTTGAAATTTTTAATATGAATGAATGTGGAGGAGAAAAATTTACGAACTTAACGTTTCAAGTATTATGCGAAGCCTACAGGTGTATTATGTATACACGCTTTACATATACATGCACATGTATGCGCCTGTGTTTACAAATCTCGACTTTTTTTCTCGTCGGGCCACCTTATCGCCGAACGTGGAAAACTAGTCTGTAGTGGTTGAATGGGCAGATAACTGCCTTTTATCGAAACACAGAGAAAGTTACACTTTTGCGCATGCACCTGTACATGTATTTATATATTTTAATATTTCAACTTTGTCTTTTTCAATACCAAACGACCACTATTGTATTTTTCTAAAGCGCCGCGTGTTGATTTGTACTTGCACAAGGGACACGCGAAATGATCCCGAGTGTATTAAGGAAAAAGCTTGAGGCGAACGTTCAGGTGCCTTCGAAAACATTTTTGCCACTGAAAAGCAAAGGAAAAGGTTTTCCGCGTGTGAGAGCCGGTCTCCGAGAGGGAAACTACGTATAGTTACGAGCAGACATTGCGTGAAAAAAGAGCCAACGAAAGGGATTGGAAGTTGTTAAAGATAAAAATGTGGAAAAAAGTATAAAGACTTTGTTGCATGTGGAAAAAACTGAGGTTACGTGTGTTTTATATATGTGATATCGGCGCGAAGTGAAGTTTCTAAACGCTCCTATGTAAAATCTTAATCGTATAGCTATTCGAAAGCCACTAATTATAAAAAAACATAGCTCTAATAAACTATTTATTATATTAATTGTGTATGTTTTAAGATAGGAGAGAGTGTCTGTGTCGACGGTAAGGGATGATCACGATATGAATAAAGACGTTTAATTTTTTTACTCCGAGCAATTCTCTTATTGACGCCGATTTGTGCCGAACTATTTTTTTTAATGCAAACAGTTGGAAAGTTTAACTTTGAAGCATTTCGAACAATTAACCGGAAAATAGAATGCACGACGAGAAAGTTGGAAACTCAGCGCCTCAGAAAATATGTAATATGTTCGAGTATCTATGTATACATATGTAATAAGAAGAGATTCCAATTTTCGAGATCGTGACGGTGAACTAATGTAAAGATCGCCCCTACTAAGCCCAACACAAGACTGTTTATTACTATTCGGTGTTATGCAATGGAAGAATTTCGTCAGTAATTACTTCCTCGTTTGTTTTCTTTTTTTACAGTATAGTTTGCTCGACATGTACATACATTACATATTATAAGAAACACGCGTTTCATGCGTTTATGTTTCATCAAATAGTCAGGAATAATGTTAAAAAAACCGCAACATTGGACTAGAAGTAGGTATAAGCACTCAAAAGTTTGACGTCGTTAAATTGTGACGAATGATATCTAACGATACTGAAATGGAAAAACCCGATAAATTTGATACTTGTGTCCGAAAGATGTCATAATTTATAAATATTGTATCTGACTATTTATAAGCGTCGACTGGAATAAATGTGACCAGCAATAAAATACTTTGTTATCAATTACTCTCTGCTCCCCATCCTTCAAATGCCCATCACAAGTTTACCTCTTCAAAAATTTTAAAATCGCAAGTCGCTAATCTAAATGAACTTTGAAAGATTTTGGAGCTTTTTTCAAAATTGTTTAAGCGATATTCATAAAGTTATTCGATGCAACTTTTTTACTGATGACGACATCATAAACTATGTAAAAGATCAAAAATAGCTGAAAAACAATTCGAGGAAACGAGGCTCTCAATTACGCTTTAATAACACAAAGGAATCCCCGCGCATATTCGAGATCAATATTTGTTCCAATGATGCAACATACGCGGTGAATCATTTGAAAATACGCTGACAAGATTAGAAACAGCAGCGCTATCTCGAGCGCTACTCCTTTGCAACTTCGATTCAAAACTCGATGGTATAAGCGTTGCAGTCAACCGTACGTATACCACCTGCATGGTAAGCTAGACAACCGCGTACAACCTACCTTACCGACCTGCGAGACGGTGGCGCTCGCATAACAATTACAAGTACCGCACCGCCTGATGGCAATTGACAAGTACCTGCGGCCGATGATGCACGAGCGTCGGCACAGTAGGAAATTGTCGACGATCACGTTCGGTTGAATCGATAAAAAATAAACGATCGGACCGGGAGCGACATTCAAATTGAGGCATTTCGTTTATGGCCAGATTAAAGCCGCATTGAATGAGTCTTATCGTTGAGATAACGTGGCGTGATTTCTCCGCATAAGAAGAGTTCGAAAGCGCGACTTTGTAACTTATTGAAACGGGAAATTTTACGATCGTTCGCAAAAATGGCTGGTTCGCGGAGTTGCGTTCTCGATTAGAACGTGTGCGATAATTGAAGTGGCGAAAAAATCGGCGAAAAAAAGCTATGTAATTGTGCCGCGCAGCTTCGAAATTGAGGTTAATATCGATTGCCGCCGCGTGAGCCGGAGCCCGCGACCACGGTTCCCGCAAAAAGAGCATATAAATTTCTCCCAACAAAGATTAAAATCATCCGCGACGGCCAGTTGAACAAAAACAAGTGGAGCTCCGGCGAGAGTACCCGTGGACTGCAGTAGTTTCCCCGGTCGCGCTCCTTTTTTCTCGCTCCGTCGGCGCGCTCGAATTCCCGAGGATGACCGGCGCGGGCTCGAGCGCGGGCGAGCGCCACTCGGAATCCGATCAGAAATACTTAGGTGGCGTCTGCATGCGCGGCCCTCGTTCCGCGCGTCATACGACAAAGCGCGGCCCATTGTTTTTCTCCCGACATTCGAAACGTCATCGGCAGCGACGACAGCGCAGACGACAATTCCCCCCGAAAGAATTTAAATTAGCGGCGACTGAAAATTAATTGATTTATGGATCGCTCGATCGGCCATAGAGCAGCGGAATTCGCGAGCGAAAGGGAGGGAGAGGGGGAGAGAGACGCGTCCAATTATACGCGGGTGCATATGCGCCGCGATTGGCAAGAAAAATGCAAAAGCCTCGTACATCTGCTGTTGCTGCTGCGGCTGCTGCTGCCGCTGCCGCTGCCTCGGTCGCTCGCGCGGAGAAACAATTTAATGGCCGCCGCTGGAAATGCCGATATTACTTAATTGAACCCGAGTGATTCATTGCTCGCGGGCCGAAGGGGCAAAACGAGGATTCCGAAGACGGGCTTTGCCGAGGCGATTAGCACTAAAAGTTGTAACGATTATTGTAACTCGATCGCGAGCTGCGCGTCTCCGTCCCTGCATATTCACTATTCAGGTAGCAAGCAACGCTTTTTCCGGCGAGATAAAATTTAGCTGTGCGCGCGGCTCATTATCCTCGGCCTTTCGATTAACGTGCTAATCGCGCGTCGCCTTCTTCCCGCTCCGAGAAGGAAAAAGGGGAGCGCTCGCGCGCACGACGCGAATAATCAGCAAAATTATCGGCGCGTAAGCACACGCGAGTATCAATTAACGAGCCGCGGCGAACGAATCGATCGCTTCAGCCGCGGGAGAACGGCGCAGAGAATGTATCGCGTGCAGGCTAATGAGAGTAATCACTTAATAAAGGTCGGCCTCTCTACTCTGCTCTGCTCTCTCTCGCTCCCTTGGCGCGCAGCATCGCGTGACGCTTAACGAGCGGCCGCGCGTAAGGCCGAAAAATAATATTTGACTTTTGAGCTTCGTACGAATGCCTGATTGCATTGTGCGAAATCGATTGCCTATGCACGTCGAGAAACCGCAACATCTTCCAGCGCGTTCCCCGGCTGAAGCGTGACTCCCGTCCTCGCTTTTTCCCACATGCAGAATCGGAGACACGCAGTATCATCTGTCATTGATTTTAAAGCGGGAGAAAAAAATGACGCGCCCCACTGCGCGCAACCGACGAGACGAGGGAAAAGGGTAGAGACACTCCACGTCGCGCGCATCTTACAATCGTAGAATCGTATAGAAAGCTATTAAAAGCAGACAAACAGATGCGCGCGCTTATTGTATAGGCGCCGCGAGATCTTCTATATACAGTCATCCGGAGGCGAGGCGGCGACGAATTCTTAAAAAATAAATCGCGCGCGAATTTTCCACACATGAGCGGCGACTCGATCCATCAAACGCTGCCCGAATCGGCCGTATTCCGAAATCCATTTGTCACTTTGCGGGAGGGGAGCGCTCAGCGCATCCCGCATGGGCATTGTGCTCGGCTTTTTTAATCGGCGATTATCGACGCGTTTATTATCGCGCGAGCGTTTTCTCGACAACGCACGCTTATGCAAATGCCCGGAGAGGATCATATCCCATCCGCGATGGAGCATCGCATCCTTTGAATTCCGCTTTCGGGCCGCATGGAATTTTTGCGCAGCTTGCCGGCGTATTTGCATACGTATAATGGCCGTGATCTAACGTTTCCTCGTGCGCTCTCACTCTCTACTCTCTTTTTGTAAGTACACGCAGCGCGCGCACAAAGGGTTGGAAAAAACCGGCGGCCAAAAGGAGGAAGAAGGGAATGGACCCCCGGTGAAAATCAACATTTCGGGGCCCAACCGGTGCGTACGAAATTCTAATTTGACGTTAGAAAGCGGGCTCTCGCCCCTCGCGACTGCTATATGGGAAAGGATTTCAAGTTTTTCGGCGTCGATTCGTTCTAGAAGGGGCGAAACGCGAGGAAAGGGACCTAACGAGGCGACGAAGAATCGGAGAAAATGATAAGCAGCGCTCGATCCGCTGCCAGACTCCGGGAGTCTGATTTGAATAAGGACAGGAACTGCCGCCTCACTGACTCGCGCTGCTCGCGCATCTGGGATTCTCTTTTGCTTTTTCCTCTCGCTCTGGCCTAACGGGTTATACCTGCGGCTCCTGGGAAAAACACATACCCTGCACCCGAACCGCGCCTTTTTCGAGCAACGGCTGCGTGCTCGCTGCTCATGTCCTGCGTCTCTTACCGCGCGTTTCCGTGATAAATAAATCCGCTCGAAGAGAAGAGGGCGATTCCCAGAAGTCGCCGCACCGTCCCACACTGCGAGCGTCTGCGTTTCCTAGATTCGAGACGATTCTATTACTCGCGAATTCGCCGGCCGCCGCAGTATCATTATAGCCGGCGCTCGAGGTAGTCATTTTCGCTACTCGCCCGCTCCCGTTGCTCGATTTGCGGTGCGCGATACGCCGATTCCCCGGATGGATAGAGATAATGACACGGACTAGCCGACACCGGGGACACATACGCACGAAGCTTATAATTTCACGAGCTGACAATCCTTTGGATTCAGAAAAATTCGACTCATCCCCGATGATCCGACGAATTCGATCGACCGATGGTTGTTGTCGATGGTTGGCGGGGCAAGGAAAAACATAAAACACACAAACGTCGTCATTCCCGAGCCCAGCCCCCAGAGTTCAGATGCATTTTTTGTGTTTTCACAGGATTTAGACGCTAAGAAAACGAGAGCTCGACTCCGGTCGACTCCCTCGTGCCCGCGGACAATGCGAGCGCGAAATCGACACCGTCATGCCGCCGTAGATCTTGGCTCATCCCTCGGATCGACGGTATCGGGATCTAGACACTGTCAAACCCGATTCAAAGCTCAGCGAGCAGAAGAAAAGCCAGACGCGCGCCCGTACTAATCCGCTGGCGGGAGGAGAAAAGTTGCCACGAAGAGAGAGAATACGCGCGTCTACGACAATGTGATCGTAGCTGCAGGAGTGGCTCGCCGATCAATTAATCAATTAATCGATTCGTGAACGTTGTTTGCGCCATTTATACGGCATTATTGCGTAAAGGATCATTAGAAAGTCGGGGATCCAAACACGTTTTTTCGTGCATCATCAATAAAATAAAAATAAGCGTTCGTCATCTCTTTGATGATTTGGAGCCTTTGAGATCCTGATGCGCGTACCACCTACACGCACGGGAGTCGCGTAGAAATTACATGACCTGCAAGTTTCCCTGACTTTATCCGATTGGATCTCGCGTGTTATTGTACGCCTCCCTCCTTCATCCTGAGATTCTGAGCCACCGGCGCGTCTCGAGAGAGGTTTGAAAACGCAAGCGACTCGTTCGCTTTTATCGTATTATCAATACGATAAAATATATACAATAATCGCCCAGCGCACGGAGAAGCCGAGAAAGAAGACGAGAGAAATCTGAAATCCAAAATCTTTTGAGAAAACACAGCTGGCTCGTGAGGGGGCAGGTAAGGTTTTTCAATTTTACGGGCCAACTGAGAGAGAGACGACGCTAGGCTCGGAAAGCCAGCGCCGGTATATGTATAAGCAGCCGTGGAATAAAGGCGAATGGGGTAGAAAAAGGTAGAAGCCGTGTTATACAGCCGTGTTATGTAGCCGTGTACCGGCGGGGCCTCTGTGCGTGTCCCAGCTCCCTATACCTATAGAAATGCCGAAAAAAGGAGAGAAAGAGAGAAGCATAACCCCGAGCATAAGCCCCTCGCGCCGCGATGTCATCTTGCGCAATTTCGTTTTTCAACTAAAGCTTCCTCTCGAGGAATCAAAGGGGTTGCTGGCATTCAGCGCGCAGCCAGCTCTACCTGTCCGCGTCGTGTTTTCGCTTCTCCGGTTACTAAAGACGCCCGGAAATTCAGAAATCGGCGAAGGGCGAGCAAAGCATATAGGCTTTTTTCTCTCACGTATCACTGTAGCCTGACACTTGACCGTCTCTCCTGCTTTTTTCCTTTCCCGAGCGCACACTGGGGTCCTTAACCCCTTTTTCGCTCTGTCAGCTGTACAACGCCGCAGCGACAGCTGTACTGTTGGAGAGCCTCGTTACGGCTTGTGTTTTTATTGCGTGCAGCGCGCGTATTACCTCCGCACGCTAGACTGCTATGCGACCGGCCCGGCGACGGCGAGTGTCGATTCGAGAGCCGTGTGGGCGTGGACCACGGGATTTTCGGGGAGTGCGTTATTGTCGCGGCTCGAGTGCGCGCTGCAGAACTGCACGAGTGCGGCTCATTGTCTCGGTTCGCGGCGCGAAATGCTCGATTGTCGAAAAAGGCCGTTCGAAAAATCCCATCAGCGTAAAAATGCTAAATCGAACATAAAACTTTATCCGGCCGCGAACAAAGCTCTCGTGAGTTTGAACGATTCTAATCGTTCCTTTTCTCTCTCCCTCTCTCTCTATTCTAATTCTGATTCTAATTCTAATTCTCTCTCTCTCTCCGTCATCGTCTCAAGCCTTTGTTCGCCCGCGAGAGTCAGTAATAGCGCGGCGATTTGTACACATTTCCTCGAGCGGCAAGCGCGCTTTTTATTGAATTATATTTCAGACGTTTCCTTTAGAAAAGGCCAGCAGCCCGTACAAAGATTGCTTTCGTTAGAGTCAAAACGAGCAATGCACGCGCGCGCCTCTTTCATGATCGCTCGGATCGTCGTTTCCATTCATGCGCGCCTATACTTTCTCTTTCCGCATCTGAAGACTGTATTATGCGCAGCGCGCATGTACGTGCCCTTCTTCGAATTCCCGAGATCCGACTCGAAACTCGAACGGAATCGTTGCATCTCGACTCGTCGAATGCGCCCGCAGTTTCACACTTGTGGAGTTCGTTGCACTTCCTATATACGCAGTATATATTTCCTACTTACAGCCTCATCTCTCGAAGTGCCTCTACAGTGGGCGCCTCGCTTGTCTCACTTGCCTCTCTGGAGTGGAGGGCAAGCTGGAAAACTCGAGCGGGAAAACTTTCCTACGCGGCTCAAGTGTACTCGAGAGCCGCGCACAGTCGTGGCTCTACGATAATACGTCGTTCGAGAGAACGTAAATTTAGTTTCTCCAAACTCGAAGAGGGAGATTTATATCCTGCGACGATGCGAACGAAATCGTGCAAACAGCTTTCGATTCTCGAGAAAAAAACCTAAGCGGAAAACCTAAGGGAAAAAAGAGTCGAAGCGCGAAACTCCACGCGCGCCCGATTGATGCCGGTTTGAGCGTCTCTGCTCGTGGAACGAGATAACCGCTTTGAGAAGTAGCAGGCAGGGTTCATATGTTTTGAACGCACTTCCTCTCTTCCATTCACCAATCTTTCCTTCCACTCTTTCACTTATACTTAAATAACCAGTACAGCAGATGGCCCGCGGGACCGGCTCGAAGACGGCTTATCAAAAATGTACCAATTTTAGATTTTCCAATACGGAATGTGCTTTCTGCAGGTCATCGAACTCCGTGATTCACATGCCAGCCAAAATAGTAAGAACAACTGCACTCGGCGCAAGAAAGCCCTTTTTCAGCTTTTCTCACAGAGCAGCAGCGTAGAAACGTATATATAACATTAGAGAGAGAGAGAGCTCTCGGAAAGCAGTGATTTTTTGCCCGATTGTCTCCCCCGCGCTCTCTTTTTTCCAAACACACCTCCTGCCAGTGAAATCGAGGAAATAATGTGGGGCAGCACCGAGCTTCATTACAGCGCCGTTAAAATATGCCTCGCTCCTCTGTCCCCCTTTCCTACGTGTATACATCGCTCGGGGAGCATGAGAATGACGGAAGAAAGAGGGGAAAGGCCGCTTTCTCTCAAGGGTTGAATCTCGATGTACTTCCGCCCTCGCACTCGCGCTCTCTGAACTGGGGTCGTGAGAGTCTCGCGCCCACGCGCGCTGGCAGATGACACAGGAAAAAAGTCGGGTTAACTCTGATGGGTTTTTTCGCCGCATTTAAATTACTAGAATCGACAGAGCACGCGCATTTTTTTTGCTTCGATTATTGTTACGGGTATAATTGCTCGGGGAAATCTTAAATTTTAAATTGTTAAATTAGGCCTGGTGGACCCCTCGAATCGACTGCCAAGGGGTCCATCCAGCCCGATTTCGAAAATCCGAAAAATTTTGATTTTCGGACAATCTAA
>CM053169.1:47852839-47980308 GCA_012977825.3 Pteromalus puparum | reverse complement strand
CCCCCCCCCCCCCCCTCTCTCTCCTTCTCTTTCACTTGTTTCGAGATTTCGATATAATCGCTTGCTCAATTAATATTAACGACCCATTTGTATACATGTATATTGAGTTATTTTCTGAGGAGTTGAGTGGCTCGCATTTTAAAGCGCAGCCCAGTTGACTCGTCGATTCGGATGTTTGCAAACCTCATAAATCACCGAGTTTTTTTTCAAATTTTGAGAATCCGTCGGCACTCGATATTATTAAAAATATACTCGTGCTCGTGGACGCGGGAATCGATTTCTTTTCACCGGCAGCGCTAACATGGGAAAAAAGAGCGCCGATGATCGAGGTTAGAGACTGACGACGGAGGCTCGGGGCTACTTGAGAGCGACGAGGGGAGAGGCGATCGAAAAATCGATTAATCATTTCTCGTCTTTCTCTACCGAGCCGTGTTGCGTGCTTCTACATCCACGATTCTTTAAAAGTTTTTTCCGTCAAAAATATCCATGCGTCTCCGCTAGAATGAAATCGCTGATAGTCCCCGGCTGTCGTCCCGCATCTCTCGCTCTAAAGGTTTCTCAAATTTTTGATGATTTTTTTTGTGCGTCCTATGTTTTACTTGCGGGACGCTAGAGCTCACAACTCAAAGGGGTCTGCTATAGGGCCTGATTCATCAATCAACAGCGCGCCGAAAAGCGTGAAAGAGTTCACAGTACCATAAAAATCCTAATGATCGAATGCTAACGTTTTTTTTAAATCGACTATCCAACGTAATTTTTTCTCCTCAAAATTAAATCAAGTTTTCCTGCTCGCGCGGAACAGTATTTTCTTCTCCTTAGAACATGTCCAAATTCATAAAAAAGTTCTCCTTTTTCGACGATGTTCAACGATTCCAGAATGTTTTTCGTTCATTATGTTTATTTTCTTTCGATGTCGCGTCATTATCGATCTCGCGATAGATCAAAGCGATCTTGTTTGAGGAAGTAATGACCTCAAATCTTGACAAGCATTTTTTATACATTTCGCTCGCGCCACTCCAACCGCTCTGCGACGAGTCTTGAGCCTCGTCTTGAGCTGTAGAATCGAGTCGATGCTACAGTCGTATATCGATGCCGCATTCAGCTCGGCATTCAGGCAAAAATTCTAGAAAAGAAATCTTGATCTCGGGCTAGATCGAGAAATCTAAAAAGTTTTGCCGATAAGAGGCCACGGACCCACGCATTTTTTCTCGCCGATTTCACGATTAGAGAAAGCCACATTGCTTCTCGCGTCGATAAGATAATGTAAAAACGAAAAAAAATACGGAAAGATAGATATTCAGAATCGTTCACCCTAGGCGCGAGGTTCGCGCGTGGCTCACCGTGATACTCGTACGCGAGTGATGCGACTCGCGTGTTTGTGCATCGAGTGCGTTTCCTCGTGCAGTTCTGCGGGTGCGTTATCGGCGAGAAATCAGTGATTACGAGTGGAAGAAATGAAAGCCAATGTGGAAGATACTGCGGAGTAGTCGGCGTGCTTACAGATTACACATGTGAGTGTGGCAATAGCCTCTATTATTGCATCATTTCTTATGTACGTATATTCTTCCTCTAAACGAGAGGGAATCGTTCCGCGGGGACTCGGAAGTAACAGGGCACGGTGTTTACTCGATCCCTGCTATCGATGCCGAATAAGAAATCGCAAGTCCGAAAAATCGTTATCGAGCGAAGCGAGTCAAAAGTGCTCTGCGTCAAAAGTGCTCGTAATCGCAGTAGAGCGGTGCCCGCGCACGAGCTACTTAAAATACATATCTCGCCGGGACAAATCGCATAAATACCGCGCGCTTCTGGCCTTCCTGTACATCACGTACAACGCGGCGGCGGCAATAAAAGCATCGCGCTCGTGCATCTCCGCGCGCACAAACACAGATCGACCAGGGAGGAACCCGGAGAGCTGAGAGGGTCTACGATAATTACACGCTGCGAGAGGGAGAGGGAGATACGGCGGAGGAGCGGGGCAGCCAGAAATATATGTGTTCTATCGGCCGGTTTTTGAATTATTTGAAAAGAGACAGACCCTCGCGCGCGCTCTCTCTCTCTCTCTGTCTCTCTCTCGCGCGCGCGTACCCACAATATTATATAGTTCGCTATCGCGATTTGCTGCCGCCGGAGCCGCCGCTGTCACCCCCACCCTGCGCGCCGACTTTTTTGCTTTTCGTCCTCTCTCTTTCTCTCTCCCTCTCACGTGCGAGCAAGCTCTGCTCTTTACTTCGCTCGCCGCGTCTCAGCCGTACGGCTCTCGCCCCATCAATTCGCTTTTGTCTCCTCCTTTTGCTCTCATCCGGACTCTTTTTCCCCGCATCATCCTTTACCTCCTCGCAACATCCGCAGCCTACGCCGAAAAGGAACTTTGCCAAGGCAACAATAGGAGCGAGAGAGAAAGAGATAGCTTGCCTCTTATCTAAATCAGAGCGAGCAGATCTCGATAATGCGGACGTCGATCGCGTCGATTGATATATTTCCATGAAACGGCAAATTACACACGTAGCGTCGATTTCGCCGGCGCCCACTTCCTCTAGCTGGCGATTTGAATTTCGGGCGCGCGCATTATTGGCGTTATTACGATGGAGGAAAGCGAGCGATCGAGATTAGATTCGCTCGCTCTCGAGACGACAATCTATGGTAATGCCAGCTCATACGCCCGACTCTCCGCCGATCGAAATGCAATCCTTTGTTTTTCTCCATTTGCGAGCGCCCCCCGAAGAAGCGCAACCGCGAAACTATTGAGCGATTTCGAGGCGGCTCGCAGCCGAGCCCGAGGGACGAGACTTTTTAGGCGTCGACGCGCGAGGGCCAGATGTTATAATTTCGAAAGGTCGATTCGAATTTCGCCGGGCGGAAAAAAATAATAATAATTGCAAAAAGAGATACTCGCCGGGTCCACCTCCGATGTATCTCGCGCCGTTTCGAAATGCGGAAAGGGTTTTCGAACATACCTAACGCCATGCGCGAATTCGTACGCGGTGCACAAATAACGAAATAACACGTGCATCGAGGACGCTCGAGGAAGGAAGCGAAGGCTCGAGTGAAGCCGAGCGAGCGGCAGAGTCGGAGAAACGGAATTGGGCGAGATCGCGCGCGGCGAGCTTAGACTGCGGGAAGATGGCACAAATGACTGTGTTTAAAAGCGAACGTGACAAAATTTAAAAATTCCCGCCGGCGAGAGAGGCGCGCTCGGCCAACCAGAACAGCCGGCGAGACTCTGTCTTGTGCAGCCGAGAAAGGTGCGCGCACATATGGGTTGTTCCCAGAGAAATTACAAGGTCTAACTTTTTCGCTCTTTTTATTCGTGCGCGAGTTTTAGTGTTTCGCAGAAAACATACGTTGCTCTTATTTACGGCTCTCGCTCTGCTAGCGCGACCGCGATATAGAATAATAATAGAACAGGCTTCGAACGTTGCGCGCATAGAAAGCTCGCGCTTCTGGCGCTGCGATGCCTTCGTTTCTCAATATTCAAATTTCTCGGCTCGAGAGAAGGGGAAGGGGGGAAAGGGCGAGGTAAGAGTAAGAGAGACAGCGCGCGCGGCTCTCTTTTCCTCCTTCCTTCTCTCTTTCTCGCTTGCATGCATACATACATACATACATACATGCGCAGTGCGTACAGACGGACGGACGGACGGACGAGCGGCGGTTATTCGATTGTTCTCTGCTCTCGTTTACGCGAAATTGGCTATAATTGCGCGCTATGCAAGCAGCGGAATGAGAGGAGGGAGCGAGCCCAAGTTCGCCTGTAAGTATAACTTTAACGCGCTTTGAATCGTAAAAAGCATTATCCGTACACGATAAAGCGCGCAGGCTTTTTCGGAGGGAAACTCGAACGGCGCGTAATAGGTTTCGCGAGAGAGTCTGCGGGATTTTAGTTTGCCCCTCTTTTTCTGCCTTTCAAACCCTTTCCTTTCGAGCTCTGCAATTTTTTCTCGGCTCGGCGAAATTCATATGTGCGGGATTCCGGTTAACTGCGTCGAAACGCACGGCAAATTGTGCTCCGCACTCGAGCGCTCGTTATTCCTGCCGCCTCGGCATTACCGACAATTTGCATATTGCCGCGGCGTTCGAATGCTCGCAACCCGGCTTTTTTCTACATTTCGAGAGGATGCGCGCATTGCCATCGCAGAGCGTATAATAAACAGACAGCGCGATCAGCGACTTGGGCGCGGAAAAAGAGCTGTTACAATCCGTCGAGTCGTCGCGCGCTCTATGACTCTGGAGTTTCGGATGGCGGAGAGCACCTATAAGAGTCCTCTGTATAATCTGGCCGAGGCGATCTCGGCGCGGAATGATTTTCGAAATATGATTAATTGCTCGCGCCGCGGTATTTCTCTCTCCCTCCTTACCTCGGCTTTTAAGGCTCGGCCGCGAGCGTTTGTGCCGGGTGACGCCGCTCGAATCTCGATTCGAGAAGAAAACGGATTCTTCGTTTTGGTTAATTTGAAAAATCGGCCCTGCCTCTTTGACCTCTTTTCCCGCCGTTTTTTCCCGTCGGATGAAAAATTGACTTTTCACTCGGCAAGGGTCGCTCCCATCGGCGCAGCTCACCTGTTGGCTCGGCGCGAGCCCGCGGGGAAGGGGTTGGGGTCAGGGAACTCTTCTGGCCGCTTTTGCTTCTTGATTTTCGAGGTTGATTTTCGAACAAATTCGTACATCGCGTACTTTTGCCGGCAGCGGGAGAAGACACTGCACCTGAGTCGTTATCCCGAAAAGATAGACAGTGGCCCGGGCCGAAAGGGTCCGCGAGTCCAGACTCGAGCATTGGCTCGGATGGCTCGGATGGCTCGGATGGCTCTCTTGATTTTTTACTTTCAAAAAACATGACGATGCTCATTTTTCTGACTCGGGAAGAATCCTTCAGAGTGACGTCCAAGCAAGCGCGCCACGGGGCCTTTTTTCGACGCGACAGAGGGAATCTACTCAGACGCGCTTTGTGAGAGCGGCTCTTTACAATCTGTACGCCCACCCCCGGGACTCGGCTCAAACAGATCGGTAATGCCACATTGCGTACAGGGGCGAAAAAATGTTCGAGGAGCCGATTTTTTCGCCTCTGCATTTATATTGCGCATTACGCGAGTTCGGGGAAAGAAACGAGGAGATGTTCATTGTTTTCGGAATTATTATCGCCATACGCGTATTATAAGCGCGCTCGCGCGTCACATGAGACAGACAGCAGACGCGCCGGAGAGGAAGATCGGGCCGACGATTACATCTCTCGCGGGGCAATGATTTATTTATGAGCGGAGATGGACTATCGACGGACAAATTACTTTCGAGATTCCCTTTCGAAGAACGCTCGCGCGTTCTCGAGGTAGGTATCCGGGCCATCGGCCTCCAGACGAGTGCGGCGTATCACTCGCCGCGCGCATTGTTCGCCCGAAACTCGAAACTCGGAGTAGCATCTCGGATAGCGCCGCGAAATAGTTGGCCGAGCGACAGCCGCGACAGGTACGGCCGGAATAGGGGGCAGCGTTCCTTTGTTTTTTGCAGCCGTCTCCTCTCCGCCGCTCGGGCATTATATCGTTATTACGATTATTCAAATTTGTTCCTCCGCCGTACGCGGAGGATCGGGACTCGGAGATAAAGGCAGCGAGATAAGGTAAAAGGGATAGAGACGGAGGCCATTGTTCGATTATTTGAATACACGTGTAGACGGGCAGGCACGGAGGGCAGCAGCCGCAGAGCGGGAGAATCGATTCGAGGCCTAATGGGGATTACACGGCCAATCAGGCCCAGCTCTACCTCCGGCCGCGCGCCCGTTCCCCTTGTTATGAATGCTGGCTGGCTCAATTTTCCGCGCTCGTCGAGGCGCTCGTATTTTTCGGTCACGAATCCGTATATCGGAGCGCGCTAATGGCTCGCTCGCGGCTCGACGACTCGACTCCTCGACTCTTGGACTCTTCGGGCCTCGCTTCGGGCACTGGAAAAGAGTGCGCTCCGGCCGCAAAAAGGAAAATCAGAAAGAGCGGCGAGAAGAGCGGCGAGAAGAGCGGCGATGCGCCTGTTTGCGTAAGACGAGCCAGCGCGCGGATCGACAGCGCGCCGCTGCAGTCTCACGCGCTAAAATTACACCACACGAGTTGTCGGGGGCACAAAAAACGCAGAAAAACCGGACGAAAGGCTCGAGATCGAGAGCCGAGGGGAGAGCGAGAGAGAGAGAGAGAGAGAAGAAAGCGTGTATAAATATGGAAAGTCCTCGAGAGAAGCGTAAAGCATAAAGCATAAAGCACATGCAGAGCGAGCGCGCGGGATATCTCGCGCTCGCTCGCGGCACATGACAGGTTGCGGAAAAAAGGGGCTGCGCGGCGAGATCGAAAAAAGAGGAAGAAGCAGGCATCAGCAGTCGAGAGCCGCACAAAAAGCAGCGCTTGAATAACGATGCATTCGGAATTTTTAGTAGCGACTCGACAGATGGATGCTGCTGCTGCTGCTGCTGCTGCTGCTGCGGGAGGAGCGAGTGGAGGAGAAAAAAGGAGGAGAGAAAGATAAGACCCGAGAGATAGTCCATTGAGATCCGAAAGGGTTGATGCAGCCTCGCTCGCATCCTTTAAAATTGGAATAATAATGTTCTTTCATCTCTCGAACTCGAAATGATGACTCGACGCCTTTCAATATTGTGGGAACGAGAATCGGTAAGTCATTGGCTGAGAGTCTGCGTCTCCACTTTTCTCCTCCTGCCGCTCGCGTTGCCCGTCTTTTCGACTAATGATATGACAGAGAGAAAGAGAGAAAAGTATACACGCGCGCGCGCGCGCGCGCAGAGAAATAGATGATGGAAGGAAAGAGGTTACAGACACTGCGCAGACTAAGAACAAAACGTACGTTCAATAATGGTAATCGAGTCGGGGAATCTTTTTCGGAGAGCTCGGATCGGAGCGAGAGGCATGGGTTTTTAATTAATTTAACTCCGGGCAACGCCGGAGAAATATTACACCGCCGATCGAAAAGTTGTACGAGAAAGGGGGAGAGCTTCGTCATCGCGCGGACATTAGATTCAGCCTGATTATGAATAATCATTTCGGTGTAGAGATTGCTTGTTAACTCGCCTCGGTCGAGCCTCGCACGAGGTGCTTTTTGTCTGAATCGAGCGAGCACTTTCTGCTTTCTGAAACGGCAGCAACGGCAGCATCCCCCGTACCGTCCACCCGTACCGTCAGTGGCTCTGCGCGAGTCCCGAGGCGACGCGATAAATAACCAGGCCTTTTCCACGCCTCCGAAATGCCGGTGATTAGCCCGTGAAATATCGATTTTCGCGGCCGCGCCAATTGCAGTGCGCTCCCCGGATTGCCGGGAAAATCGTCTCACTACCGCTGCCTTTTAAACACCGGTTGTCCGAGTCGTACCTGCACTGGCGGTACTCGCGGGATTTCCAGACAGCGGCTATTACGAACTTGATAGAACAAGTTTCGAGACATTTCGAGAAATTTCGAGAAATTTCGAGAAAGCCGAGAGGCCGAACAATCGAAAAAGGACGACGATCGCGGCGGAGCCGTAAAATACGCGCGCGCGCAACGAACCCAATTAACCGCGCCGAAGCCGAATATCCCCATAGGGGCCAGCGAGCGCACATACGAGCGCGAGCGGGAGGGAGGAGAGACAAACGTTGCGGTCTGCGGAGAGAGATCTCCTCTCCGTCTCTCCTGCGCCTCTTTCTCTCTCTGCAGTGGCTGCCGTTGCTGCGCTCTGCCCTTAGGGCTCCAGACGGAGCGCTTTTAAAATTTATTGACAATCATAAATTTCGAAAATAAAACCTTATATTCTCCCGGCCGACTCTCCGCATCTGTGTAGGCTCCCTCGCGCGCGTATGTGCGGCCAACACACGTGACTGCAGGTATGCGCAATGCTCGCTGCTTCTCTCTTTCTCTCTGCTTTCTTGCTCCTTTTGCGGAGAACTAAACTCGAAACAAAAGAATTCGTTTCGAATTTGCCCCCTTGAACCTTTCTCTCTTTCTCTCTCCCCGATAGTCCCCGCTCGCGTGTGTGCAGTCCGCATCAGCGTGGCCACTCGACTTTTTGCACTGTCCCTAGGCGCTTCGGGTTTCTCGCTTTCTCTCTGCCTTCTTCTGCGCGCACGGGCCCACCCCACGTTTTTCACCTTCGCGAAATAGCTCTCGGGGGGAGAGAGGGCCGCCGCGCGCTGGCGTTTATTAGGAGAAGCGCGATTTTTCATTATCGTCGTAAACAAGAGCGCGCGATGAGTCATTTGTCTTTTTCGCCTCTTTCTCGCCTCTTTCTCGCCTCTTTCTCGCCTCTTTCTACTCTTCGCTATGTATATAATAACGCCCGGCTCTCCGCTCCGAAAAATGCAATCTCCGCCGCTGTGATTAGAATGTTTTGAATTATTGTGCAAACGCGGCGCGATTTTTTCATTTAGCGATTTATGGCCTCTCTCGATTCAATGGCTCGATTGGCCGAGATTTATGCGGGCAATACGCGACGACGCCAAAATATTTGTCTCGCAGTACTCCTCTCCGCCGGTTCTGTATTGACAGAAAACAACGCGCTTGCGCCCTTTCGAGCTTTTTATTTTTCAAACGAGTCGCATTCCAAGCGACGCTCGAGTGTTTGGACTTTTTCGAACGAGCTACTTATCGCGAGGCTGCAATGCAAATTCGGGCGCGATTTGATGACTACATCTCGGAGTCGAGTCGCTACCGATTCGCGGGAGTTTAGAGGAAAAATCGTCGACTTAACGTATAACGTGCCATTACTCGGGCGATTCGGACGCCGATTACGTTGTCAAGGGAATTAGGCTCGAATTGCCCGGAGCGAGCGCGCGAGCTGCCGAGTGAGGTCGACGCTCCGATTGACGAGTGAGAGCGAGAGAGCGGCAGGCAAGGCGGCAGGCCTCTCGACGCGTGGATAATAACGTGTTCATCATCGCGTTAGCGCGCCGCTCACTGTTTACCGAATCTACGAGCCGCCGCTTCCCCCAAATGAATCACTCGCAGAAACATCACCCGGCGATTAATTCCGCGAAAGCGTCGATCGCCGTTGATGCCGATCTCGAGGGGCTCTTTTCCGTGCTCGCGTGTGGGTTTGAAGCTAGGTAACGTCGCGAGAGCCCTCGAATCGAGCCCCTCGAGAGAAAAGGGCCTTTTCGCTCTTCAACGTTTTCATAGAGCTGCTATATAGCTGCTGCCCGCGCACGGAAACGCGTGTTCGCGCGCCCGAGTCGGGACTTATGTTAATCCGCGCACATACCTACGGGGAGCACTTTTGAGAAACAGAAAGAGCGAGAGGAGGACGAATTCATCATCAGTTCAAGTCAGGAATCATAACGGGGCGATTCATCACGCGGAGCCGCCAATCAGTCATGCGCTCCTCTCTTTCTTCTCCTCTTCTCCCGAGTCTTCCCCGGCCGCTTCTTCTTCTCCATCATCGCGCGCGAGAGAGAAATATAAACTTTTGTATCTCGGCTGCTGGCTTTTTGCTCGCTCGCGCACCCGCGCCGCGGCGTGTACTACACGCCGGCCCTACACGTGTACGCGTGAGGGATGCATGCACATTGCACATTGGACGTTGCACATTGCACATGAGCCGGGCAGCCTCGAGGATATCGCCGAGGATATCGCCGAGGATATCGCCGAGGATATCGCGGACCGAGCGACCGACCTTGAGCGGCTCGGTGCCGCTCGCGCGACCTCTTTTCCGCGGCCGGCCGAGCTGTCTTCGAGCTTTCGCCGTTTGGGCCAAGTGCAGCAGCACAAAGACGGGGTCAAGATCCTCGAGCATCCGCACGTACACGCCGTACTCGTGCGCTAGGCAGCGATACGATCCCTCATCATCCGTCTCGCCTCTCAAAAGCCCGTGCGCGGCGCAGCGCGTTCTAAATGGTCTGCTCGCGTGGGGTCGAGCGATTCGCCGTATATTAGCGGGATTTTTCTCGGGATTTTTGCCATCGCCGCATATCGCGCATATCGCGCCGAGTCGATTCCGGCCCGGAGGAGTCGCTCGTCGCTCGTCGCTCGTCGGACGTACGCGGCAACGGTTCATCGCCGTCGCGTCTCGCACATACAATTACGCGATACGGACGCGATTAAAATGAACGACGACGCGTCCCGGAATGGGCCCCGTATAAATAATACGCGTACCAGGAAACGGAAGTGACGTCAGTCGCGCGCTTCTTCTCCGAGTCGGAGTCGCGTAAACGTTTATTAAACGGCTCCGATACTTTCCGCGGGCACGTCACGCTCGGTTTCACTGCGTGTGTATAAAACACATACGATCAGCGTGAAGTCTGACGAAGAACTGATGACGCGCTCGAAGAAATTCCCCATTAGCGATGCTCTTTATCGATAAGCTCGCTGGACTGGCGTATGTTTACGTCGAGGAAGCTAAATTCGTCAGCTGGAATGCGAATAACCGGAATCGTAACCGCGCGCCGAGTAGAGTTGGGAAAAGCGCAAGGACACGCGGTAGAACACAATGGCCGGCCGCGCGCGGCCTTCATGTTCACACGTTGTTTTTATTGTGCTTTATAAGAGAACAATTTAACTCTGCCTCTCGTATCTACGACTATCCCGAGAGAAACAAGCGAGCGTTTGCGAGCGTTTGTCCCGAGGTTTGTCCAGCGGCCGCCGCCGAGTCCATAATTCTAAGGCTTCGTGTTCTCCTATTTTTACCTCCTAGCTCGCGTTTGACACGTAAGCACGCAACGGAGTGGAGTGTAATAAAAATCCAGTCACGCCGGGAGGGAGATAAGGAAAAATGTGATTTTAAGGCGCTGCGCTGTAACACTGCCTCGGAGAAGTATCGAGGGAATCGAGGAAAAGAAACAGCGCAGCCTCGTCAGAGATAAGCATCTTCGGTTATCGAAACGTCGAGAGCTTGCCGCGTGTATACTTATTACACTGTGTGTCTCGGTTCCCCGCGCGCTCGGCGCTATAATGAACCAACAAACAAAATACTCGATTCTCGCAAAGCGTTCTTGAATAGATTGAGTAATCGTATGATAATTCCAACGTACTTTGTATATCGGCGATCCGATCTCGTTGACAATCTCGGCGAATGTTGGCCGATCGAAAGTTACTCCGCAGTTCATTTATCGTACGAATCGAGCTGAACGGAGTGTTTCGAACTTTGCCGATTTCGATGGCAAACGCCACTATCGCTCGATCGCAATTAACGCAATCGCATTGTTTTCCAGATAAGGCGGCGTACGCCAGATGGCACGAAGCGATAGTCGAATTTGCCGAGTTTGGCACATCGTCGGAATTCCTCGGACTCTGATCGTTGAGCCGCAATTACGCATAAAAATTTGCCAGCTCTCGGGCCGAAATAAATGGCCGAAGATCGCAAGACGGCTGGGCGTTTAATGGCGGGAGATCGACAGGAACGCGGAATATATATATGTATCGATGGGTGATCGAGAGGCTCGCGGCTTGATTTACCGCAGCGGCAGCAGCAGCAGCAGCGGTGGCGGCCGGATCGTATCGGCTTTATATACTTGTGCTCGCGCGCGAGCTCTGCATACGGGGCCGTGTAACGTTTCAAATTAACCGAGCTCCATTCACGGAACGAACGTGCAGAGCACAGCAGCTCGTTGCTGCTGCAGCGCGCAGGCAAATCTCATTCCGTCGATTCTCTTTTTCTTCCTCTCGCTCCTCTCGGCCGGGGCTTCCTTTATTTGTGCCTTTTGCGTATGAGGATCTCGCTGCAGCTTCTCTCGACATCGCTCCCCCTCCCTCCGCCGAGCCGTACACGACGCCGCGCCGAGAGAGAAAGAGGATTAACATATTTCCTCCGCACACTTGCGCGCGCCGAATTAATAAGCATTGTCGAAGGGGACTCGCAGCTTTCCTGCAGACGCAAGTCGGGCGTTTTTCACCAAATATTATCGTCGACGACTTCTCGATCGTGATTGTCATCGTCGCCGGTTTCTGTGGGCCGTGACACGTGAGATATCGCGAAATCTCGCGGCGAACGCTTCGGATTTTGAAGGAGAAGCTGCGAAAAGAGCTCGCACTCGGGGGCCGAGAAAAAATGCGAGAAAAAATGCGAGAAAAAATGAGTGACCATTAGAAAGGCCGGCGCGCGGCGTCACAATCTGCGGCCACTTATCTCGAGCACTCCTGTCTATCTCCTAGAGCCAAAAGGACCTCGGCGAGGCCGGACGCGCCGTGTAGCGGAGGGCCACAGGCTCGGCCACAGGTAGAGCTGAAAGCCAGTAGCCAGCATCGGCTTGTCCGATCATCCCCGGCCTAATGAAGCCTGGTTTATCTAAAGACTTTCGATTCCCAGTACGGGAGCCCCCTCCCCGCCCCTCCGGGAGACACCTTCGCGGCGGTGCTAGGCTCGTACAGGCGCTGCCGAAAGTCGGGCAGTCTTCTCCGCGGAGCCAGTGCCTCTCCTGTCCAGCATTCCGAGCGAAAGAGTTGCCCGCGCGACTGTACGCCGAGCCTGCTCCGGGCCACCCAGCAGATCTGCCTCCCGCTCCCGCCCCGGCTGCCGATATCTCCGGAGCTGGCCGAGCAGATCGCGGGAGCCGCGGCCGCGTCCTGGCAGCCCGGGGAGGGGGCAGGACAGCGGCCGGGCAGAAATCCACGATGTTAATTTTAACTTAATTAAGGCTTAATTGAGAGAAAACATTATACTCTGCGCGCGCGCGGGGCCCTCGAGCCTCTCTGTTATTCTCGCACACGAGTCCGTGTCCCTCTCTCGATATCCCCGGTCCCTCCTGCGGCGCGGCCCGCATCTGCAACGCAAATACGGATTTGAAATTTCAAAAATCCCTCGAGCGCTCTACCGCGACGACGAGCGGGGCTCAGGTGGCGGGGGTGACGGCGGGCCGGGCTCCGATCGCGGATCGTGGTCAATTAGAGGCGAGCGGGGGCAGGGGGCGCGACTTTTTCCTCAATAAAATAATCATACGCTTTGCATCTCATCTCCCTTTCTTCACATGCGGGCGACGTATTCTAACGAGTTCGGACGAGCCGACAAGTTGCGCGGGTGGAAATTTCAGCTATAAAGGACCCACGAATGGGAGCCTGTGAGAAATTGCGCGCCTCATCTCCCTCGCGCTCGAGTCTCGGGGGAGATGTACGAGAGGCGAGATGCGGGATCGAGGCGGAGCCACTTATCGCCGGGGCTGCTCATGAGCGCAGCTCGATTTAATTTGCGGATACCGGGCTCAGCTCCATTGTCCTTGATTAGCCGTTCTGCGCAAAATTAATCGAGCGCTTTTAGTCGATCACACCTGCCGGCGCGCTTCGCGCAGTCGAGGCTCGAACTTCCGAAAAAAGAGGGAAAAAGAGCCGGCCCAACACCTGCGGAGATTCCGCTAATTAGTAGGCCTCCCTCGGGAGGCAAAGGGCGCAAAAAGTCGCGCTCAGAACCAGTAGCACCTCGACAAGCGCGACAGAGTCGACACTCGACGTTCTCGGAATTTTCCTCCCGAGCCCCAGCGGCAGCGGCTCGACATTATAATGATCTCGCCGGGCCTCGATCGCGAGCCAGGAGCCCATTGAAAATTCGCGCGTTGTACGTGTCCATCTGTGCGAGCTACTGGTTCACCTGCATCGCGCTTCTCGGGACTTCTTGGGAGTCGAGTGAGATCGGCCCCTTGATTTTCCAGGATCCCTGTAGTTGTCGTAGTTGTTCTCCTCCCCCTCCCCCTCCTGCAGCCGATTCCTCCTCTTCCTCCTCTTCCTCTTCTTCTTCTTCTTCTTCTTCTTCTTCTTCTTCTCCTCGGCTCTCTCGCTCTCCGCAGCTGATGCAGACGACCTTCGATCGATCGGAGCTCGCTCAAGTGGGCGGTACTTCCATTTAAATTCCACGTCTTTTCGCTCTCCCTTTCTCTCCCCTCGTGCAAGCGCGAAACACTCTTCATCCCCATTTCTGGCTCTGCTGGCAGAGCGGCTCCGCGAGCCACTCGTAATTTCCAGATCGCCATTACGGCATCTCCCTTTCTTCCTCTCATTAGTGCGAGGCTGCGCGGCTTTTAGCTTTTAGTCGGGGAGGATTTTTTAATTTGAAAAACGCGTGCGCGAGATTCGCTGCCATAATTCAGCGGATATATATAATATACAGTCCGGCGGGTGTACGATGCTTTTTATCGGCGTCGATTATGCCGATGCAATATATTACGCGTGATCGAGTTTCATCGAGTTTCTCTTTCTCCGCTGATGGGCAAAAAGCTGCGCATAAATCACGCGCGGTGCTGACTTGGTGGCTTTTCTTCCGAGACGACCGAGCCGTTTTGCAGAAAGAGGCGCGGCGAAAATGAAGCATCAATCCCACGGCCGCTCGATAGACCTACAAGACCGGCGGAGCGGTCTTTCTCATGGCGGATAGTGCGCGCACACGTAATGCACGTACACGCGCGCAGTCGCAGGAAAAGGGTTTCTCGTTTCTTCGAGACGGCTAATCAGCGTTCCGGAACGGCGACCCGGGCTGCGAGGATCTTTCTTATTCAGCTTATTTCCCCGGTTCGCACGACTCCTCGTGCCACAACCTTTGGCGTTTGGCCGAGAGCCAATTTCCTCCCCGCTCTCTCGTTACTTTTTCTTTTTCCGTCCCCGTCGCCGAGTGCGTAATACCTATCGGGGAAGATTCCGCAGTGCACATGAGCCAAGAAAGAAAGAGAGACGCGCGTCGCGCTTGGGCTACTGCAGCGCCAGCGCTCGCCCGATTTTTATTCGATTCGCCGCGTAATTCTATTGTTTTCACGGACTATTAAGTTTCCGGTAATGGGCGGCTTCCGGCCCCCGCGAGCGCCCTCGGCGGGACCAGCGACTCCTCGAAATGCAGGAAAAGGCGCGCCCGCCGTCGCGAGCAGAGAGCCAGAGAGCCTAATTCGGGCTTTTAAAGATCGAGGCGAGGCGAGGCTCGTTACGTCCGGCCAGCGCTTCTCATCTCCTTTATTGCCTTCGCTCGGCGACTTTTCTGTGATTGCGCGATATTTCTACGAGTCCCTAAATCAATCACGGGGGGGGACGGTCGCTTTGCGGCTCGGGCGAAGAAGATAAAGCGCGCATAACCAAAGCTAATAGTGTCTGGAGGGCTACAACTCCCCGGCTCCCCCCGACGCTCGTGGGCTGCGAGAGCGCATCTAAATGGGCATCGCTGCTCTCTGCGGCTCGGGCCGGGGAGAGAATAGAGAAAAATCACTCTATTAAAGTAGAGAATCGGCGATTTCGATTTCGAAAACGGCGAGATAATCGCATGGCCGATGCGAGTCGCGACGCGCGTGCGAGAAAAACTGGCTCGCTCGGGACTCGCTCGGGAGGAACGGCTCGACGAGCTCGATTGACTGGTATATCTTCATCGCGATCGTTTCGCTTTTTTCGGGAGCGCGAGCAAGAAACTCAAGAAAGTGATTCCGCACTATGCAAATCGAAATCGCGCGAGCGTCGGTTCACTCTCCATCTCGAAAATCCCCGATGAAAAGTAGCCGAGCGGTCAGTACCACTGCGCCGAGCGGCGAGCCCGCAGCCGCAGCAGACGAAGGAGATAAAGCCGCATAACGAAAGCTAATAGTGTTTAGCTAGCCTCTCCCTCCCCCTACCAATGTTATAGAAACGTAGATGCATACGCGCGGAGACGGAGCGGAGGAAAGAAAGGAGAGCGCTTACTCACGTGCGTCGTGCCCGCGACGGGCCCCCTCATTCGGGCTCCGGGAGGTGTCGAGCTCGGTGTCGAGCTCGGTGTCGAGCTCCGTGTCGAGCGCCGGCTCGTCTCCGAGGACAGCGTTGCACGGCTCGGACCCGATTGCGGGCCTCGCGGTCGAAAAGCCCGCGGGAGAGACAGCGTCGTCGCCCCGTCGGTTGGCCGGCGAAGGCTCCGCCTAGCTTCCGCCCACTCTCGAGGATTGGCCCGGCCGAGGCGCTCTCCCGCGCCTGCTCCCACTACGCGGCCCGGCGGCGGCGCGGCGCACTGCACTCGCCGCGGCCAGCGCGCCTCGGGCCTCATTTGTTTATTAATGTTGTAATCAGCCGCGTATTCTCTTTTGTCCTGCCCGAGCGGAATGCGACCAGTTTCCTCTCCCGCAGTCCCGCTCCGTCTTCTTGCTCCGTCTCTCGGCCGACGCGTCTGCTCGCCTCCGTGTGCATGTGTGCATGTGCAATGTGCATGCAACGCGAGCGTACGCTTCTTGCGGGCCTTGGCTGCTTGCTCGCACTCCGTGTATCGGTAGCCTGCTCCGTCTCGCTCCGTCTCGCTCCGTCTCGCTCCGGCTCTGCTGCTCTTGTTTTCCCTCTCCTCTCTTGTTCTACCTCTTCTCTTCTTTTTCTTCCGCGGCCTTTCAGCTGCTGCTGCTGACGCTGCTTCGGATCTTGCAGCGAACGTGTGCGCGGATTCCGAGTGAAATTAAAAGCCGCAAGGCCGCCGATGGGCGGAAATGAAATGGTTTTTCGATCGGTGATTAACGAGCGAGCGGGCATAAATAATTCGAATTCGACTGCGCCTGGAATATCGTTTTCCGACTGACGCGGCCCGCATATTTATAGAGCCTCGCGCGAGTGTACGTATTCAAGACGTATTCCGATTTGACAGCCGGTTTGTTTGAGCTGTCTCGCGGCCAAACAAGTGACAGGAGCGCGCGAAAGCTTTCAGAAAACCGAATTTACTCCGAGATTTACTCGAAGCGCCGCGAAAAGCAAAATATCACGATCCGAGTTGTCGAATTATTTTCTTAGGAGCGACGCGCAGCCGAGCGCCGAGCGATTTATTTTCGTAGGACTGCAGCGGCGCGAGGAAAGCCTTTCGCTTTTTTCTGCCTTACGTTTTCTTCTCGAATTTCTCGCCTCGCCGCGAGTATTTCGAGTTTCGTAAACAGCAGTCGTAAAATAGACCGAACGCGGAACGAGTACTGGAAGAAAAGATCTCGAAGAAAAGCCTCGGTCGTTCGATACTCGGTTCGCTTTACGACTCGACTCTCGATCGGCGAAGAAAAATTGAGCCGGAGAGCCGCCGAACCTCGCGCCGAACAAAACAATTACGAGCTCGGAGCGGGCGTAAACACGCGAGAATCTCGCATGACAAGTTGCCGCCACCGCCGCCTCCGTAAAATGCATTTGAAAAGTCGTTTTCGTGTTTTACGACCCATGCCTCATTCTCGGCCTCTCCGTCTAGTCCCACTCGCGCGTCAAAGGCGAGCGATCGACTTAGAGGTTAGAGGGGCTCCATTGTGCGTCTTCGGGGGCCTCTACCTCTACCTGCGCCCGGTGCTGTGTCAGGCCGAGGCACTCACTTCGGGAAATCGGGAAAAGCAGCGCCACCTGCTATTGTAGCTCCGCGCGCTCGCGGGAGATAAAAACGCCCGATATAAGAGAGCGCTATTATTATATTCCGCAGTGCGCGAAAGAATGCGCATCGGAGGATCGGCGAAACGAAATGACGAAACGCGCGCACAGAGCAGAGGACGAGCCGCCTAGCCGACAGACAGCCTTCCTCGAAGCCCAAGACGCGAGCTGCGTGTGCGGTGTGTCCCAAATGCTGAATTCCTGCTCGGCCCAGGGCGTGGCGCGAGCCCTCGCTCGTTGTTATTCCGAAATGACGAATCATAATGCGTATATAATACCGGCGCACGGCAATGAAAAAAGGGGGCGCGCGCGTGCACGCTCGCTCGTCTTTTTCTCGTTTTCAGCCTCGCTTCTCCGCGTGTGCTAGCTCTGCTCTTACATGGCTTATTCAAATGAAGCCCGGAGGATTGTCTGCAGGAGATGTATCTCGAGCCGAGCGCGCGAGCGAGCTCTAACTGGATTCTCGAAAATTAAAAAAGAAGAGTACAGGCCTGCCCAACTCATACGTACTTGCTTTCTTCGTCTCTCGCTGAGACGCTGCCGAGGTCGCTGCATTATGCTGCTCTCTTTCGCCTCTCTTTTCGGCCGGCGCAAAAAAGCAATGAAAAAGTCGCGAGTAAATCAGAATGCAGAACGCAGGGGGAGAGAGTGCTCGATAGAACCGACACGTGACACGTCGAGCATATTTACCGAAAACAAGAAGACGAAGCGCACCCGACGCCGTCTCATATTTCACCTTGCCTCCTTTCTTCCCGAGCAGCACAAGAATCGCGTCAAGGTCCATCGCGATAACCCAATCGACACATAAAGACTTCAAAACATCCACTTCCTGGATTGATATACCTCCGAGATCTGTCGGTTTTCGAGCCCGAAAAAAAAACAAAAAAACCCTTCAATGCTCTGCACGAGAGAGAAAAAGGGGAGAAGCGACGAAAAATCGCAGTGCCATCCGGTTGTTGTTTGATTTCCCTCGGCCGTGCATCGGCGCCGCCGCCGCGAGGGGCGAGCGATAGCGAGAAAAAGGATGAGGTCTCTCTATCTTTCTCTCTCCATTGTTGCATGAAACGACGACGGCGCGACGAGCGGAGGTCCGTGAGTTGCGTAACCGCAGCCCGACCCGGCACCGGCACACAAAGGACTAAGGAGGGACGTGCGACATTAAGGACGTATTTAGCGACGTTTTTACCCCGAAAAGTGCCTCGGCTTCCGTTCGACGAATCTCTCGTGCGCGTTTCAGGCCAGGTGACATCCTCCGTGTCCTGTCTCTCATATACCATGTTACACGTCATACACGACGACAATCGAACATTTTTTCGGCATCTTGTGCGAGACGCTTGGCCCGATCCCTTTGGCTCGCTCTTTCTTCATCTTTCTCTCTGCAGGCGACGACGGGTCTAACACGGGTGTGGATTGTACGGACAAGGCAGTCGCGAGGGCAGCCGTACGTGCTTCTCAGTACCTCGAGACCGTCGAATCGGATAAACAAATCATTAGTTCGGCAATTACACGTCGGCTTCGGTCTCCCAAAAGGCCAAAACACTCGGCAACCAAGTGGCCAAAAAGCTGGGAAACCCGGGAAAGTCTCACACCAAACCCCCTCGTGAGCGAGCTCGTGCGTGCCGAGTTGCCCACCTTTCCGCGCTCTCAGCCAAAAAAAGACTGCGAGCCGGTGGCCGCAAAAAATGTTTCCCTCCAGCAGTCTGCCGGGAGAGTCACGCGTGTCGCACTTGTAAAGCAACGGCGTTGACTCCTCAATTTTTTGCGCCGGATTTTCGAAATCTCTCTCGAGCCGGGGGAGACTATAGGTGTACAAGGTATCGAGGCGTCGCTAAAGCGCCTTGACGCGGCGTTACATCCGCTCAGCTGTCCCTTTACTCGGCGCGCGCGCCCGAGCAGTTGTGTGTTTACAGACGCCGGCGAGCAATCAATCATCGCCCGGCGAACGTTGCGCAGTCCTGTGAAAGTGAAAAATTTCACGCTTTTCGCGAAAGGCTTCGCTTCTTCGTCTTCTTGTTCGTCTTCTTCTTCGGCTGCCTCTTTCCTCCAAACGAGGCGACAATTGCCGACGAATGAGGGGACGAATGTCGGGGGCGGTTTCGGAGGTGTTGGGTAGGGCGCTTTGTGGCTGGCTGCTAATGGTCACTCGGCCATTCTTACGAATTTTATGCCCGCGCAAAATATTGATGCTATAGCCGCGCGCGATTCCTGGGAACGAGAATGAATCGGCCGTTTTCGCTTTTCCTCGTCAATAATCGAACGATGTTCCTACCACGTGTCTGCGCGTACGCGGATGAAAGGGATTTCGAAACGTGAATAGCAAACAGTTTTTTCTGGCGCGCATGCTCGTGAAAATTACAATAAAACCGAGCGCTCCGCAAGTGCCCGTCGAAACGTTGAGAAAGAAGAAGTAAAAAAGATCGGATGACGAGGCGAAACGCACGATCCCTCGACATTCCAATATGATATCAGGCGCGCGGAGAGCGAGTACACTCGCCGTTACACCAGCGCCGAAGCAATTAGCCTGGCGTCTGTAAACAGCGAAACAATTATTCAGGAGCGAACTCGACATAAATCAAAATCGACAGAAAATTTTAAATCACTCCTCTCCGTTTTGTAATTTATCTCCCGTTTTATCGGCAGTCCGAGCGCGCCTTTTTTCGAGCTTTTTTCCTCGCTGGTTTCCTCGCAGCCTCGTCCGAGTCCGAGTCCGAGTTCGAGCCCAACCTCTCAACCTCTCAACCTCTCCGGCTCTCCGCTTGTGAAACTGCCTGACAACTTCATGAATAATGAGTGAAAAAGAGGAAGGCTCGTTCGCGCGATCGAGAAAAAATTTCCTCGAACCTCTCCTGCGCCGCGCGTTCTATTATTCATCGAAATCTCAAATCGGATTAGAGGCGGCCGCGTACACGCGGCAACAATGAGGTCCCGCGGTGATGAGAATGTAGCAGCTCCGCTGCCTGGGCTAATCGCTCCGAGCGATTACGCTATATTGTCAGTGTGCGTATTATGCGGGGACGGCGAATCGAGAATAAACGAATAAACGAAATGCGAGTCGAATGACTCGCGGAATTCGCGCGCCGCCGATTTGAATTCGAAAGTCTTGTCGGGATCCCGGATCTCGCGAGCTCGGCTCTTTATGACTTCTCTTGTCATACACAATGCGAAACGCGAGGCGAAACGTTCGACTCGGCTCCGACACTTTGACTTTGGCTTTGAATTCCTCCCGAATACCGAGTTCGAAACGAAACCGTCGGAGGGTAAAGCTCATCCCGCGCTGACTCGAATTACAATTACGCGCGCGATTCGCGCGTTCAGGCCGCACATCCGGCCTGCGAGCGATTGCGGAGTCACGCGTTTGTATCAAACGTGCGCGGAGCGACAGCCGACCTTTTCTCCCTCTTGTTCGCGTCTCGCGCCACTCATTACCGAGAAACGACTCTCCGACTCTCGGCTGAGCGATATCGACGTGTGCGCGCGCGCGCTCGTATATTATAGTACGATACGAGAAAAAGGCAGGCTACCGCTGCAGCTTGCCTGGCAAAGCAGCAGATTTCGTGTCGGGTTTGTAGATTATATGCTTGACGACTGTACGCGCCGTAGACACTTTAATTGTCTTGCACTCAAAGTCCCTCTCTATATGAGAAACAAGTTTTTGTTCTTTGATTCTTATTTATTGAATGAGATCTTCTTTGTTCACAGACTATATCGTTGCCTGTACTGGGTGAACTTGTGCGCGCGCTCCACATTTTCAGGTTAGTTCTATTCGTGCCAACTAAAACCGAGATGCTCTCGACAGTACGTATTATCCTCGGTATTATCTGTCGCTCACCTCGGCCCGAGTCCCCGGCACGCGAAGATAAGAGATAAGGACAAAGTCTCGCGAACGGCGTGGGCGAGCAACCGGGCACTCGCGCAGTTTGAATTTCTCGAAACGTAAACAGCTTACTCGACTTTTGCGAATTTCGATCTACAGAAATAAAGAAACGCTGCGGATGCGCTGAATAAAAATTTCCGTATCTCTCGGTGCGGCTCTCGCGTTTCGTTTTAATTTGCGGTAGAAATACGAGATGTTTACACTGCGATACGACTTCTCAAAACACGGACTGCAGAACGGATACGCCGGGATGCGGAATTTTTGTTTTGAAAAGAGATAGACGCAGCCGCCGATCAGGTGGATTTTTCGCGCCATCGTCAGGTGGCGGTCAGCATAATTTTCACGAGATTTTTCATCGATATACTGCTGCAGGATAGGTGAATTTATTCGCCTGCTCGGAATTGATTCATCTCGAACCGAGTGTTTTCCTCATTGTTCGCACTATGCCGTGCGAATATCGTCGGCGAGAATCTGCGAATAAATCATTTTACGCGAGAACGTGTCCAGTCATTCCTCATCTAGTTGACACGCGTGAGAAGTCAGACGCGTATATCCTTAAGGAGGACTCGGGGCCTAAAGAGCTGTGCTTTATCAGTTGAATTGCAAGAGGAAAAAATGGCTAAACGCGCTGCTGCTGCCGCAACCGAGGCCGCAACGCTATACAGCGCATACACCGCGGCCTATCTCCGGCGCGCGATCTCACTCAACACAGCGTATTAAATACTCCCCGTGTCGCGGTCTATCTTTCAGCCCGACGCCTTTTTCCGCTTTTTTCAGCGCGCGCAGGCTTTCTAACGCGCGGCGTTATCTGGAAATCGGCCGTTGTTGCGTTGACATTCGAAAATTGAATTCCGCGTATTATGGCCGCGCCGCGTGTTTACCACTTCCATTACACGGAGATAAATTGTGCCGACAAGTTTCGCGATTGTTCTCCTCGATATCGATGCCGCGAAACATCGAGATTCCGACGGTCCTGCTATCGCCGCTCCTTCTCCGAGTCACTCGCCCGGAGTTTTATCTAAACGCTTTTCCCATTTACGAGCACTAAAACCGAGACTAAAACCGCCGGTGACATTTCATTGTACCAAAAGACACGGGAATCCGGAATAGCAGCCCGGACACGTTTATATCGCCCCCTCGTGCATGTAGCGGCCAACAGCCCTGGAACACGCAACATAAGCGCTGAAGGAGACATAAATTTCTGGTATCGCGCGCGCGCTCGCGGACGAGGAGTTTTACGCCTTTGTCCATGGCAACACCCGGCCGCGCGCAACCTGGACTTTATGCGCGCACAGACTCGCCGTATCGATCGCGCTGCCATGCCGCCGCGGCTGCAGTCCAGCGGGGAGGGGCATTTCGTGTGGGCAATCGGGCGATCCCTGTATATACCTGTCGTCTAGCCGGGAGCAGTCGACTTGCGAGGAATGCGGCATTGCAGGTACAATCGTCGCGTCATCGTCGCGTTATCGGCGCGAACTCGGCTCTTTCCCCGAATCCGAGCGAATCTCGACCACCCGCGGCTCTCGACGACAGCCGCCGCGCAGCCTCCGTTTCCGCTTCAGCCCTCGTCGCTGCATAATTCATGAGGACGCCGCTCGCCGCGGCTCGTTATATATTATTTATCCGAAGGCGTAAAACCATCGCGGCGGATCGATTTGCCCGGATTCGCCTCGTCGCAACCCTTGCTCGGCTATCGGGAGAACAACGGCGCACCCGTGATTGCAGCTATGCAAATTAATCGATAAATCAATCGGGAGACACGGGGCCGCGCTTGGACACCTAGGGCCTCCAGATGCATTATCGGCAGCTGCCGATGCGCCTCGGATGCGCCTCGGATGCGCCTCGGATGCGCGCTCTCTCCGCTCCCTCTCCCTTAGAGGCACGGAATGAAATATACGTTGAAGGAATATATTCCGCGGCCGACGCCGAAGGGTTCGTCGCATTATGTTTGCGCGTGCATACATTGCTCGAGTCGAGAGAGAGAGAGAGAGAGAGAGAGCGGCGGGAAATGGCCAAAGCTCGAAACGAGAGGGGCGTCGAGTATCCGCGCGCATATGCCGGGATTTTCAATCGACAATCAATGATGCGCGTCCCGAGATTCGCGGTACCAGCGGCGGCAGCCAATCGGATCTGGTTCAAGGAACCCGATAGTGCGCGGCATTTGCAATGCAAATCGCGCGGGCTGTGCAACGCAACAGTACATAAAGAGCTTTGATCGCCGATGGAAAATTTATCGGCCGTGATTGAGCCGCGCGCGACACACGGCGGGCCTTCAGAAAAATATGCCTATGCAAATTCGGGGCCCGGAGAGTTTTTATCGCAGCTGCGCTCCCGCGGACCGTGATGAAAAGCGACGCTCTCGCTCTCGTTTCTGCGACTGGCGGAGGCCAATGAGAGAGCGCGTGGAATCTCGCCCGGAGATCCGACGAGCCGCAGTAATGACCGCTCCGCAAACCTCTATAACGATACCACGGCAGTTTTCGCACGCGACACGCGCAGCCGATCCTCTCACTTCTTTCTCGGCCTTTGTCATTCTCCCCCTGCTGCCCATACGTTCGATTATTTAGATATGCAGATGACTCGAGAGCAAATACACATCCCCCTCCCCTGCCCCCATATCTCGTCGGCTATGCCACCGCTGCGGCCGTTCGTGGAAGGAGCAGCGCAGCAGCTCATTGTCGTTCGGCAACTGCGAAATTTGCATGTCGACGCGTGCGGCGTCGCTCGGGAGGGTGCGAGCGACACCGGCAGCACCTCTCGATTGGCTTGTCCGATCTTGCTCGGCTTTTTGGCCTCGTTTTTGGCCTCGTTTTTGGCCCTCGGACAGTTGGCGCGAAGCGAGCATCGCGAGGTACACGCCCGTGTTCTACAGCCTCGTTGGGAATCAAAGTCGCGCGCTCGCGATAACCCCCGAGCACAGCCCCTCGGAAAGCGATGCCTCGGTCCTCGACCCCCCGCGGCAATGCATCATCGTCAACTTTTCGACGGCGCGGAGCGCATCTCCCGAAGGTCCATACAAAGCAGCTCTCACGCGCGTACGCGGAGCGAGCGAGCATTAGGCTCGTGTCAGTGGCACCTCGACTGGCTGCACACGGGGCACACGGGGCACACGGGCAGGCGTCTTCGGGTCTCGGCATCATCGTCAGCCTCGTCGTCGGCAGCCGCGGCGCGGGTTAATGTAAGCGCACGGTAGGCGCTTTGGAAGTGATTCCCGGTGATTTATCGACACCGCCGCCACCGCCACCGCCACCCCAAAGAGAGAACGCGCGCGCGCCGCTTTGAATTTGCATAGTCGTTTGCGCGCGTTATACCGTGCGCGCACCGCCGAGCGAGCCGGCTTTGTGCGCGGACGAGTGCACGGCTCTCGTTAGCTTTATGCTGCGCGAAGGAATTATTTTCGGATCAATTTCGCAGCGTTGCCGAGGCTTGATTCAGTGTCCGACACCTCTAGACCGTCTACACGTTGCACGTTGTATTATTTGAGGGAGCGACGAGCAGGTAGACGCTGGAAACGGACACGCCGCGAGATAGGCATCTGTAATGCAAAGCGCGCGAGAGCGGACGGGAGCTTTTAACCTGCTCGTCACGTTTTCGTGGACTAGCTGCGTTAAATCTTTCTCTCTCGCTGCGGAGCGTTGCTGCTGCTACCGGGCTTCGAAATGAGCGTACTTTTGTCTCTTTAGGCAGCGAGTGTGCGCCGTGAAGGATAGCTTCTCGTTATCCCCGCTTTATATACCCGCACCTCGGAATCCTCGCACAGCTAATGGCGCTCCTTTGTGTGATGTTGGCCGCGAAAAATCGAGCCGCCGCGAGTTATTGCGCGAGTACAAATGACGACAGCGGTGGCTCGCTTGTAAACACTCCTAATTCAATTAGACGCGCGACAAGGCTTAATTGCGCTGCACCGGATATCCATTACGCGGACCCGTGTCCCCGCTATCGCCTCCAAAATTATGCGAAAATCCCGGGAGGTACGGCTCAAAACTCGGCCGTCGTCCAATTAGCCCGAGCGAGCCGGGATCCCTCGTTAGCGCGCCGAGGAATAAAAGAAGGAGAGAGGAGGAGCGCGAGGGAACAGACTAACAACAGAGTAGAGGCCAGAGGAAAAAGGCTCGCACGGCGGCTTTTTTGCGCGAGCGAGTGTCGCCCCGGCGGAAACGTGAGGCGGGAGCCAGAGGAGATGGAGTTGTTCCGCGCGGCGACGCGCGCACTTGCACACCGCGTAGCACGAGCCGCAGCACATACGTTTATACTGTATCGTATACGATATTCCGACGAGCTTTTTCATCCTTCGATCCGGAGCCGGGTTCGAGGAAGGTCTTTATTCGATTAATGCCGCGCTGGAGATGGAAGAGCGGCTTTACGAAAACGCACGGGGATACGAGAAGCCGGCTGTCAAGCCTTCGTCGGCGGCCAAAGATAATTTATTTATGAATTTTGCTCGAGAAGAGAACGAATGAATCACGCGCCTGGATTTCAGATGATTTGCAGTTTCGAGCTATGCCCCTCACACAATGCTCACTTTATTTCTCGGAGTATCGAAGGCTTCCTTCTCAAATGTTTTGTTCCCGATAAGGATCGATCCTTTATGCCCGAGAAATTGGCTATTACGGCCGATTAACAGGCGGACAATCGTCCAAGCCGTTGTTTATTCGAGCTTCGAATTGGCAGCAGGTATTTTTCCAAACTGCGTCACGAAGCGGGAACGATAATTTCTGCGAAAGTAACGAGTCGACGAGCGCTCGTTTTAATAACGCGAAATCGCCCATTTACGGTCAGCCTAGACAGCCGCAGCAGCAACAGCAGCGAGATATCCCTCGGCTGCTTTTCTTGTCGTGAAAAGTGATATACAACTGGCGTTCGTTAAAACACTTGTAACGCAGGCCGCTGCGCCGTAAATAATAAAAATATACACGCGTATCTCTCCAAACGAGCGCGCATACATCTCTAAAAATGGAATACCAAAGCGCGTATAACTCTCTCGTTAAAGCCGCGCGCGAAACGGAAAAGTATATGCCCGTATATACGCTTTTCGCATAAAATCCTCTTCTTCTCCTTCTCCTTCGGGCCGGCCGAGCTTGCCATTTAAACGTCATTAATAACAGGATGACTCTGAACCGCCGGCGGCATTATAACCGTAGCGACCGAGCTCCGCCGAGAGGAAAAAGGACGAAAAGCTGCGCTCGCAGAGAGAAGAACGAGCTGAACGAGCGTTCGACCCCCTTTTTTCTGCTTCGAAAATTCCCGCGTCGCGTCAAACTGGACGTCCGCTCGCCGCGCGAAATAATTCAATCTTGTATCATCCGATAGCTCGCGCATTCAATTCCCCGGGTAATCAAGTCTTTAAGTCTTTGTAATATTATGCACATCTCGGCGGCACTGCGGGCAGCCGAGGTGAACTGCGAGGCAGCAGCGGCAGCAGCGGAGAGGGAGCGAGAGACTCGCTAGGTCAGAAGACGCCACACGCATGCGAGATAAAGCGACGGGCATATATTCCATATCCGCGCGCGTATATTACTCTGATACGCGCGTGTGTTCGCGAGGAGTTTCTCTCTCTCTCTCACTCACTCTCTCCATACCTGTCTCTATTGTCGAGGTCTACACCGCAGGGGGAGAAAGACGAATAAGGCGGCGACTGCAGTGCTGTTGGCGTCAGCGCTGTGCACTCGGAGAAGGAAGGAAGGAAGGAAGGAAGGAAGGATCCATCGGGAGCGACTCGATGGTTTAATTACGAACGGGGATGACGTAGTCCAATAAGCGTCGATCGCGGCTGATGGAAGCAAGTCATTTTTCCCGCCGACGAACGAAACAACAAATAAAGATCGAGCGAGATAGAGGAGCACGCAGGCCGCATTCGCTCTGGGGCCCGAGGCTGCTCTCCTCTCGCGCGCATATCGTTTAACGACCGCGAGCGCGCGGAAAACAATAAGCGCGCGGCGGCGTCCGAGGGAGATCGCTTCGATTAAGGGCCGTGAAATTTCCATACGTCGGCTTCGAGGGCGGCATTTGACATTTTTACCGAGATTGCAACCGGTTCCGCTCGACCTTTTCGCTGCGCGGGGTATTTTAGTTCAACATTTCAGGATAGGGCAGTATCGATCGCAATTGAATTCACGGAGAACAGCCGCTCAGCAATTTGCGGACGTTCCTGAAACACCGGAATACGTCAGACTCAGTATACTATACTCCCGGCTTGTAAATAGCTTCACCCGAGGCCATGCGCCTGTACTCCGACGATAATACAGGATCGTGACAGCTTTACCGTCGGCTCGGAAGATTTTCATTTCATTTCACTGCGCCGGGGGAGTGCGCGCAAAAGTACACTTATTACAGCTTTTAATGGCACAATTATCGCCGTCAAACGCATCGAGCAACTCGTATTTACCGAGGCATTTTCGAATCGCCGCTCTCGCGTCAATAGGCGATGACTTTCGACAAATGCGCGTCCATTAATCAGCGATCGAGTCGGCGGCCCTCGATGGCCCTCGATCCGAGGCAACTCGAGGCAACTCCGAAAAATTCATAACTGCCCTTTTTTCCCTCGTTTTTTCCGGCGCGCGCGGACAGTTAAGGCGAGCAATTAAAAGCGAGATCGCGCGGAGCGGGCATTCCGCCGCGGCGTTTCCGAGAAAGCCGGCTTTTTCCCCGCGATCGACTCATTCGATGGGACGCGCTCGCGCATTCCGCCGCTTGCAACATGTGTGTCATTCAAAACGTGATTCGCCTACTTAGCAGCCAATCGAGCGGCTCGCGCGTCTTTTTGCCAGGGACTTTATTAAAATATAAATTCCCGCCGCTTCTTTGAGCGGGGACTGGACGGGAATCTCGCGGAAAGCCCGGGCCGCGATGAGAATTCAATTAGGCGGCGAATCGAGAGCCGATCGCGGGAAGGCATCAATTACGCATTCTGCTGGCTCGCACAGTCCGTATACAGGGCGATCGGCTTATTAAAATAATTTCGTAGTTTGCAAGGCGCTCATAACACGCGTCGCGCGCCGGGAACAATGAAGGATACGCTGGCGTTTTCCACGCATTCCTCGCGAGCTGCCGCTGCGGCCATTCAAGCATTTCTCGGCGCGACTCGCGCAGAAAGCCAGGATGACGGCGAGCATTTTAATTCTCTTTTGTCTCCGTCCCGTATCCGCGGGTGTCGTTTTCTTCATATTGCGCGTCCGATCTTTTCGCTCGTACGAATCATTCCGAGAAGGCGTAATTGACTCACTCACTCGAGGGGCCGCCGAGAGTCTAGTCGCAGTCTGGCTCGGGCCGCGGAGCATCGGAGGGACACATACGCGCGCGAGCTATATTTAGTAAAAATTTAAAACCGCACGGGCTGACGGCCGGGACAGGAAGGCGAGTCGACGCGCGCGCTGTTCGAACTTTCCGAAAAGCCCGATCGCAATAGCGACTTTCGACGCGTAATTCGATACTGGATAAGCAATCCCGGCGAAATCGTCCATCAGAATCGCTCGCTGAAAGCATGCGCGCCATCCGCGAGCATCGCATAATGCCAGGCCTCCGCGGCGCAGCGATTTCGTTAAAAGCGGCCGCGCTCGGCATAATGCTCCCCCGATTCCTGCGCTGCCGCTCCGCGCGTTCGATTGCGCGTGACGGACGTCGGACGTGCAACTCCAGCGGCAGCGGAGAAAAGAGAGCAGAGCAGAGCATTATACGCGGCGTTATATAATGACTCGAGATACACGTATACACCGGTACACGTGTAGACACATTCAGAGGAGTCTGCAGGTAAGTATATCTCCGGTCGCGCGCGCTAATCGTCCTATTGTGGCGCCGCCGCGAGTTTTCCCCTTTGTTCGACGCTTTGCGAGTGAAAGCTTCGTTTCTTAATAGACCATTCGCAGTGCGCCAGCCGAGCCAGCTATTGCGCGCCGCTAAGTGAAAAGGGAAATGGAAACGACCGCGCGATCCATTCGAAGGCGGCTTTTAAATTCATCGATTCTCGGCGTTATTATTGTTGCCTCGAATTTGCATTCGCGACGTCGCCTCTTTGAAGCGAGGAAACCTCGGCGAGCGTCCGTGAGAGAGTGAGTGAGACAGCGCGCGCTCCTCCCGCTCTCGAAAACCGGTATTGGGGAGGTCGCTCTTAATCTGGCGGCGATTAATAACCGCAGCGCGAATCGGCCTCGTAACTTTTCAGCCCGCGCCGGCCGCGCAGAACAATCCTCGAGCGTAGGCAGTTTCTGATTATTTCCGAGAAGTCGTGAGAAAATTCGAGATTCGAATGCGTCGGCTTGATGCTGCGGCGGACACACGTCCTTCTTTTGTGCGCGATTACGAGGAATGCGACAGCTTTCGATGCTCTTTGTTCGCGGCTTTTTTGCCTTCGGCATCAAACATATAATTGCGAAAGTCGGCCGGTATTGTTGCAGTTTTCCGCAAGCGGCCGCACGTTGTCGCGAAACGTGACACGGCTGGCTCTCTTTCTCTCGAATTTTAGTTCAATATAGCGCAGATGTAGCTTCGCGGTACGGTAGTCCGCTTTCGTATGCGAGGCAGCTATGTGCTCGCTTCGATGTACGCGACGCGGCGTCGAACCGTTACCCTGACCCCCGCGGCAAAAGCAACATTGTCATCCACACGGCCAGCTTATGGAAAAATGATCCACACCGCCGCGTCTCCGGAGAAGTTTCTGTAGTTTCGCTCGGTCGTCGCTTTGTTGCACAATGCGAGCTAATTAAATATTACGGCTTCTCGCCGCTCGCATTGTCGATTCATCTTTGAGTGGCCCGCATTGAAAAAAGCTCGTTGCATAAGTGCTGCGGTAACGGCGTCTTCGACCGATTGAAGAATACGACGAATTTGGAGTTACTCAATTCGGTAATTGCGCCGTATTCGAGATTTAACGCGCGTGAAAGCCGAGCTCGGAAAAACGAAGAGTAAACAAACATTTTCGTTCGAGCGAGAACATTGGCTCTATTGTGCGCAGCGCAAGCGAGGCCCGACCGAGAGAGAAAGGCTTGTGAGTAAAAAAGGAAGGTTCGAGCCCGGAGATTTTAAAAATCCCGGGCTTTTACGAGGCAGCGAGACAGAAAAGCCGATTTATGGAAGTTCCTCGGGCGCGCCCGTGTTGGTGTACCCCGCTCGTCCGTGTGAATCCGTCATTGTGCTGCAGCAGCAGCAGCAGCAGCAGCGCACGAGCGAGATTTACTCGATACGCGCGCGTCCGCTGTAAATCGTCCGGCGCGGGTTTTATCGACTAGGCTAAGATCCGCGGGCGCGCAATTGCGCGGATGTCTCGGATTTTGATTATAATTTTTCCTTTTTCCGTACACGGGTTATGTTTGCGCGAATAAACGCGTGGTCCTCCCGGAGCCAGGAGTCACGCACGACGTGTGCGGCGGTGGCTCCTCTCTGCTCGCGGAATTCCCGTCGTCGCGAGATAAACAATGCGAGATCGGAAAGAGCCCTGAGCCGTGTTTCAAAGCTGCATGCGCACGAGCCTATAAATCCAATCAGCGCCGCGGAGCTGAAATTAATGCTCGGCGCGCGGGCAAACCGATAAATTATACACCTAAGGCCCCGCTCCGTCCCGCTCCGTCCCGCTCCGTCCCGCTCCTCTAACTAAGACATTTTCCATATCTGCCCGGTTACACGCACACGGCGACGGGGCCGCGAAACAATCGAGAGCGACGGCCGGGTCGCAAATAAGTCGCAATCCGGCGTCGAGATCGGGGCTGCGAAACGGAAAAATCCAGATACAGAGTCGAGCGAGATCGCGGTCTAGAATGCGGCGCGCATATTATGCCCGCTTGATTTACTCGCGTGTGCGCCGGAGCAGAGAGCGAGCATGTGGGTGCCGACGACTCGGCGAGAGAGGGGGAGAGAAGAATGTGTACCAGCCAGCACGTCGGTTAATAAACTTTGTTCAAACGCGTAAACGCGAAAACAGTAAATAAGGCCCGTTGCGCAAGAACCGGTCCGCGAACGCATCCCGCTGCTGCTGCTGCTGCTGCTGCAGCAACGTGTGCACACGCAGCTATACACGCGCGGTCCCCTCACTTTTGCAGACTGCCCGGCAGATAGGCGATGGATCGGCCGATAGCGCGAATATCTCGGTTGTCACCTTATCGAGGCGAGATTCGCCGGGACCGGTACGTTGGCGGGAGAGATACAGCGCGACGATCTTTTCTCGATCGTCTATGGAGATTCCATAGAAACATGCGGATTTGCTCGCGATAAGCCGCAGCATTTTGTTGCCGATCTGGGAATTCGCGCGAGACGTGTACTCGAGATTCAAAGTGCGGTAACGAGTGAAAAAGGGCCTGCGTTCATCAGCTGGGCTCTCTGGGGATTTTCATAAAATGCGGCAGCGGCGGGCAGCGGCGGCGGTTTCCCTGATCGATAACCGGCGATCCCAGACGGCAGATACGACCCGTATTTTCACGATTTACTCGCGATGTGCATACAAGTTAATTAACCGAGCTATCGACCGGTTCTGCTTCCCGCTCGCACAGGCGTTTTCGACTTTTCGCGGAAGTCCCGGCTGCAGCGATATCGAGCCTCGCGTAAGCGTCTTACAAATTGCGGCCGGCGTGTAGGTAACACTATCCGCGCCTCGGATTCCGCTCGTTTTGGACCTTTTGCCCGCGGATTATTTCTCGCTTTACACAGATAGAGTTTGTCGCGAGATTACGATGTCAATTTCTCGTATCGAATATTCCCGCCGAGTTTACACGGCCGAGCGCGCTTGCATCGTAATTCAGATAACCCGCGGCTGTGTCGAACACGGGGACGGGGACGGGGACGGGGACGGAAACAACGGCGCTGCCGCCCATTAATTGAGCGCATCTGAAAAGGCAATTATCCGCAAATGAATATGATTCTCGCGAGGGCAAGGGAGCCGCGCTCGTGGCGCTGCAGCGTCCGAGGCAGAAAATCCGCGTTCATAAATTCCGCGGGGCTCGCTCGCGAAGCCGCAAAAGCTGATTTTGACGTCAATAGATCAAAAGCCCGGCCGCCGATGGGCAGCGGCGAGCTGCGAGGTTATCGCGCGGCATCGCGCGGCATCGCGCGGCCTCGCGAGACGTCGAGGTATTAATTATTGGCTCCCCCATTGTCTCTATTTAGAGGAGGCCGGGTAATGGAAGCCCATAAAGAGCGCGCGGCTCGATCCGACAATTTGCTTAGGGCGCCGCGGTTTCTCCCTCGGTTTCTCCGCATCCTCATCCTCATCCTCGTCCTCCTCCCTCTTGCTTCTGCAGTCGCCGCGACTTTTCGAGTGTATCGTGACCGGACTCCGCGAAGAATGAGAGAGAAATCGCTGCTGATTAATGGACACGGGCTCCTCTCGCTGCTTCTTTATTAACCTTGTATAGATCTGCGCGTATAACTTACGGTTCGATAAGCGCGGAAAATCGGTATCGTTTCCATAAAATCTGAACCTACGCGGCGCGGAAAAAAGGGGCGGGAAATACCGGTACCCGCGCCGGCTCTTTCTGGTTTCCGCGCGAACGGGTTCGAGAGCGCGAGCGAGCGAGCGAGCGAGAGATCGCGAAATGGATATACGCGTATAGCGCGGCTATTTGGAGCAATAGGATACCCGCGGCGCACTTGAACTGCGAGGATTTCTCGATTCCCGCGAGCGTCTTCGTCCGAGCGGAAGCGCGTACGTACGGACTTCTGACCCATTCCTACACGTCGTTAAACGAGCGACGAACTTCCGGCATAAAGTGTCAATCGCGCTCGAGCATTCACTCGGCGCTGGTGTCTGACCGTCTGCGGGTGCGTTAGTCCATAACGCCGATGACATACACATATGTATACGCCGAAATTTTTCGATTTAACGAGCGCTCGCGACGCGGAATTCCGAATCAGCTAGGGAGCTCAATTCGGCTCAATTGGACGCCGTGGATTTCTACTCGCAGCCACGGCTCTCCCGGCTTTCACAAAGTGAAATAAAGTGAAAACAATTGGCCGCTCGAGCGGCATTAAAAAACTATGTCGAAGACTGTTACAGTCTTTCGTCTGCGTGCCTCTGCCTCGGGAGCGAGTTAATACGCTTTTATGAATACTTGGAGGATTTTAGTCTCTTTCCGCATAGGTTGCGGCGCAGCTCGAGACACTTTCGACAGCGCGAATATAAATAATTGTACTCCATAGCCGAGAACCAGTTTTACAATGTGCTGACGCGCGAGTGTGTGCGACGGAGAGCTGCAGCAGTCTCAGGCCGATCGCGTTTCAAACCGCAGCGAGGCACTCTAAACTGGCGAGAAGACTCGCGGATGTCCCCGACTAGCGTGAGAGCTGCCGATAAAATAATAACTCGCTGGAAGAGACAAAGTCCTGGACGCTGCTGTCCGTTGTTATTCCGCGGAGGGCTCGCGCTGCGTGCGGCACGTCCGCGCGGTATCCGGCCTCGTACGTGACGTCATACCNCCCCCCCCCCCCCTGTCCGCGCATGTGTAGTATGTACATAACGTGCCCGCGTACGCCTTTTCCGCGTATCGATGCGTTATTGGCCGAAATTCCGGGCGGCGAGTGCTGTCGTACGCGAGCTGTACAAGCGGCCGTTATCTGCTGAAATTTCTCGGATTCTGGAATGCTGATAAACCGCCTTTCGATTAGCCGCGTGCCACAGCTCTGCTCTAGCGTGATTCAGTGTGATGTCACGCACGTGAAGAACGTTCTCCAGCCTCTCATTGGCCCTTATCGGGACGCGCTTCCCGGGAATTCGGCGAATCCCGCGCGCGGCCTCGCGCGTTTGCGCAGATTTCACCCCCGCGCAGGAGGGCGTTGCCGTCATCTCGAGAGGGTGCGACTCCACCCCTGCGCAGGACCGACGCGGAGGCGTAAGGCGTTTCGATCGCTTCCGAGATTCAGATTTCTCCTCGCGAGAATGGGCAAAAAGCACGAACGCCTCGAGCGAATAAAAAGATCGATCCGTCGGCGAAACTGCGAGCGAAACTGTCCCGGGGATTATGCAAACAGGATTTGCAAGGTGCGAGCTTTTTGCCCTCATTACGGCCGAGTGTCGCCGGCAGACTGTTTTCTGCGGTCCCGCCCTAACGGCGTCCCGATTATACGGATATTCAAATGAGCGACTCTCTGCTCGCAACAGTTACGTATCATCGAATTATTCTAATTTTCCGGGGCAAAACACACTCGGCAAAGTTTTCCCGGCGAGCCCAACCGCCTACCGCGGTCATGGAACTGAGATGAAACGAGTGATCGATCCGGCGGATTTTTAATTTTCCCCGCAACAAAGTGAAAGAGCCCCGCGTGCGAGGCAAAGGTCCAGGCAGAGCTGTAAATTAAACGCGCGCCCGTATAATAGTATATACACGCGAAAACCAATAAAAGCCGGAGACGGAGCGAGAGAGCTGGCCCTTTGCACGCGGCCTGCACAAACCTTCGGCGATATCTGAGCAGCGGGCCAAAGAGAGCAGCGCGAGGAATTAGCTTTTAAAAGCGCGTATGATTGATTTACGGTGAAAATAATTATTATTTCGCGAAACGCGCGGAGCAGCCCGCGAGTAAAAAAGTATAAAATCAATTTTTCGGGATAGCAAAGGCGTGTTCTTTCTCACGAGAGAGAGAGAGAGAGGAGAGACTGCTCGCGAACTGCGCGCGGCAAGGGTTTCGAAAAGACAGACGATGAAAAAGGCGGCGTCGCTGCCGCGCGAGAAGGAGAAAGAGAGTCAGCCGATAAAGGCGAAGCCATTGTACCCTTATACGCTCGCTCGGTCGCTCGTTCGCGCGCGCGTGTGTGTGCCTGGGTAAGGAATTCATCAGCTAAAGGCTGGCAAACGTGCAGCGCCATAAAACCGAGTGATTTACTCCGACACTTTATGGGTCCCGGAGCGCGCGGAGAGCAGCAGACGCGCGCGCTCGACTTTGCGAATTTTTCGATGATTTTCAAAGAGCTCTCGGCTCCTCTCTCCCTCCACCTCTTCGCCTCTCGATGCCCCCTTTTTTCGATACGTCCTCCGCGGGCCGCCGCGGCTATGATACCTCGTATGATACTTCCTCCCGACGTGTACGCTGCTTCGCCCGAGGCTGCGGAAAAATGACGTTTCATTAGCCGCACATAAACGAGCGCTCGTGACAGAACCGTTCATTTTTTGAGAATGAAAATTTCCACGCGCGGGCCGCCGTTAACTGGCCTAGACCGACGAGCCCCGAAGACCCTCGGTCAGTCGAGTGCAGCGGCCCGGTCAAGCCCCTGTCAAAATATTGGCGCGGCAACCGTGCGGCAACCGTGCGGCAACCCCCGGCAGCTATAGGTGTGCAGCAGCCTCCCGCCGAGTCGAGAAAGAGAGAGAGAGAGAGAGAGAAAGAGAGAGAGAAAGAGAGAGCGCATCCACTTTACGGCGCGCGCCGAGAGAGCTGCGGAGGGGGGAGCTGGACCGCGTGCGCACGCGGGCTTAAGGAGGGTCAGTGTCCGGGCTGTCGAAGCTGCCTAGGATACACTCATTGTTGGCATTAACAGCTCAATTTCACACGCGCAGGTGTGCGAGCCCACTGTCCGTCTTCATCTTCCGCCGACTCGTTCGTTTGCGTCGTACGAGGAAAGGAAGCAGTTCCCGGGAAGACACGCACTCCAACCGAAATCTCCGAATCTCGCTACGCTCACAGAAAATTCAGCAGCGGTGTCCCTTATATAATGTTTTAATCGCGCGTACGCTGCAAGTCCCTCTCTCCCATTCTCCAGCTCGGCGGGGCGCTTGACAGGCAGGACGCATCGCCGCCACCGGCGTATTATACCAATGGAATCAAAGCCGTAAATTAACGGTACACACGTACACACACGCGCTGCCTCTCTCGCGGGGGCCTATTATTTCCTCCTGCAATCGATCCGACTCGCGACGACGGCCCGTACACACGCGAGCGGGCGTTTGCTCGCCGCGATGGGAAACCGCCGAGCTGCTGCTGCTGCTGCTGCTGCACCTGACGCGTCGTCCTCCGACACCTGAGGGAGATAGCGAGGAATACCGGAAACGCAAACTTCTCGGAGCGAGGCTAGCTTGAATAAAGTATTGTTTTCCCGTTCGCGAAATGACAAGTGCGCGCGCGCTGGCGAGCATTGTACGCCTGAGAGGAGCCCGCGAAGATCAAAGTCAACCGACGAAGGAGAACAAGCGAGAGCGAGCGAGCGAGCGAGCAAGCGATCGTGAGTCTCTCTCCCGGTATAAATTGTACTACTAATTTCCAGATGGATTGACGTCTAATTGAAGAAACCAACAAAGGAAGCCTTTTTACGGGGGAAGAGCTCGGGGAAGAGTCACGAAATACAGAGAGCGGGAGAGAAAGAGCAGCCTGCGGAGATCCGCAATTTCGCGGCGAGAATAACGAGAGGGATCCGCGCTGATAAGGAGTCGTGTAGGAAGGAGCGTGCACAGTGTGCACACACACACACACGGCGGCGAATAAAAGGTCGTTGACGCTACCGGCTGTCCCCTCGCGTACGTCTCTATATCTCGCTGCTGCTGCTGCTGCCGACTCTTATACAAGCTGCCGCACAATATACAATATACATGTACGTGTCCGAGACGTCGCCGCAACACACCTTACGCCTCCCCTTCCCCGGCTCACCCGCGCGCTCATAAATACCTGTGCGCGCGGCGAGCTGCAGTGGCGAAAACTTTTCGGCGGCGATCGATGCCTATCGCTGTATTAAAGTGGGCTCGCTCCGCTCGAGTAGAAAGCGGTCTTCGCTCCCAAGGTTAAGTGAGACGGGGGAATTAAAGACTCGGATCGAGTTTCGCCGTGTAACTGTATTTTCCGAAATACGAAAAACGCTCGAAATGCACCCCCGCGAGCGGCAGTAAAAAGCCTAACGGTATACCTACTGCGAGGGTTCAGGTAGCGAGAGTCCTTTATGTTTGTATACCTACCGCTCGTTTCCCGTTTCTTTCCATAAGTGAGGCTCATCATCGCCGAGGGAATCCCAAAAAGGTCTTATTGCTCTTTTGTCTTACTCGAGGCACAATAGTCCTCCCGTTTACGACGCGGACGTGAATAGTACCAGCAAGACCTGCAGGATCGTAAAATTTACGATAGGCCGTAGACGGCGATTCGAGTAAACAATTCCGACGCCCGTGTTTGTCGATGAATCAATCATGCAAATAACGTCTCTCCGGTGTCTCCCGCTACACCCACTCACCTCTGAATTCCTCGCCGTTTTTCAGATTCCCGGTATCGACGTGCTATGCAGGCACACGAGAAAACCCGCCGACGAGCTGTTCCAGTCCGGCTATTTAATTGAGAGGATACCCGACGAAAATTTGTCTCGATTTCGACGGGAATCATATACAAGTACGCTAAAAGCCACTCGCAGCACGGCCATGCACAAAGCGCTTTTCTCGGTATCCATGCGCGCTTGAAAAGAAAAAGAAAGCCGAGAGTTCATTCGATCTCACGGATTACTCGCTGGAAGGAACAATAAAATATACAGAGTACATTATGCCGCGGAGTCGCGCTGTCGGGATTTATTCCTCGGCACACGGGCACACCGAGGGGCACACCGAGGGGCACACACAGCACATACACAGAGCCGCAGCGGTGTGGTACATAAATGCCCAGTCACAGAGAGATCCTCGGTACCTCGATATACAGAGGGATTTTTTCAGCCTCTCTCATTCTCGTTCTCCGCGGGAACATAATGATAATCCCTCGGTGCGCGCATTCATTGCGTAATTAAACAAGGAAATAAATAAAGCCCCGGCTCTCTGAGACTCGTGACATCGAAAAGGCGATCGGCCGAGAGCCTCGAAAATTCATGCGTCATCGCGCGCCGGCCAACATCAGAGGCAGAGAGCCGTTCTTCATTATTAAGCAGTTTGTCAATTCGGGAAAGCATCGCTCGCGCGCATGAACAATGGAATAATGGAATGGATGGCGGTCGTCGACCGGCCGGCATTTCTATACACACGTGCATACCGAAGTAAAGTGCAGGCGCGTCGAGACTTTTCGTGAATTATCCGCTCCCGCCCGCTGTCTCGTCCGCCGCTTCGATTCGGAGAAGCGGAAGCGAAGGACCTGCGGCGATATCACGGGCGATACATTCGTAAGAGTAACGAGCCGCAGAGGATGTGCCCCCCTCCAGCTCCTCCGGCTGCGCCGCTGCCCGGATGGAATAAACGGCGCGTCGCCGTCGTCCGTCGTTTCCCGAAAGCGACATAAAATCCGATGCCCATATGAGCGCGAGAGTCCGCTCGCGCGCTGACGAGGCTCGAATATAAATCGCGCCGGACGGAGGAAGAGGCAGAAAGAGAGAACAACGCTCGTGTATACGCGTGTGTATATTGTCGCTCGTTTGTCGTCGACGGCTAGTTGGGCCGGGCGCTTTACGAGCTTCCGCGCGGGGATTGACAGCGCCGAGGTCAGCGTGATTTTCGAGCTGATTTTCCTCTGGTTTTTCTTTTTCGTGCGCCAGCAATCGGAATCCCGCGTTCCTTCCTTCCTTCCTTCCTGTCGAGCGAGACGCGTGCGCTCGTTCCTTCTCCCGGCTCTCGCTGCTCCCATATACTTTGCCGAACGCGCGATGAGCCTTTACTACTGCGAGATTTACGATGATGATTTTATAGCCTTATTTGCAGAGCGAGCGAGAGAGAAATACTCGGAGAGAGGGAAACGTTTTTTCCCGCCGACCGACTTTTTTCACTCCCCCCGTTCTCAGCTGTGCCATGTCTGTCCGACTGTGTGTACCCGGTCTTTTAGCCGTAGACTTTTTAGTTGACGTCTAAGCGTTATTTACAGCTGTATCGCAGTAAAAGTGTCTCGGAACAAATTGTGCTGCCTCCTCCGGTGGTTGTCTTGCACGACTCTCGGCTCTCGATGTCCGCATCGGTTATAATTACACACGCCACGTCCGTTCGCGCTCAACTCCATAGCGACGAAATCGAAAAATGCCCGATATCTCGTGTAATAAAAGGCGCGATCGTCGCTCACTTTTTCTCTATGGCTCTGTACATAAAAGCAGCCATTAACCCCATTATCCTCGCCATTATCTCCTTGACGCCCGAGGTATATCACTCGGTATATCATATGTACAAACCAGTTTTCTGCGCGCAAAAACCGCGCGTAAAAAGTCGCGGGCGCAAAAAATCCAGCCCTGTCGCTCTCGGTCTTTCCATAAAACTCGCGCTTTTTTCTTTCTCGGCGCAACCGCGCAACCGCGCAACCTCCGCGTAAAATATTCATCATGCAAATTCCGCATGGGAGGAGACCGCAGCCGGAGTGCGGAGCGTATAAACAATAAACTGCATAAAACTGGCGTTGCATAAATTCGCGCGCGAGGGAAAAGCCCGATTAGCTCCTCCTCCCGATCGGCTAATTGCTTATTATGGTGGTGCTCCGTATAAACAAAGGCATAAATACGCAAACTCCCCGCGGGCCGATAAGCGGCTTTAATAATAATGCGGACTCTGGCGAGCGCATTTTGAACCGGTTGGCCGTTAAACTCCCGGTTTTATTGCGAATATTGTTGTTTATGGAGCCGATCGCCGTCCGCGGCTGCGAGATAATCGCGGAGACAAACCAGAACCCGGCGCTGCTCGCCGAGTCGAGCCGAGAATTTCCTCGTTTCCCGTTTTCGTATCGAGAGCGGCCGCGGCGAGAGAAAGAAAAACGAGCCTGATAACAGGCTCCGCGGCGTGGGAATCGATTTTCTGCGTACATTATCGCTGCCATCGTAGCTAGGTTTCGCTTCTTACGGAGGATTCGAACAATTTGTTGCGCAACGCGTCTAAATTGTATATGTCTGAAAAAAAATCAATCGGCTCGAGGAGCTCCGATAGCCGCGGATGGCCGCGAGGCGTGGGAATAGCGCGGTGTAGTAGAAGACGGACTCGCGTGGATCATCCGCACGCAGAGTCGCGTATATTGAGTTACGCTCGACACACAGGCAAAACTCGCAGAAAGTCCGGAGGCGCGCGAGGAGTCGCGAAACTATCGCTCGTGCATACGCGCGCAGGCGTCTCTTTCTCTTTGCCCCTTCCTCTCCCTCCGGCTCTGGGCTCTGGCTCTCGCTCTCGCTACGCACGCATATGCATATATACGCGCGCGGTCTCGTATCGATTGTTTTCCAAGTCAGGTCGAGCGAGCGAGGAGGATATCCCGTTTCCATACCGGCCGAGACACATAATACTCGCGCATACCAAAGTTCCACTTTATATCCAGCAGAAGCGGGAGGAGGCGAAGGCGGAGGCGGAGGAGAGCCGCTGCTCCGGAGACGCGGAGATTTCACCGCTAAATCCCTAGAAAGTAACGTGATTGCTCTCGTATGACACGTGCTGCCGTATATGTAACTTAAAACGCGGAATAGCTGGCGAGACTCGCACTTTTTCCGATAAAACGAGCCGATTTTTCTAGCCGATTTTTCTAGCCGATTTTTCTAGCCGCTTTTCCGCAGCCGTCGTCTAACGTTTCTACTTCTATAGCCTCGCTTCTCGCTTTCTCACCGGCCGGCGATGATTATAATAAATTCGAGCTGATTGATGCCTCGGTCTCAATAAAAGCCTCCAACCATTTTGCATCGATAAGATCGCGACTATTGCGCCAATATCTCAAAACTCGAACTTTTGCCGCAATTGCCTCGCGTGATTCCGGATAAGCGAGTGGTATCGGCCGGGAAAAGCCATCGTCTCGAGTGCGCGATCCTCGGCACGATCTCCGGCAGATAGGCGGAGAAAAAGCTCGACGAGGCATTAGACAGAAATAGCTGACGCGGCTGGCCGTGCGCGAGAGTAAACATTGGCAACTCGGCTGCACAAATAAGAGGCGGCGAATGCAAATTATGCGCAAAATCGGCTGCACCGGCGAGGAGAGCCAAAACATAAATTTCTCTCCTTCTCCTTATCGAATCGGAGGCGAGTTTTTGCGGGCCGGGCGAGATAGCGATAAAGAGAATAGCGTCGCAATAGCGACGGCTGCGGCTGCGGAGCGTTCTCGCGCGCGTTTCGATGATTATCGCCCGACACTCGACGGCCGGCCTGCGGTCGAGTTTAGTTTTTCAGCCAAACGATATTAGCACCTCTGCGGCCGCTCCACTGACACGCATTTCCGAGCTGCGCTCTTGGTGCTCTCTTAGCGTGGATTGCTCTTTGCTTGCGTTAGCACGTCGCGGTTAATTCAGCGATTACAGCCCCGCGCCGAGCTCCGTTTCATCGCGGCGTGAAAATGCCCGGTTAGCGGCCTGCAATCGGGAAATCGTCGGGCAGCCCGCATCGATCCGAGCATCAATCCGAACGGAGCGGATGCGCCGAGCGCTCCCTTTGTCATTACGCGGATTCGATTACGCGCCATTAGAAGAGAGGCCGAGAGCGAGCCGAGCGAGTTGCGGGAGATTAGCCGAGGCTGCTATCTGCCTTCCTTTTTTTCTGGCTCTCGCGAGCGCGAGCACTCACGAGGCTTTCGAGCGAAAGCGAGCCCATTAAAGAAACACGGCTTTCCATCAGCGACGAGCGGGCTGTGGAGGCTAAATTTGGGGAACGCGCGCGCATGGTTATGATCGCCTCGACGATGGCCTTTGTTCTGACAAGTCTCGCACTCGGTCCTTTCCATTACTTACGAGCGCCCGATGGAGCAGCGTGACTCGGGATTTTTTCCACGCGCACACGGCACGGATTTGTTCGAATCGAAGCCGTCGATGATGCGCCGCTGAGAGACGAGAAAAAGGCGAGAAAAAGGCGAGAAAAAGGAGCCAGGACGACTGCTGCTGGCGGCGTGCGGCGTGCGTTCGCGCACGTAAGTATACGCCGGAGAAAGAGCGGGGGTGAGCCTACTGGTTTTGATATACGAGCTCGGCGAGCATCGGCCGAGTATAGAGGCCCTGACTCATATCTCGGGCGGGCGAGCGAGAGAGAGAGAGAGAGAGAACCAGTCCTCGCTCGGCCGCGGACTGCAGCCCGGAGCATCTCTCGGCGCGCGCGCGCACACACACACACACCTGCAGTTGTGGCGAATGCAGAAACTCAGAGTCGGAGACACTCGCGTGTGCGCTACACGCACGGAGGAAGCTCGCGAATTTATGCATGAGCGCAGATATGCAGTCGGTGGAGTGAGACACTGCGCGTACCGGCGACTGCATATTTCAGCAATGTTATGCTCGGCGCGCAGAAACGGGGGCGTGCCCGGCGCGTGTGTTCGACTGTTCGAGCTCGCTGCACGAGATTACTTAGAGACAGTTTAGAGACACAGGACCCACATTTTGGACCAGCATGGCCTTCGCCCGAAGTTCTCACGAGCAGTCATCCTCTATTAACGACGCGGAGCACGAAAACTACCCGAAGCGAGCGAGCTCGAGCTTATAGAAAAATAGCGGAGCTCATTCCGCGCGCAGGCCATAAATCCCGGAGCGAGAAAGCGTTTTGCTATCTTATTTTCAATTACTCCACATGAAGTGCCCGCGCTGTAGACAATGCCCCCGAGAGAGCGGCCCGTATCCTTATTCATGTGCGATACAGCGGAGCCGGAAAAATCCGCGGCGCGGAGATGCACATTCAGCACACGCAGCACGATGCGAGGAGGAGAACGAGAGAAAGAGAAAGGAGATAGATAAGTCGATCTCTCCCTCTCCCTCTCCCTCCCCACGGCCGCGGCGGGGAGAGACAGGCGGAACGGATTCGCGACATGAAATGAAATAATAATTCATGTAATTACAATATGCGGGAGAGGAGCGCAGTCGATGCGTCCCGCACCGCGAGGGCCTACCGGGCAGCCGTCTGCCTACACGGGGGATTACGCGCGAAACGCTCGCGGAGGGTTCGCGGAGAGCGGCAAAGAGGAGCAGCGGTGCAGCGCTGAAGCTCGCGCTCGCTCGGCGCACGGAAAGCTCCGTGAGTCGCGCCACGGCGCGTCCACCCACGCGGCGCTCGTAACGAGGCCCCAGTCCATTAAGTGCGTGCGGATATTACCCACAACCGCGCGCGGCTCTCTAATGCGTTATAGGGGGGAAAAACCCGCGAGTGCATTCCGCGCCCGTGTAGCTACACAGTACACGCGGCAGCGGCAGCCGCGAAAAGCGTTTCTGTTAATGAAGCGTGTTCGTCGGCCGGTTGAAATATAAGCTCGATTCATTTTATTGGAGAGCGGAGAGCCGCGCGGAGAGACGCGCGGAGAGAAAGAGAGCCCGAGAGATAAGGGCAGCAATATCGACGAGTGCAGCAGCGGGAGTCTCGAGCGGGTTTACGTGCGCCGTGCGCCGTGCGCGTGCGTTGGCGTTTTCGGTTTTCCTCTTGCCGCTGCTTTATTGAAAACATCGAGAGCGACCGACGAGAAGTCGCGTTCGCGTTTGTACGAGTCGAGGTACGAGTCGCTGATTTATTGCAGCTACGACGCGGCTTTATTGAATCGCATCGATATCATCGATATTACTGCGCGGGGAGAAATTATTGATTTTCGAGCGGTTAACTTAATTGGCTCAAGAAGACATTTCTCGATATGCAAGAGTTGCGCCTGTTCAACGACGCGAAACGTACAAATTCTTCCACTTTGCGCCTTCCCATTGTCAGGTGAACGCGCAGTCGACTTCATAAATACGGAGTAGAAGAATAACGCACCATGAAACTGCTCCAAGTGCCCGATCGAATACGCACAAAAAAGCTGGAAATAGTCTCAAAAGTCCCGCTGCTTATTGAATTCGGAAACCGGTGCATCCCCGACGTTTACGACTCTCATAAAGAGACAATCGCGCTCCTTTCAGACCTCGATTTTTCCCGTATCCGGCAAAGGGGAGGAGGAGGGGGGGGAGTGTTTGGAGTATCGTCGCTTCACCCTTTCGGGCGAAGGCAACAAACGAGCCTTTCTTCGGGCCGTATTCGCGTGAAAGAGCCGGGAAAGGATCGACTAATAGCTAATAGCGCCGTGGAGACGAGAAATCGATTGGGTCGTTATGAAAATTCAGCGAGACGAACACTGCGCGCGATCCCCCGTAGCCATACAGCACGAGCTGGTTAGTCGCAGCTGGTGTACGTTGCGCGACTCAGCGGGTTTCTTTCTCTCTCCGGCTCTCGAGAAGCATAAGCTGAAAAGAGAAGAGAGACGGAGATTTTGTGACGTGAATAAGGGCGCTCTCGTTTGGATGTGGAAACGCGCAAGTTCTCGGGCGAGAAAAGGGTTGCGCGCGACCTTTTTCTCTTTCCCTTTTTTCGGCTGCAGCGTAATACAATGTACGACGACGGGCCAACGGGAGAATCGCGGATCGCGCCGTAAGTGTACCTTGCGGGGACATTCGATTCTGAAAATATGGCATAGAGGGACCAGGAGAAAGGGTATAGAGCCGCGTCGAATTCAAGCCTTTCAGGCTGGTGTGAGAAAATTAAAGCTTTCTCTGCTGTAGATAAAACCGAACGCCTGGCTTTTTAGCGCTGCCCCGCAATTGTTCTTAAAAAGTATTTACAGCCGTTGAGGCATTGTCGCCTCCCTGGAGAAGCAGTCGCATTTGCATAGGTTTCCGGCTGAATCCACCCACTCCTTTTTCTCGTCACCGGGTTAAAGCCTTTCCTGGCTCGTTTTATTCCGCGTCCCCACTCCGGGCTCTCGCCACCGCTTTCAGAGCTGCGAGATACACGCAGCGAAAGAAGCACCTACGTGCCATCTGGCTCGGGGGAGAGATAAAGAGGAAGGAGAAACAAAAAATTCATATTTCCATCGGAAGGGCCGGTGCGCGCGTGCGTGTGTATTTTTAAACGGCCGCCAGCGCCGCGCCGGCAGAGCCTTTGCCAGAAACTCGAGGCACTTTGCGTGGCAGCCTTTTCTCTTTTCTCATCGGAGGGCATTAGCCTATTCGGCTGCGCTTTTTTCTGCCGCCGCGCTGCTGCTGCGCTGGAGATCCTTAACCCCAGCCGCGCCTGAGAAAAAGGTTATCTCGGCGGCTTTTCCGTCTGGCCCTGTTTTCTTTCACGGCTTTATTTTTATTGTGAGATCGACTCTTGGAAGCGCGTGATTATTACGCAGCAGATTCATCTCGAACCAAATTACGAGTGATTGCTGCGCACAGGTTTTTTTTTACCCATCACTTCAGCAATGACCTCGTGGATTCCCCCCAGCGCACCTGGGGAGGCAGGAAAAATTAATAGGACGTGTAAAAATGCCCGAGGAATAAATCAAACTTACACGCAGGATCGTGCAAAGCTCCTCGAGTCACGCAGCTTTTACGTAAACCCAACGAAAAAAGGCCGATCTCCCTTGCGCAAGAGAAAAAAAGCGAGAGGACCCCATTCTTCCCTTGGCGCATGTGTACCTGCTCGAAGGCAAAAATACACCTCGTCCTTTTACGCTCACCCCTGTATATACATAAATACGGTATGCGGTATACGGTATACGGGAGGAGCCGCCTGTTTAAAGGGTGCCGGCGTCTAATGGTTTCTCACACTGGAAAACCCTTTTTTCCGAAATCTCGCTCTCTGTCTCTGTCCCCCTCTTAATATAGCTCTGGCTTCCGTGTGTAGAAATGCTGGCGATCAATTCGTGGCAGCTTAATTGATTCTCAGTCGGGCCCGGAAGTTGCAGCATGTGTGCTCGGAAAGCGTCTCGAGCATGTGTGTACTTTTTACCTAGTCGCTGCACTTCGATCTTTATTTGGACTCTTTGTATTCTCTCACGGATAGGGCGGGAGGCATTTTTTATAATTGAGGAGTTTCCGCGTTGCCGGTGTTTGATTAGAGATGGTTTATTGCTTGATCCGAAGCATTACAAAAGGGGGTTTAGTTGTTGCAACGAGAAAATCAACTTTATCAGCTGATTAAATTTAATCAAATCAACTGCACGCTTCAGCGTTGACCCACTGTCGAGAGCATTACGTAATTTCCCATTCTACGTGAAACCCTACGTGAAACCCCCAGGGACTCGGGCGAGAAGGAGCGTGGAAACCGCGTAAGCCGATACACCTTTATAACGGTATAGCTTACACCGGAATCACCTTCGTTTCCCCCCGAAAAAAAAATCCAACTTTCCTTAAACGCCAGCAGGGAAAAATACACCACATCCTCAGAAAGCATAGGTGAAACTCGACTCAAGGGCAAGAATTACCGTTTAAGGGTTAACGTCGAGCATAGAAATCCTTTATCCGGCGTCGAAAATTATATGAAAAGATCAGAAATACCGTTTCGCTTCGTCACTTCCTGCCAGCGCAACACGTACACATATGTGTGCCGAAAAAAAGGAGAGGGTTAGGCAGCCCGTAATTCGTGAAAACTAGAATGTGGGAAAAATCCTCGCCGACCCGTTAGGTCGGATGTTTTGGGGATACGCGGCCGGCGCGAAAGGGTTGAGGCGCGGAAATAGGTCAGATTAGGACGGCCTGTTGGCCTTAAAGGGACGGAGGTCTTTTTTACGGAAGGGTAGATCTGCTAAAGTATCGCGTTTCGGTATATTTGCGCCCGCTTTTTTCCCTACTCGGGATCATGATGGAGGATGAATTTTTTCGAGAGCCCAGTGTATAATGCGCGATCGAACGCGGCGCTCATTGTGACCGACCAAATGAGGATGAATATGATATGGAAGTGAAATAAGGATGATGGAGCGGCGGCAGTCGGAGAAAGCACGGGGGACACGTGCGCCGCACGGAAATCGATATTTATTCAGATAAAGTGTTTTTTTATTTGCGCTACAATCTACATCCAGCACCCTTTTCAAAATTGATGGACCCGTGCGCACGTCGGGTCTACGCTGCACTACTTTGACTGGGCGTCTACTTAAATCGTCATCGCTTATTCGAGCAGGCGATAATCGACGCTTCGTTTGCATACTGCGCGCTCCAAACATCCGAACGAGGGCCGCTGCCCGAGTCGTTGGATTTTTTTCGAGATTTTTTTCGAGATTTTTTTCGAGATTTTTTTCTCCCGCCGCCTCGAGCCCCTCGCGAAATCCAATCAAAAATCACCTCGAAAATCCGGGTGAAAATCTGCATACCGAGTCGCCCCTCGCCATGAGCGGCAATTATCCAGAAATCACGGCATCGCGCCGACAAAAAACTCGTCGCAGCTCTCAATCTTATCAGGCAGCCATCTGTCGGCGTCGTACAGACGCGCACAGCCGACTGACCTCCTGAAAGCGGGGCGCGCAAAAAATAATGCACCGCAGTCCGATTTTACGAGCGAATATTGCCTCTCGGCTGCAATATGCGTATGACGAAGGGGGGAGTGGTCGCGTCGGGGTAGCGCAGCGAGTGAGAGAGCGCCCAGTCGTCCGGGCGACGAGCGAGGCGACGAGCGAGGCGACGAGTGGCCACCCTCGTGCGCCGCGCACGCGCCTCTCTCGGTGTTTGCCCTTGGCCGGTGGTTGGCCGCGGGGACTCGGGGAGGCGCGCAGGCGCGTGCCTGAAACAGCCCGGCGGGGCTGCTTTTTGTGTTTGACCGGCCTGTGTTTGACCGTAACCAAAATCTTGGAATTTCAAGGAAAAAAAGAATATGCATTGAAACGGCACCTACCTTCTCGCCTTGTTACCTGAAACAAAAAAATAATAATAAATAATCGCAATTCCGTGGGTGGACTCTCGAGAGGTCAAGGAACCGATATAATAATACAGTTTCATTATAGCCCCCGTCCCCCACTACGCCTCCCTCTCGGCTCGAAACAGCCTCGCCGACGTCTGATAAAATTTTAATAAAACTTTTTTCGTCCGCAGTCGAAACGCTCGGCTCATTGTAACTCATTGTAACTTCCATCCAAGCTCCACAATGACTCTTGAAAAGCTAACTTTCTAATAGTTCAATTTACAGTTTCACGTTACGAGATGTATCATATTATATTGTACTTTCTCGATCTCGCAGGGCAACGGAAAATGAAAATTACGCGCGCTTGGGCAACAACAGGGACTGGCCAGCTTCTCTCTCTCGAAAAACGGAAAGGAGAAGAGTCGCCGCGGAGATTGATCCCGCATCTGGAGCTATCAGCGGCAGCAGCAGCTAGTGGGGAGTGGGGTACACGCGTACGGCGTAGTAAGTACGTAAGTAGTAAAAGACACGGAGAGCTGCGGAGCCGGCGTCTCTTCTCCGCCGCCGAGGCTCGCAAAAGGGGGCGGAGCTCGGCCGGCTNCTCGGTGTTTGCCCTTGGCCGGTGGTTGGCCGCGGGGACTCGGGGAGGCGCGCAGGCGCGTGCCTGAAACAGCCCGGCGGGGCTGCTTTTTGTGTTTGACCGGCCTGTGTTTGACCGTAACCAAAATCTTGGAATTTCAAGGAAAAAAAGAATATGCATTGAAACGGCACCTACCTTCTCGCCTTGTTACCTGAAACAAAAAAATAATAATAAATAATCGCAATTCCGTGGGTGGACTCTCGAGAGGTCAAGGAACCGATATAATAATACAGTTTCATTATAGCCCCCGTCCCCCACTACGCCTCCCTCTCGGCTCGAAACAGCCTCGCCGACGTCTGATAAAATTTTAATAAAACTTTTTTCGTCCGCAGTCGAAACGCTCGGCTCATTGTAACTCATTGTAACTTCCATCCAAGCTCCACAATGACTCTTGAAAAGCTAACTTTCTAATAGTTCAATTTACAGTTTCACGTTACGAGATGTATCATATTATATTGTACTTTCTCGATCTCGCAGGGCAACGGAAAATGAAAATTACGCGCGCTTGGGCAACAACAGGGACTGGCCAGCTTCTCTCTCTCGAAAAACGGAAAGGAGAAGAGTCGCCGCGGAGATTGATCCCGCATCTGGAGCTATCAGCGGCAGCAGCAGCTAGTGGGGAGTGGGGTACACGCGTACGGCGTAGTAAGTACGTAAGTAGTAAAAGACACGGAGAGCTGCGGAGCCGGCGTCTCTTCTCCGCCGCCGAGGCTCGCAAAAGGGGGCGGAGCTCGGCCGGCTGGTGGGGACGGCAAAGGGGAGTCAGCTCGGATCGGCGTTTCTATCTCCGTCTCGGTCGCCCTCTCGCGGAAGCCGGCATATCGCCGGAGCGGGGGCCTCTCTCAGTCACCTCGCGCCAGTCGAGCCACGCGCATAGACCAGCTGTGTGCGTGCAGTCTCGCCGCCGCAGCTCGATACGCACTGCACCGCACTCTCCGCTCTCGTCGGCCCATCTCGCCTCCTTCCCCGACGCGAGGACCACGTGCGCGAAATACGACTGGCGCGAACCCGGGGGCCCGATCGATCTGTCGCCTCTTATCAGCAGCAGCAGCAGCAGCAGCAGCAGCAGCAGCAGCAGCGGAGCAAGCCGGAAATCGGAAGAGGACGTCCCCACCCGAGTGGCCCCCACGCGGCTCCGCCGGATCATCCCGCCCCCACCCTGGCCGCGTCGCCAGCAGCGGCGACGGCAGCATCATCGACAGTAGCCAGTGGAAGCGTCGTCGGCCAGTGTCGCGAGGTCGACTTTTCCGCGGCCCTCGAGTGCTCGTCCCCCGAAGAACAGACCACAGGTGCTACCAAAACACACACACACACACACACACACACAGTGGACTAGCGCGTGTTGCCAGTCGGAAGATCAGTGATAAACCAGTGCTGTCGATTCTGCGAGTGCGAAAAACTAGTAGTTGAACAGTGATCTCTTATTGTCTGCGCGCGAGATAGTGATCGAGCCCGGAGAGCGGGGCCCAGCGAGCCGAGTGTTCTTCGAGCCATGGGCGCCGTGACAACGAGCTTCGCAAGTGGATCACTCGATGAGAGGTACATACCGCGTCACGTCAGTGCAAGCTCCTTTTTCCCGCCGGGTGTGACGAACCTTCGCGAGAGCCCCTCCCTTCTCCGTAAAAACGACGTCGGAGTGTCTATATGAGCATATACTAGTGTCTGATCCTCCGCGAAATCGTAAAAAGCCATCGCGCTCGGATTCGTGGATCTCGAGCCTTGGCTGGCTTCTGCGTCAAACGTCGCAAAAACGCGGCGTGCCATGTCAAGGCGAGACGCCGCTGAATTGAGGTGCTTCGCGCGAGGCCGATTGCTCCTCGGATCGCTCTATGGACGAACCAAATGAATGTGTGGGAACCGCTCTTGGCGTTGACGGATCCGCTCGAAATTAGCTCCTCTCTGTCGAGTCCGACGAGTCCGACACCCAACTCGATTCCGCCGCAGATTAGATTAGTAACTTCGTTACTTTCTATACACGGCGTTGCGCAATCGCGAAACTTATGTAAATCAAAAAATCGGCTGTTGTCATCCTCGCGATCGGGCCTGGAAATCGAAGATTGCCGAGATCGCAAAACACGAGGGCAAAAAGCCGTCGTAAATACGTGTCCCGAGATTACAATTAAATTCGACTTAACGATCTCGGCGGCGGCGGCGGCGACGACGACGACAAAACACGGAGTGCGCACGTATATATATATACTCAATTCCTCGCCGACGTCGTTCCCGATAAACGCGTCTGCAATTATCGCCGGGGTAGAAAAAGAAAATCGGCTCAAGAGGTCATTCGAGACGGAGAGCTGACAACGGCCGCTTCTTCTTTTTCGCTTTATTACGCAGCCCGGCACGGCAGCAGCTCGGCAATTATCGACTTACTTAACGGCTATTCGTGAAAAAATTCCGAGAAACTACGCACGCATACGTACGTGCGCTTCCACGGATCCCCGGCTCGTACCGAGCGGAGGAAAAAGCTGAAATTTGGGCAAAAAATTTGCTAGTTCGACGGAATCCTTGACGTGTTCAATCGCCCGACTGACGAGTGGTACGTCTCGAGGACGCCGAGAGGACGCTCGCAGATAAATCACGTAGTCCGCGCGATATTCCCTCGTTCTCCCGGGGCTTCCCCTTTTTTAGCGACTGCTCCATTTCCGGCTTTTCCGCGGCAATTTTTCGAGTGCCGCCGAGCATGTTGGGGTCCGCTCGGGAGTAATTGATTGACGCAACCTCCTCGGCCGTTCATTTGCAAAACAAGAATAGACGCTTCTCGGATCATTAGAAAAGCAAACAAAAATACGCTCAAAAAAGACAAAAAGCCGTCGATTCATTACACGCTTTTTTCCGGATCGTCCTCTCCCGCGTAAAAAATAAGGGCGACCGTCGCGAGCTGCAGCGTTCCCGAATAGAGTTGAACCTCGAACAAAGCCCAGTGACGGCGTCAGAGTCGTCAGGAGTCGAGCCTAAGCGGGTCAAGGGTCCGTCATTGCGTCGATGCATCGATTTTACTCGCCAGTCGGCTTTTGGAAAATTTACTTCGCGTTAATTTTTTGCTGCCGCAGTCCAGAAGTGGAAATGCAGTTTCTGCTCGAAACACTTGAGAATGCGCAGTTTGTCGATTACGAGCCATTACGCGTTAACTCGAGTGTTTTTAGCTGGCAGTGAAATTTGCCTGCGCGCGCAGTTCCGGCGAAAAAAGCGAGGAAAAAAGTATCGCGGTGGAACTGCGGCGCGCGGCAATTGCTGCTCTCGCGGGCCGGAGAAAGAGAGAGAAAAACAATTGATGCACGGAAAGGCAATGCTTTGAGGAAGAGAGCCGTAAACCGGCGCGTAAACCGCGCGTTCCGAGCGCGCAAAACTTTGGAAACTTCCATCCATCAGCCGGTCTGCTACGCAGGCTATATTTACATCCGCGCGGAGAGCCGGGGCATGAAAGTACACGGGCGCAGATTCCAATAAAATATCGATAACCCCTTTTCCCAATCATGGCCCCCAACGCGGTCTCTCCCTCGTCGGTTACGCAGCCCATACCATACCGGGCAGCGTCGTCGGCCGACAGATATAGTCGCCTGCAATAATCCAATCGGCGAGCCGCTCGTTTTCCTCGAAAGAGCTGCGTGCAGTAACTGCGTGCTAGGAGGGAAGCTGCTGCCGCTGCCGCTGCTATTGCGCGAGCTCGGCTAATCGAGTGACAATTTGTGAATAGGCCAGGGAACGTAGCCGTAGTTAGCTCGAGTTGGACTCAATTTACCGAGGCGGTAATTTCCATTGACTTTGTGTATAGAAGAGCGAGCACATGCCAGTCCCCGCGACTCTTCCCGCAACCTTTTACGAGCTTATCACGAGTTCGTATTGCTGGCTTTTCAGCGGGGAAAATCGTAGACTCGCGAAAAACGAGGGCTATAGGGAGATTACCGGAGAGGGAGAGGGAGAGAGAGAACGGCGAAACAATCGGAGGCGCGGAGGCGGTCGCATTTCATGTCGCTTGGCATCGGCTCCCCTTTACAGCCTGCTTCGTTTTTGTGTTAGCTCTTCGAAAATTATGATTGTTTGTCCGCGAGATTTACTGCGCATGCGAGGCCCGCTGCTTTGCGGAGGCTGCTGTTGCACGAGCTCGGCGCACGAGGCGGTTCGCCGGAGATTAAAGAAAAGCGAATATCGTGAATTTACACAGCGCACGACGACGAATCTTCCTCTCGGAGGGAGCTGGAACGAGTGAGAGAGAAAGAGATGCAGGAGCCCCGCTGCCGCCCGCTGCCGAGCGGAGCCGCACGACGAATTTGTTCCGCGGATGTGTTTACTCAAAAATTTGTCGGCGCTCGGAGCGCGCTTCCTTTTTCACCATTTGCCACGCGTATCCGTCTTGCTTACGGCCATTCTTTCACCTTTTTCTCCGAATCTCGCTCCGAATCCCTTCGCGACCAGTCGCACGGCTCGACTTATCGACTAATCGACTTATCGAGTCTCTTTCGTGGCTTTTCGGCGAGCGCGAATCACGCCGATTGCGAAAATCGAAAGACGTTTTCGCAAACGAGCAGGAAAAAGCCGAGGCGTCAGCGGGAATGAAAAATACCGGCGAGTGAGAGAGAGAGAGGAAAAAAGGCACGCGCACAGCCGAGGAGCGAAAAAAGAGGAGCCTAAAAAACCGAGCAACGAGTCTTTTGACGCGCAGCGACGTCGAGCGTGCGTATACGTGTGTGTGTGTGTGTCTAGCGATAGCCGTGTAATTAAGAAACGCGTCTGCGGGAATCGACACTGGGCCGCTGTAGCGGGCTCGGGTTTTATCGCCGGCGAAGAAGGATTATGGCCGCGTATTAAGAGAAATCGAAAAGCCAAGAGCCGAGGGATAAAAAGTTTAAGAGGGAAGGAGCGAAATGAGAAACGACGCCGGAGAAAAGGAATAAAGGGGAGAGACGGATTCGAAACTGGCCGCGCTCGCGCGCACCCGTACATAAATATATAATCACCTGCGGTTCGTTATGCGCTACACACTGGCAGACATTCCTCGGCGAATTCTATTGTGTTTAACAGCGAAAACGGCGGGATTTTCTGCCTCGCGCGCGCGTCAAACAAACTTCCGAGCAAATTTCCTCGGGCTGCTCTCCGGCTCTCTGTCATTCTCCCATCCGTGCCTTCTGGTCCGGCCCGATGCTTTTTTACTGGTTTATGGGATTTTTTTCACGCGGCTCTCAGCCGAGTCGTACATCAGAGCCGGCTGACTGCCGTGCTCTCCTTCTCTTTCTCTCTCTCTCTCTCTCTCGCTCGCTCGCTCGCTCGCTCGCAGTCGAAATGAAAATAAAATTCTCACACACGCACACGCACACGAGCAATTGCCTCGCTCGCTAGCTCGAGCGTTTTGAGAAAAAAAGGAGCAGCGAATGCCACAAGCAGCCATAAAAACAACTGAAAGTATTAAAAACTTTAGGCCTTTTACTGCGCCGAGCGACGCTCCCGCCGCCAGCATGAAAGAGTCGTGCTGCACATACGCGAGTCTGCTTAATAACAATCGTCCGCGCACACTGGGCTCCGGGGCAACGAGAAGCTAGCGTCAGCTCCGCCGCTTTCCCTCGAATAAATCTCGCCTCGAAATCGAGAGACACCAGAAAGAATGCCCGCTTATTAGATTACCCGAGATTTCTGACGCGCTCTGCAGCCGCGAGAGGGGAGCAGGATAAAGAGCGAAATTGCGAGAGATCGGGGCTAAGTGACCGCGGCGGCGGCGGCTTTTTTTGCATTCCAGTCAATCTCGGCTCGATTCGCCGAATCAGGCCTGCTCTCGGAAATTGAAATCCGACAGATTTCGCGTCAATTTGTAATCGTTACGCGCGACGGAGCGGGAGAAATAAACATCGGTCGCGGATTTGCATGATAATGCTCGGCAGCCGATATTTCTCTCTCTCTGTCTCTCTCTCTCGGCGAGTCGCGCTTTTATCTCATTCGGAGAAATATACGGCGCTCGGCTCAATAATTAAAATCGATAATTATCGTCGCGGCGGCTCGACGTTGGCAATAACCGGTCGTTATCGTCCCGCGCAGAGCGCGCACAAGGGCCAGAAACCCCCGTCGGAGTGTAGTGTGTAGCGCAAGCGCCGCGGGGCTGCGCTCGGAGCTCGGAGGGGTGACGCGCGGCCGAAGAATGCGCGTCTGCTCTATAAAGCGCGTAAGTCATATTGCGAGACTTGCAATTTCGATCGAAGCTTGATTTATTTCTGGTAGCCGTAGATAAATCCCGCGTCGCTTAATCTCGCTGCTCGCTGTATGCAAACACTATTATCTCGAATTCCTTTCTCCGGATTCTTTCTCTCGATTCAGCTCGCGAGCATTTTCATCCGGACTCGCCGAGACTCGCCGCAGATCGACCGGTCAGACCGCTCCCTCTCTCGAAAAATGAAAAGTCACTTCATCTCCCCAGTCGGGATTCCATCTCGCCGAGAAAATTATAGAGCTCAGCGCACTTTGTTCTCAAAACGGCTGCGGGTGAAAAAAGTCGGAAAAAAGCGAGGAAAAAAGCGAGGAAAAAAGCGCATATTAATTTCCTACGCTGGCACAATGCGCTGGAAACGTCTCGAAAAAGCCGACTTACTTGCGCGTACATGCCCCCACGGCACTCGAGTGCGCAGGCGAAGAAGAGCCGAGTCACCGATTTAAATTGAGGCGAGCGCGCCGTCCGAGCTTTCTATCGGTCAACTCAACCCTCGTCTCGCCTCAGTGGCGCGACGTCGCACCTCGCAAACCTCGACGCAAACGCGGCCCTAAACGCCCATCGATCCGCGGCAACTATTTGCCCGTTTATCTGAAATGCCCGTAGCTCGAATCCCTTTAAAGCGAACTCTGCAACCGGTTGACAGTCGTAAGTCGTAAGACGCCTAATAACCTCACTCGCTCCCCTGCCCGCGCACAATATCAAACTTCATACAAATGAGGAATCGCATTAATAAACGAGATTAAGCGCGGAATTAAGAGCGCGCATTATTCAAGCCTTTAAGACGCGGCCGTAAAAATCATTTGGTATCCTCCCCGCTGCACGGCCAGGTACGGCGAGGTAATTACCCCGCGAGCGCGCAGCCCGAGCAGCCCGAGCAGCCCGAGCAGCCGCTCTCTCCGTATAAAAAGGGACTACTCGCCGATATTTCACGTCCTCCCCCTCTGCGCTCTCTCGATTAAAATGCCCGTTAATGTGAGAAATGATCGTGTCTTCTAGTGTGCAGCTCGAGGTATTAGCTCGGTTTTCATGACTTGTCGAGCGAACAAAAAGGCTCTCAATGCGATTGCTCCTCGGATTGCTCACCGCGCTCTTTTTCGGCAGAGCGGAGCTTTCCAATATAGCAGCTATAATCCCCGGCGCTCAATCAAAGCAGGCGAGACGACACTCGCGGAAGCGTCTCACGGCTGCGAAACAGGAACTTCCGGAATGCCGCTCTCGACCGGTTCTCCGAGCTCTCGTTTCGTCGCGTCCGCGACACAAGGAGGGGGCCACCTCGCCGTCTCTCTCTCTGCGTACTGTACCCACATGCGCGTCGCGCGAGCGCGCGAGCGGACCGTTATGCTCGGGTATTAATTCATAATTAGAGCGGCTGGCGCCCGCCTTATACCGGGGGCCTAACCCACATTCCTCGCTGACGCTCATTCGTCCCGATGTTTACACTGAGAATTTCCAGCTAATTACGACCGGCAGCGCTGACGAAAAGCGAATATCAACTTGTCGAGTCGGCTAATCGGCGAATTGAAAAAAACAATCGAGCGCGAATCCAACACGTGTCGGGCGCGCGAGTGAAACATCAAAATCCAGCACTCCCGGTGGCGATACGTCTCTCCCAGCTCTCTCTCTCTCTCTCGCTCGCGTGTACGTTACGTGTCACCGTCCACGGCGTCCACCGCTCGTAGGTGTATACAAACGCATGTAAATATGCGACACGACTCGCGTGGCTCGCCAATCTCTCACTCTCGCTCTCCGTAGTCCGTACACGTGTGTGCAGCATCAACACCGAGGGGGGGACGCGCCGTTTGACTACACGAACATTCGGCTCGTTTATCGCGCGGCGAAATTTATGAAAACCGAGCCAACAGTTGCGTAACCTCGTTTCGGGAGCGTTGGAAATTAAGGCGATTACACGTCTTGCGCAAGCGGCGGATAGTAAATTAGAGGCATTTTTATACACAACTTAATTGGTTTAGGGCTTCGTGAAAACCGAACGAAAGCCACTTATCGCGTGTGTGCCGAGAGAGCCGCTACTGTTTGCCGCCTCGTTTGCCGCCGAGCTTGTGTCTCGGCTTGTGTACGCGTTCCGCAGTTTGTGAGAAAAGATTTTCTCGTTAATTCCCGCCGGCTCATAAATTGTACGCGTTCGCGAGGAAAGCAAAGGCCTTTAAAGCGGCCGCCGTTTGCTATCCGAGCGCGGCTGATAAGGCTTTATCGAGTTCCCTGTTTAGCGAGCGCGCATGCACTGCACTCTTATAAAGCCACATTCGAGAAAATTCAAACACTAGGACAGACTGTATAAAAACCACACGCAGAGTCGACTCCCGGCTCCCGGCGTGTACAGTAAGCAAACAGCGCGGCTCGAGAAGAAACAAGCATCTTCATTTTACTCTATAGCGCCGAGAGCAAACATGCGGGTGGCGTTGCGGTTCGACAGCGCAGCGACAGAAAGTCAACTTCCGGGCGTAGGCGGCGATGCTCTCCTCTCCTCTTGTTTCCTCGGTGGATCGAACGATTAGCTCGACGACGACGATACTTTTCACGCTTTTCACGCTTTTTACGCTTTTTACGCCAGCGACGTTTTCGACCTCGTTTTCGACGATTCTGGGCTCGCTGCTGCGTCGCCGCTAGGTTAGTTGGACCCGAACCACGCGTTCCGCAATTTATTTTAAATCGGCAGATCGGCCGTCAGCTGACCGGGCATTTTTGGCATTGCCTCGCGCCGCGGCGAGAATAAAAAATAGACGCGTCGCGGCCCCGCAGAGAGAAACGAGGCAGCGCGGAAAATCGAGCGATGATTCATTGTCAGCTCGGCGATCGATAATTATAGTCGCGATCGTCCGTCTGCAGAAGGCTTTTTTGCGAAGCGACTGCGATTCATTAGGCTTTCAGAGCCCGTAGCAAATGAAGACGCGACCCGGGCGGACTGCGTTTTTCTCGAGCCGTATTCCCACGAGCTATCCTCGCGGAATCGGAGCCGCGTCGCCGATTTCGCGGCATTTTGAAATTCAAATCCACCTCGAAATCCGCGCTTTTTCCGCGCTAAATTTAAATTTACGATACACGCAGTCTCCTCGCCTTCATTGCGCGGCTCCGCGACATTAAGCGGCCCCGGCCCGACGTTTCCACAAAGCCGCTGAAACGCGAATTCGGAGATTTATTTCGGGCGGCACCTCGAGACGCTCTCCTCTTTTTTCTCCTCGTGGGCGCTCACCAAGTCAAACAATATAATTCACTGCGGTGGCGGCGGCGCATTCTCTCCTCCGCTTCGGCTCTATTCCGCCGCCGCGAAAACACGGCCTGATGGAAATAAAACGCAATTAATGTTGATCAGTTTGATTAATTGCCGCGGCCGACGTTTCGCCAAGGTGTAATAACGAGCGCGTGCGCAATAATAGATTTTACGATCGCGGAAAAGCGCCGCCGAAAATCCGCGCGGGTCCAGCTCGTCTCCGCGCCCCCTAATGAGGTGATAAATCGATCGATAAATGGCCCGTAAAACGAGCGACCAAATAAATCCGGCGGGCCCTCTCACGAGGTCGTTAAGCGCTAATCTGCCGACAGCGCCACCCAATCGCGTCGTTTATCAAGCGCGCGCGACCAAAAAGAAGGCTGCGGCAGCGGCAGCGGCAGCGAGCGTTAAATAGATAAACTGCGGCTCGACGAAAACTCCCGTGAAAATAAACTCCTCCCCGAGACCTCCGAGAGCAGCTCATCGGCATCGGGACTTTCCTCTCCTCCGCTCTCCCGGCCGTTCTCCGGCTGTACATAAATATTTCGTAAAAGAGTGACCTGTCGCTTCTGGTGGCACGTGCGCGTGTGTCGGTGCGAGTCGTCGCGTCGGTAGCGATGCCGCCGCTCTCGCCTCGCTCGTTGATTTATCGCGGTCCGCGCTGCAGCAGCAGCAGCAGCAGCAGCAGCAGCGGCGGAGAGAGTGAGAGGGACCGAGCGATCGAAGAGGGAACGGGACGCGGCGCTCGGCGTGTAGCGCGACGCGCGTACTTATCGGGGCTGCTGCTGCCGCCGCCGATCGTCGTCGTGTCACGGGTGAATTTCGATCAATCGAGCGGATTTCTGCGGCGAGCCGGGGCCAACGACCGCGGCCGCGCGCGAATTGTTTTCCCGGGACTTGTGCGCCTTTTTTTCCTAACGTTCCGCGCTTCGTATTTTGATTATCCGGCAATTAAGAGCTCGAGCGCGATCGGCAGGCCGACGACCCGCGATCGCGGCGTCAGCGCTTTTGCCTCCGAGACTGTATTATATTATGCCCCCCTCATTGTTTCGCCGCCGTCCTCCTCGTGATCTCGCACACATCGCGAATCGATATTTATATTCCCCGGCGCTCGTCGATCTCTCGAGAGCAAATTCCTGCGGTCGCGCGCGATTGCATTGTGCGCTGGTGCGCGGGTTATAGGAAGTGCGATTACTTTCTCGCGGCTTGTTTTCCACCCGGCATTTATCGGCCGCACGCGCGGCCTTATCAGCGAGGCGTCGGCGACGTTTCAGCCGGCCGAATGCACCTACACTCTTCTCGCTCAAGGGCAAATTTGTCATTGTTTTATGTTTATTGATGCTAACGCCGCGACGGCGTCGTCGGCGACTTTCTAAAGGCGCCGTCGGGACCGCAGCTCCCGCGGAAACTCCCACCTCGGCGGCCGGAGATGAGGAGGGGAGGAGGGAGACGGCATCGGGGCCGCGATGAGCGCCCTGTCATCTCTCGGCGGTCCTCTTGATTCGCGCCGATCGCCGCGCTGCAGCCGTGATGAAAGAAGAGCCAGCCAGCCAGCCAGCCAGCCAGCCAGTCAGACGTGACTCAATAGGCCTTTTGTGCAAACCGGTTAAAATGAAATCCACGCGCGATAATCAATTTGAGAGACGCAGTAATCGGCCGACTTATTCTAGTCTGGGAAATTCGCCTCGATTCGCGCGCGCACGCTCTCATGAATCACTTTGTCAGTCGCGCGTCCGTGGAAAAACGCGCTCGGAGAATTCGACGCTGCGAGCTGCAGCAGCGCAGCTGCTGTGTTAGGTGAAACCGGTTAAAATGAAATCTCGCCGCCGCCGCGCAGCAGCAGCAGCAGCTTTGTTATTTTCTACTCTTTCTCTCGCGTCAATCCGGCCGCTGCCGCTGCCTCGGTTCTGCACAATAAATTACGGAATTCTCGCGCCTCGCTTGCATTTACGAGTTTTCATTATGCGCGACTCGGTGTACAAACAATCAGCGGGATCGACTCGCCGTTCCCAAAAAGGAGCCTCGTTTTTCACCTTCGAAAAGCCCGTTCGGACTCGTAATGACGAATCGGAGGAGAGAAAACGACTCGCCATTAGGCCTCGAAATCTCGAAGAATCCATCCTGTCGACTGACGAGGTAGGAGATCTCGCGGAGAGCGGAAATCAGGTGAAGCATAATGTGGAATGCGGCTCCAACAGACGGCTGAGTGACATTTCGGGGGCGCGCCGCTCGTTTGTCATAGCCGAGTCTATGGTGAACGAGCCCGAGCGAGCGAGCGAGTTCTCGCGCACAATAGTGTCGCTTGGCCTCGTCTCACCTCTCGACTTTTCCCAATGCTAATGCGCTATTAATTCGCCCGACGGGCAGCTAAGGGGGTTAATCGATGCCCTCGTGGGGGAAACGCATCTCGCCACTTCTGGAGGATGTCCGCTCGAGTCCTTCGGAGAAACGTTATACAAACGGCCGATTCCCCGATAGGAATCAGAAAAACAACAGGCTCGAAAATTATTCCGGCGTTTTCACATGCATTAAGATAACGAGTCGTGCGCCGCACGCTGGGCTATCGGTCAAAGTCACGCGTCGCGGCGGCGGCGGCGGCGGCGGCGGCAGCGGCTCGATTCCTCCACGAAAAAGATTATTATAAAAGGGGGAAAACGTTGCCGCAACCCTCTCCTTCCCCCCGCTGATACGGATGATTAATGGCCGAATGATCGGTCTTTTTTCGCGCTCCTTATTCTCCGCCGAATACGTGTTTCTCTCTCGAGGCTCTGGCTTTGTAATTATTCCTGATAGATTCGTCGGCCGGCGTTGCTTGTTTTCGTTTTGCCCCGGTGCTTTCATTTGGTTTTGTAATTTCTCTCTCTCTCTCTCTCTCGGTCATCCCATACGTTTAGCGCCGATTTCGCGAGCATTACGTCTATACTTGGCTCGAGACACTTTGACGAAATTCCGGGCCCATTCTAATTGGATTCCACCGATTTTTGAGCGAGACAATAGCTGCAGTTCCGCGGCCGACTTGGAGCACGTAATGTAATACGAGCGGCGTGTCGATACACGATAATTTATTTGCGCGAGACGCGCGTCGAACGTGTCCCACCTTCGCAATATACGCGCGCACATCGCGTTCGACATATTCTGGATTTCGCGCCTTTTTCGTTGTTCCATTGTCTTTTCCAGCGAGGCGCGAGTCGCCTTTTTTGGCTCGCGCGCGCGGACGTACAACGGAATCGCAATATACGCGCGCACCGATGTTTATTAACCGGCACTCGTTCGCCGCTTCGGCTTCGTAATTGGCAGCCGTCTCTCCTCGCTCGCATATGTACCGCCGCATATAATACCCACGTATGTATGTATGCATGTATGCATGCGCGAGAGGAATAAGCATTATAACCGACTGCCGCGCGCGCACAATCGTACGTGCATTTTTTCGTAGTCGAGGAAAGATTTGCGCTCCTCGCGCGGCGGACGCGTAAACAGCCGTAAAACTCGCGAGCGACGACTCGGCGAGCGGGAGACACAAAGGCGGCCGCCGCCTGTATATTTTCGTCGCCATCATGCCGAGCATCATACGTACGCCGTACGTAATACGTGCGCAGTAATTCCGTCTTCGAGGCACGAGTTTCTCGCTCTGGCGCGGGGAAATTAATACATTATAATTTCAGACATCGGGAATTCTCGAACAATGAGCGAAAGAATAGACGGAGAGACGGCGGCGGCGGGCAATGAAATTTACACATAATAGTCACTGAAAACGTGCAATTACCCGTTATCGCGATAATGTTTAATCATACGTTGCACACATGCGCGCGCGCTCGCGAGAAATGACCCGAGCGTCTAAAGCTATTTCAGACGCCTACCCGCTCGCGTCGTCGTCGTCGTCGTCGTCGTCGTCGTCGTCGTCGGTCCCTTCGCTCACTCTCCTTCTCTCCCGTCTCCCTCTTCGCCGTCTTCGCGCAGCCTCGCGCAGCCTCGCGCAGCCTCGCGCTATCTAAACAATCGGAAAAGCCTTCCCGCGTGTCGTCAGAGTCGACAGAGTACACACGTTTGCAGACGACGAAACTGCCTCTCGCCGGGCATTTACAATAGAATAGTCAATCGGGAATCTCGCTTTTAATTGCCGCGGCTCGGCTCGCTCGCAGACGCCGCTCGCAAAAAGGAATCGCGCAGGCATCCCGGCTGCGGCGCGCATAACGCGTAATAAAGCCGGTCAGAAAAAGGCAGCGGAGTTTATAAGACCGCATTACAAGGTGGCTCCGACTGCCGACCGGTACACAGACCGCGAGCGGAGACAAAGGAAAAGATAAAGAAAGGTAAAGGGGGTAGCGATGCCGGGCGCGAGCGGCGGAGGACACGGTTGACATGCCAACACCATAATTATGTGTGTCCGGCAGCCAGACGATGACGACGACGACGACGACGACGACGACGACGGGACGTGATCAAATGCGACGGCGCGCATTTGCGAAATATCAATAAGCCCGCGCGCGCTCTCCTGCTTTCGATTTGCCAGGCCGCCGCAAGCGCGTGCATGCGCTGATTATCAAGCGGCCTTTCTCCCGTATGCGCGAAATTCCGGTGTCGATGAACTCCTCTTCGACGGTGTCATCGCGCCGTTTCGTAACGCAGCGCCAGTGCATTCAAATTTCCGTCGCGGTAGCTGGCCGGAGGCAGAAAAATGCGAGGAAAAATGCGCTATTTCCTTGCGCAAGAATCGAGCGATGGGCGCGTATACACTCGGAGGTGAGCCGCGAGCCTAATAAGTGACAAATGGAACGAGAAGCAGCCGAGCTCGCCGGCTTCCTGTGTAACAAAGACTCGAAAGAATCGGCCGCCGCGCGCGAGAAGAGAGGGAGGAAAGTCGAGGGAGGAGCGACAGAGACACGATGTGATTAATGGACTCGAGAGCCGAGCGGCGGCGGCGGCGGCTGCGGCCGCGGGGATAAGATCTCCGATGGAATTCCCGAGTCGGGCTCCCAGCCCTGCCTGCCTTTATGTATTGGATTTCTTTTAAAATCGTTATACTTTATCCGGCACTATGTTAATCGCTCCCGATACGGCGACTCGCGAACTTCATTCATCATCCGATGCGCCGTCGTCTGAGCCGTCGCACGCACTCGCACGCACAATTCGAGGGTACGCCGTCGCCTCGGCCGTCGCCGCCCACAGCGGCGCACTTATCATTATTCAGGTCATCGACTGGCCGAGTTCGATCGTCCGACTGGGTTTCGCGTAACCGATACCCGGCGACCGCGGGATTTTTGCATCCTCATTGTCGAGCTCATTGTCAATCAGACGAGTCAGCTCCAATTAGAATAGCTATAAATACGCGCCTCGCGCGCCGCCCAACCCAAATTAGCGCGGGGAAAACGAAGGAAGCGCGGAAAAAAGACAATGGCCGCGAGCAATCCGTCCACGCGTGGAGCGAAACAATAAGCAACACTCGTCCGATGGAAATAACAATGCTATGGTATTCGCGCGACTCTGGCAGCGTCTGCTGGACGCCGGCGTCGAGACAATGGCGCTACAGTCGTCGCCGATGTTAATGAGAGTCGATTAATCACGCGGGGAGGCGAATCGTCAGAATTTTAGCATTTTTTGAGAGAGCGGCGAGCAGTGCAGCGGACCGCAGCTCTCAATCCGGCCCGAAAATATGTAAATAAATCCACTGGCACTCGTGTTCCCCGGCGAAAAAGTATTTTAATAGAAACGATTCATCATTCCGCGCTCTCTCCTCCTTTTTATCCTCGATTCTCGCTGCCTCCACTCCATGGCAGCCGTCATTTCTCCCGAGGTCTCTCCCCTCGCTCGCATACCTGCAGTCGAGCAGTCTGCACTTTGCACTCCGGCCGCGTTTTCCAGCGGAATTCGACATTTAATTTCTGAATCTCGAGCGCGGCCCGGCGAGCTTCTTAATTAAAAAGGGGGAATTTTGGTAAAGAGACTGCAGCGCGAGCCCTCGTCAGCGGCGCCGACACCAGTCAGTCCCTAAAGCGTCGGGCCCGTCACTTAACTTCCAGCAGCGTAAAACTCGAAAGCTTCTCGAGCCGTTCCCGGAATCGGCGAGTTTCCGTGAATCCCCGCGAAGCTCTTATGCTCGCGCATATAAATACCCTTTCACGTATAAGCGGATTTATGGGAGAGGCCAGGTTGGCGGGTCCGGCGGGGACTACTTTTGTTTCCCCGGCCCCTCGACTTTTACTGCGGGGAATCTCGTAAATTTCGCGGCAAACGCGAAGGAGGCCAATTCGCGCGATTTGTCGAAAGACGGCGAGAAAAAATGTCTCGTCTGCAATTCCGGGGGCGCGCCGAGCGAGGCCGTGAATCTCTTTCCGCTAGCGCGGCTTAATTTAGAACCGAGAATGGAGTAATTTGGCAAAATTCGCCGGCTCCCGCGTGGGGGAGATGCATCTCGCCGGCGCATTATCTCCCCTCGCACACGGCTTCCTCTCTCCGGATTTTTCTGCGTTTCGAGGAATCGCCGGCGCTCGATTCGTTCGTTTTATCCGCTGTCCCCGCGTGCAGCGCTCGCCCTCCCCTCTCTTCCCCGCATATGCAACGAAGGAGGGAAGAGCCCCCGGAGGCCCGCAGAGCGCGTTTTGTTCCTTTCGTGCGGCCGCGTCGTAGTGGTCGTTGTAATCGGGCGCAGCTCGTCGGCTCGAATTTTCGTTAAATTTATGCAATTCCGCCGACTCATTTTTCATCATCCGTCTCCCTCGCTCCCTCGCTCCCTCGCGCTCGCGCCGAGTTTCTTTTGACCGGTCGAAATAAACTCGGTATATACGAGCGGCCCCGGGGAAGGATTCGCCTGCCTCTATCTCCGTCTCTCTCTCTCTCTCTCTCTGCTCCTGGTGCTCCTTCGCGGAATACGCCCGATGAAATTTATTCTTCGTACGTGAGCGCTCGTATTTTCGATCCTGCCTCCGCGCTACTCCTTTTTTTCGGCCCCGGCCCTTGCGCGGGCTTTTTCGGTTCCTGCGCCTTTTCAATTAATGACTCGCGGCCGAGAGCCGAGTTATTCGCGCCGCGGATATTGCGTGCGATACGCATCCTCCGAGGCATCCTCCCGGCGGGCGGCGATCGGGAATAATTGAAAATGCCGCGGGAAAGGTGGTGCTTCGGCTCGGAAACCGCGGCGTTTGCGCTCGAGCTCTAATTGCCTACGCGCGCGCGGACCGATGAGCCGGGAGGTGAAAGTACGGAGCGAGCTTTGCGCGAGCGGACGCTAATAATCGAGCCGAGCCGAGTCGCCGGGGAAAACTCGCACGGCTTTCTAAGCGCGTTTTTATTTATCTAAGAGGCACTTTTTATTTCTGTTCCAGGTGAGTTGTCGCATCGAGACTGCCGAGGACCGACCGGCGCGGGCGGGTCACTAACACCGCGACGCGGATACGGGGGAGAAGGAGAGCGGTACGCACTATAAATCTCGGGAGTTTTAATGCCTCGCAGCTTGCACTCTCACTCTCTTTCTCTCCGGCGATACACGAGCGGCAGTATCCCTTGTTTCGACTCTTTCTCCTCTCCTCGGGCGGGCTTTTGTTGCGCCAAACGAGCTGCTTTGTTTGTTTGTCCGCTCCGATATGATTAATTTTCGGCTCTCCCGCGAGAAGTGGAAGCGTTTCCGGATCTTCGAACGAAAAAGCTGCGGAGCGAATCAGAGGCTGCATTTTTTCGCGAAGCCGACCCCCGAGCAGCATCCCCCCTCCCCTTTCCTCGCCGGCTGCTTATTTGCATACGGGTACATAATGCCGGGCGCGCCGCACCCTTTTACTATTAATTTTGTAAAATTATTCAGCCGCTTGCAGCCGTCAGTCTCCCTCTCGCTCGGCTGGTATTGAAATAACGGATTTTCGAAATCTCGTTTTGTGCGCTCGCGCAGGGCAGGGGACGGGACGGAAAAGCGTGCATGCGTAATCAGTCGAAAAAAGCGGAGAAATGGGAGCCGGAATTATCTATGCAGCCCTGCGCGGCATTGTGCGATCATCGGGGCTGAATTTTTTCTCGATTAGCGGGCGCATGAATTATTTAATGCGCCGCGGCGCGAGCGACGAGTGAAAAATTTCCTGCGATTCCCGGCTCGGTTTTGCATTTTAACGAGGCCGAGAGAAAGAAGTGTCGCGCGACCCTCGCCGAGCTCGCGCCGAGCACCGGCTGCAGCAGGGGTCCTGCAGTTGCGCCTCGGCAATCCGTTTATTCGCCGCTCTTCGGGCTCTAAGCCGCTGCCGGTCTCGAACAGTTATTATTTCGCGGCTTTGTGCGCTCGACGGCAAAGAGCTCGATAGCTCCGCGATCGAATCACGCCTGCGTAATCCGCAAAGTTTCCACTGGCGCGATATAATGGTGCTCGAGGAGGAGCTCCGAGGAGCGGCGCGGTGCCGCGGCGCCTGGCGATCGATGTAATTAGGCGTCCAGCAACGGCCCTTTCGTGCTGCGCCGGCGCTCGCTCGGGGGTTTCAGAAGTAATTAAAGGAGCGGACGGGGCTCTGGGGAGTAGTGCATCGAGCGCAGCGCATGCGCCGCCCGGCCGCGTCTGCGAAGGGTAATTAATTAATCGTCGGACGTCCTAGCCGCGCTCGAGAATGAATTCCTTCCTTCGATTCCGCTCTCTCGCTCCGCGGCTGCACGTACTCGACGCAGCTTATATCCGAGCTTACGGCCGGCAGTACGTACGGCAGTCTGATTTGTTTTCTGTCGGCCGCTTCCCCTTTTTTCTGCCCGCGGCTTTGTTGTTTATCGGCCGACGGCCGGCCGCGGCGGGGCCTTCATTTTTCACGCGTTCCGGATCGCGTGCGCGCCTGATTTATGCGGGCGGCTTTCGACGATGCTGGAATATTTCAAGAGCCGGAGCTCCGGCTAAACTCGCCGCGAACTTTCCGCTCGACCCATTAAGACGTTTTAGCGCATTTCGAGCATTTCGAGAAACGCCGGATCACATCCTCGGCGAGATCGAGAGAGCGGCCGCGTTCAGGTCCTAAATGGCCGGTGTTACGCTAAGTGGACCTAACCAGATTAGTGAGCCGTTCTCTGCTCTATTTTTACGCCGCGCGCTCATCTCCGCTCTTCTTAGCGGCCTCGCACACGTAGTTGTCCGATCGGCTAGAGCGAGGAAGACAGAGAGAGGGAGAGAGACAATGGGGCTTAGGCGCGAAGAAGAAGAAGAGAAGAACAGGAAAAAGGACCGAGTCGCCGTCGTTGTCGCGTGTGTTTCGCGGAGCGGCTCGTTATTTCGACTCGGAGTAGGCGCCTCTCGGCCGGCGCGCATTGTAAATGCAGGAAAACGCGCGCGCGCGCGCGCGCACACAAAGGGGGTGCGCGACTTTTGTTCTCGCGAGCCTTTTCCTCGGCGCTACCGTTGTTCTCGCGGTCTCTACGCGTCGGCTATTATGCGTGTCTGCGGGGATGCTTGTCACTTTGCGCCATTATCCGCCGGCGATAAATACTTGTACGCGCGGATTTCTCGATAAATTCGACTCTTATCGCCCGGATTACACCGGAGACCGGAGACCGGAGACCGGACGCGGAGCTGGGATTTTATATTTCCGCGGTGCGCTCGGCTCTACCGCGCTTGAAATTACGAATATTATTATGACTCCTCGAGCCTCGCTTCTGGGAATCCTATGTTTTTCATTCTTTAATCTCAGCCTCTCGTGTTTCACACCATATCTTACGAACACACATGCTTGGCTTTTTTCGCCTCGCCCCTCGGCTCGCGGCGCGAGATGTGTACGCACTATATACACATGCACTTGGCTCTCGGCTTTCGCTTTATCGGGCAAGACTTTTTCAGCTTCCGCGGAAATTACGTGATTCGATTTATACTTTTCGAGCTGAAAGCCGATCCACGAGTGCGCGGCTCGAGTGCTTCCGAGAACGCTTACTCAAAATCCGAATAGCAAGTTCTTTGTGCGGGCTTCGAGTGCCTCCGAGTAATTATGAAACGATATCTGGAGCTGATTCACGCGGTTTTACAGCTAATTTTATTTCGAAAATGCGAAAAGAGGCCACGCGCTCCTCCTTTGATCGACTTGATCCGGTTTCCGCCTCCTCGTTGTTGCTCGGGCCGCGCTCGCTTTACGCGAGCGCAGAGTTTTCGAGCGTTTTCGAGGATGCTGAATTTGAATAATCTCCGCTCGGCCGAGTGTTTGACGAACTCTCGCTCTGCAGCGGCCGGCTGCGCAGAAGAAACGAGTGCTCCGCGCCGATAAAAAAGCCCGATAGCATCGAGAGCGCTTCCCCGAAAAGCAGCCGAATGTTTCTGGCGAAAATCCGCGGCCCGATTTACGAGCCCGGCTTATCAATTTCTGCGGGCGGAACGGAATCTCCGTGCGCGGGCGCGCGTATCGCGTGTTTTTCAATAATTAAACGGTAAAAAATCCGGCAGAACGCAGAAGCCGCCGAGCGCTCAACCGGCGGCGCATACGCCGTAAGTCCTGGCCGACGTGACGCGCGGAATTGCTTTATCGCATACATATACATAGGCGGCGGCGCGCTCGGCAATGGCGCATGCCACTCGCGGGGATGGCCGATGGATGCATGCACTCGCGTAGTCGGGGAACAGAAGGGATAATTAACATCTGTTACAATGCCTATTGCGTGCGACCCGGGTTCCGCCGCCGCTTTCCTCGGCGAGCCCCACCACCGGCACCAGCAGGGGCGGACCTGGAATACATTATCACCCTCGACTCTCGAGAGCGCATCGAGGAGCGCACCGAGGAGCGCACCGAGGAGCGCACGCACACGCTCGCGCGCGTAATATCGCTCGGACGGATCTCCCGTATGCATTGTTGCAATTTAACACGCGTCGCTCGCGCTCGACTCTTCCAGGATTCAGCCCGTTTTTTCGCTCCTTTTGCCCGAGCTCTTGCCGAGCAACGCCTCGGGCGACGACGACGCGAGCTCGTAAATTGAAAATCCGTTCTGTATAATGCGATGATCGAAGTGCGGCCGTCGCGGCTTTTTTCCGCGAACCGGTTTGCAAATCTGCTCGCCTGCGCGCACGCGGAGCATGACCTACGGGATTTTCGAGATTCCGGAGAGCAGATGCTCCGAGTTATGGAGATTTGAATAATGCAGAATAATGGGACTATCCGAGGCGCGCGAGACGATCATTATTGTTATTACGAGTCGGAGAAAAGAGCAGTCGAACAGGCGCGCGCTCGTACATCACCCCCGGGGCTTTTGTTTCCGCGACGTCCCTTTGTCTCCTCTGACGAGCGAGCTGACGAACCCCGACGATTTCTGTTCCAGGATGAGGCAGTGACGTGGCGCACGGACAGAGAGGCTCGCCATGTCTGCCGTAACGAGTCCATATGGACCCAGTAAGTAGCATAACATTCCCGCTCCCGTAGAAAGCGAGTAGTCTGAACTGGGCGCTAACATTGCAGCGGAGATGCTTTCGGAATCGGTGTACAACTTCGCGGCCGCCTCGCGCCGCGGCACCGGCGGCGGTGGCGGCGGAGGCAGCGGCTCGACGGCCGACCAGGACAGCGACTCCCAGCAGTACGACTCGCAGCCCGGCTCGGCGACCCAGCTGCAGCTCGCGGCGAGCGTGCAGCCGCAGCACACGACCCCCCCGCCGGCGGGCACCAGCAAGCCGCGCAACAAGCGCAAAAACTTCAAGCCCATCAGCAGCAGGATGGCCGAGGTGTCGGACGAGTCGGACGAGCCCCGGGACGAGCTCCGAGACGAGCTCCGGGACGAACTCCGGGACGAGCGCGACGACGACGCCGAGTCCGAGGGCCGGCAGCCCGAGCCCGCCGAGGAGCGGCTCGACTTCGAGGAGGCCGGCCCGCAGCTGCAGCAGGTGCAGGCCAAGCAGAGGCTCAACAACAACGAGGTCATCCCGATGGACCTGTCCGTGGCGCCGCGGCCGCCGTCCTTCGACGGCGAGGAGGACGACAGCGGGGACTCCTTCGGGCACAAGTTCATTCTCGAGGGGCTTCGCTCGCAGAAGCTCTACTCGCCCGGCGCCGACGTGAGTCCCTTTCCTTACCCTACCGCGAGCTTCGATAACGCTTGGCTAACGACACGCGCGCAGGCCAGGAGTCCGGCCTCCGAGTCGTCGGACAAGAGCCTCGGCAGCGGGGCGCAGGACGAGCAGGACGCCGCGGACGAGGACGAGCCGCGGCCGCAGCAGCCGCAGCCGCAGCACCAGCACCAGCAGCAGGGCAGCGACGAGGCCGAGAACGAGGCGGACGCGGAGGAGCGCAGGCCGTCCGAGAACATGCGCGAGTACGCCGAGTCGATGATGCAGGAGCTCTTCGCGATCTACGGCCTGGCCGGCGGCGAGCTCGCCAAGACGGTCAGCCGGCAGCTGCCCCCGAGCTGCTTCCTCAACCCGGCCCTCGGCCAGCACCTCCAGCAGCAGCAGCAGCAGCAGCAGCAGCAGCAGGGTGAGTAGAGAAATCGAGCAGCGTAAACACGAGCGATAGGCTCGTTTTCTCGTTTCCCTTTAGCAGCAATTATGTTAATTGCTGAAACGTCGAACACGGACGCGATGTTGAGGCTGAGGTATACGTACACGCGGTGGCGGCCGATAACTCATTCGTCCGATGCTGCGCGTGTTATTCCGGCGCGCACAGCCTTGGCGAGGCCTTTTTCGAGCGATTTCTTCGCCGCAACAACCTTTGCACCGCGGCTTCGGATGTCGAGCGCGAAATTTATGCGTCGCTCGTCCGATTGTCCGATCTCGCTATTTATTCGTACGCGCGGATACGCCGGGCGCTGGCTGCAAGATGGCCGCACTCGTAAAGTCGGTCGGCGGCGCGCCTCTCTCCGACGCGAGAATTTCTGAATGACTAATTCATTGTTTTGGATTTAGAAGGGGAAAATAAAGCGTTTTGGGTGTTTCCCTTTTTCGGCGTTGCGACATCACGCTATGCAGCCGGATCCAAGGATCCGATAATCTGGCTGTCTCCGCGCGACCTCGATTTCGTAATTGCTTTTTCACCGCGATGACTATCTCCGCGCTCGTATCCTGGCTCGGTCGCGACGATTAACTTTTTATTGTCGCACGCTCGCGCAGTTTTGCTGAATTTTGCGAGCGCGCGTTTAAGAGTCGCTGCAGCTTAACCACAGTTATTAATAACGAGAACGATAAATCCCTTATTTATCCGGTTGATTGAATGATATACGTCCGAGGCCGGCCGCGGTCGTAATTTAAAAGAGCATAACGTGGCATTAGGCGGCATAAATCCGCGACGCGCAAACCATAAAAGAGTCTCACTCACACACACACACACACACACACACACACACGAGCAGAGCCATCGGGTGTATCCGAAATTCTCTCACCTCGGCCGCTCGCCACCCGCGCGAACCTGCAATCAGGGCCCGCTGGTCGGTAGCAGCGCCGAGTCTAACCTTTCTCCCTACCCCCGGGCCCCTTGCCTTATCTCTCCGGGCCCTCCTCTCCGAGGAAACCAGAAAACGCGCGGCAACCCATTAATCATCCCGCTCGGATAAAGGCAGCAGCAGCAGCAGCAGCAGCAGCAGCAGCGAGAGATGAAAAGGCCGCGGACGGACAGTCGGATCATTTTTTACGCTTATTCTCTTCTTCTTGGCGAGGGAATTTCGAGAATAAGAGAAGAGCGCGCATTGTCGAGCGCGATCGCGGGAAGCGAGGACCTGCCCGGCTCCCGCGCGAGATTCGTCAGGTGACGCTGCGCCGAGGACGATTCCCCGAAGCTTATCTGCTCTGTCGACGCGGCCGATAAAGGTCGGCGCGGGATTGATGGCTCCACGGGCCTAACGAGGGAAAGATCGCGCCGGCGAGGGAGCGTTTACTCCCGAATCCGAGCGCAGCCCCCGCGCGTAAACGGCTCGTCCTCCCCGTCTCCCGTTCGCATACCTCAGCGCGCCGGAAACCTGTTGCTCCCTCATCTTCTCATCCCTCGAGCCTCGCTTTTTCCCTCCGGCGCGCGCGGTTTTATTATGCTCTCGACACGGGACTGCTCCAGTTTATGTGCGCTGATGATGGGGCTGAAAGTGGCGACACGCTCTCGCCCTGATCGTCTCCTAATTGACTGGTATAAGCTCGCGCAAAAAAAATCAATCGCACGCCAGAAGTCGAGAAGGGAGAAAAAGACTCGCACTGGCAGCCCAGAGAGAATATCCAAGCTCGTTTGCCGAGTATTTTCGGAAATTTTTCCGCAGCTCGAGTGCAATCAAAATGCACACTCGTAATTGAATAAACATTCGCCCGACAGCACACGCACGCTCGCGCGCTGTTTACGAGAGAGGCCTTTCTCGACGGATACCTCCTGCCCGTCTCTCCTCGTTTAATTTCATTACCGCGGTCCAGGCAGCTCCGCAGGGCACCCGCACGCTCAATTTTCCCACTGCGCGTTCTTTACGCACTCGTTCGCGGCTCTCGCCGAGATTTTTTACGACGATCGTTCCGAGGATTCGCCGGGATTAATGCTTTCGCGTCCTCTCGCAGTTTATGCAACGCTCACGAGGAGAAAGACCGGGTGCCCGCAGAATCCGTGCGAGCGAAAAATCACGAGCGGCCTTTTTGTTCGTGCGGGGATCCTCGTGTGACGCGCGAACGCCACCACGCACGCAGTCGCCGGTACGGGATGAATTTTCTTGATGAATTTTCCCCTCGACAAATCTCGACATTAACCGACCGGCGCGGCGCTTTCCCTCGCTTTCCAGCGCATTTTGTTTATTTTGGACTCGTCCGACAGATTCTCTCCCGTTTTAAATTTAGAATTCAATGGGATCCTTTCATAATGTACGCTTCGAGGCCTTTAACGGATTCCCGTCAGCAGTCGCTGGCGGCCGCGGGATTATTTGTTTAATTTCAACTTGACGTCTTTTATAGCGCGTCCGCTTCTCTCCTCTTCTCCATCTTCGAGATTCCCGAGAGTCTTGAGCTCCGCGAAGGGGGGAGGCGCGAAACATCCTTGATTCGCTAAACACGGGAATTACGGCCTTCTCCGCTATTGTAATTTTACGAGGTTTTCGAGAAGCCGACGTCGCGAGTCTGTTTTGTCGATCAGTACACAGTGTTTTCGTTCTCGATTTTGAGAAAACATTCGTAAACTCATCAATCACGCTTTATTCCACTTGGAGACGCGCGGGATTAATCTTTAATGACGCCACGGTTTCGGGCCGTAAAGCGCGGCTCGTAAAAACCTATCCTATTTTAGGCGAGCGAGCGTCCGAGCGAACCTTCCTCAAGCGCTGGACAGCCGCGAAGATGAACGATTAACAACACACAAAGTTGCGGCGATTTGTTTATTAAGGCGGACTAACGCGCGAAATTAAAGGAAAATGATCACAGCCTTTACGAGAGGGAGAGCGGGCCGGATATTTACGGCGGCAGCCTCTCACGCAGGTGCTAAATCCCCGATTGCTCGTATAACTGGAAAGTCCGCCGCCGCCGCCGCCGCCGCGAGGATTTTACAGTCGCGCGGCGACGACGTATTGCGCGAGAAGGTCGTAGGTTGATTGCGTTTTGAGCGTGCAAATTGAAAAATTCCCCGACAGTCCAACGCGCGACTACCTGCTACCTACACTTGTTTCGCGTAACGCGATACGTTTAAGTGCTCCGCGAAATTCCAGCTCGGGGGTACACTCCGCTGCTGCCGCTTCTTGTTGCGCGGCTAAATTGAAAAATTCCTAGCGAGCACTAGTCCTTTTACGAGGCATTGATGCAGCCTCATTAAAAGCTGGCTCGTGTAGCTGGTCGCGGGTTTGCGTTTTCATTATAAACTTTTTCGAATTGTGTTTGTATGTACATTATAATGGACAATAATTTTTGGGGACTCACCTCCGACGCTCGAAGCTGCTGGTCAACGTCGTCTCACTAGTCACGCACTAATCAGGCACTAATCAGGCACTAATCACGCACTAATCACGCACTCGTCACTGCAATGTACGGTCTCTGAAACAAATAAAAATAAGCGTTGTTAGCGTGGAAAATTTGTTCCGAAAAGAATGAGAAAACAAAGAAGCGCGCGGACTCCCCCGCCTCCGGCGTCGTCGTTACGGCAGACGTTTGACCGTGACTGCATCAGCGCCGGACAACGCCGAGGCACACCACATAATGCCCCGCGATCAATCTCCGCGGCTGCACTTTTCCTACGCGTCTCTCCTCGGTTCTCTCGGTTTTCTGCCTGACTCGCCATTAGTTGCCTCGGCCGATCGGCCCGATTAATTTTTCTGGGGGGGTGCGCACGGTCTCCGCGGGGTCCGCGAGATGGATGAAGAGGACTGGGACGGGATTCTCCTCGGGATTCTCTGCCGACCGGAGATCACTTATGCAGATCCGGGGCGAGCGAGTTTCTTGCGCGCGTCTCGGCAGAAGCGCCCTCGGGATTCCATCAGTTTCCCAAAAAATTTGGTCAACCAGCCGCGGGAATGCCTAATCAGCGCGCGGCAAGAAGGAGCGTATCAGCGGCGATCCCACGGAGCGGAGGGATTCCGAAAGCCCGGAGAAGAAATAGACGAGGCATATTTCACGTCCATCTCGCTCGCTCGAGAAGCGGAGCTCGAAACAGAGAGACAGAGAAGTCGAGCAAGCGCGCGCGCGCGCGGGGGGAGGCCATTAGTCGGCCTGGAGGGGGCCTGGGGGCCTTGTCAGTCTGCGGCTCTGCTCCGCGTCCGTCCGTCTCTTTCGCTGCCCCCTCCCGCCTCCGAAAACCAGAAAGTCAGCTTGTCAAATTAATCACGGATGACCAATCCATCAGGAGGCATTCCTAGCGTACGCATACACACACAACGCAGACTCTCGAGATCGCGAGCGAGAGAGCGAGAGAGTAGACTCCGAAGACGCTCGCAGCTTCTTCGGGAATTTCTGAAAAGGTTGCGACGCGGGTGGGGGGCAACAATGCCCCGTATCATTTTTCAAAATAACGTGGAGATGATACTTCTGACAGTCTTGATTTACTGCTGCGATCGGAGTACGGAGGAATCGGCTCCGGAATCCGGCCGATCGGCCGATCGACCGACGAGCGAGTTTGAAGAACGTCCCTTGTGTAAACAGATGCAGCGTTTAATAACAGGCTCGCGGATGATCGCGCGCAATGGAGCGTCGCGGCGGGGCATTGCGCAAGCCGCGTTGCTCTGCACGGTTTCGCCACGAGCCCGGAATAAAACGGATGCGGCCGCGCTCCGCCGGAACTGGGCTGCATTGCGCGAGTTAACCGCGATTATACGGACACTTTGCGAGAAACGAGAAACGAGAAACGCGGGCTTTCTCGAGAGCAGACGGCGAGATTCCGCCGAGTCAGGTAGACACCGGCGAGCACCGGCGAGCACCGGCTCGAAAAAAGCCGGCCGCCGTCTAGTTAAAATCCTCTTTCTCATCGCGGTTATTTCATTATGGGCCCGTCGATTGCCGAAAACAAAAACACGGAGGCGAGAATCACTCGCCTGATTGATATTGTTTATAAAAACGCGCGCGGGACAAAGGCCCGGATAAAGGAGCTCAAGGGCCGTGCCGAATCCCTTCTTATTCGTGCAGCGGAGAAAGAGCGAGAGATGCGGGCGTAAAATCCGCTGCAGCCCGCGGGGGACGACGAGGAAAGACACCCGCGAAAACCAGTTTGTCCGCGCGTGTCTTAATGAACCCCGCAGCAGCCGGCAGCCTTTATTTCGGCGACGAATCGGGGATTCTCGGGATTGCGTAATATTTTGAGAAATCCCTGGCCACCTTTTCCGAGCTGGGCCCCATTCGTCAAGCCGCGCGCCGCGAGATCATTCCTAAATCGAGGCTCGCCGTGTGTCCGAGGCGTATTATACCTTCCGTGAAAAATACAAACAAATCGGTATAAAGGCCCTTATCTATAATTTCATTACAAATCCGTGTTTTGTCGAGAGTTTATTTTCACGCGCGTTGCCCCGGGGAAATTGATGAAGCGCATTTGTCAAGCTAGCCGGGCAGCGGCCGCTCGGGCGGTTCGCCTCCTTTTACGGATTCTTTGAAGGTAATTAAGGCTTTTTTCGTACGAATCCCGAGAGGCCACAAAGGCTACGCTATCGCTGCATTAAGCCGAGTAATCTTCATATTCAAATTTTCGAGTGAAACCGTGCCCCGCGCGCGAACGAGAGGAAAAGAGAATCAATCCGGTTGGGCGAGAGGGGGGATAAGTGGTCCGATCTCCGATCTCCTTTTTCTTTGTTATTCTACCAAATCAAATCTCCAGGCCAATTTACCGGTTTATTCAATACGAGCCGGGGAGTAAGTTTCCCACTAAAAATTCAAAAATTAGAAACCTCGCTTCACACGCAGAGCCGGGCAGCGTGTTTTCGTTCGATCAATCAAAGGCGACTTTCGAAATGGTCGAGGCCGAGGAGGAGAAAAAAGGCGCGCGCCCGCATTTTACCAAAGTACAAAAACACAGCAGCAGCAGCAGCAGCTCTATGATTGATGAAAAACGCTAATGAAATCGCCGCGGCGCGGATAATTACGGGCGTCTAAGCAACGCGTGTATCAACGCGCTCGGTCCGAGTGATTAAGGATTCTCCGGCGAGCTCGGCTCGCGCACGATAATTAAGACACCGCGGCGAGCCGATCGGGCCGCGATACTATAGAGAATCCGCGAGGAGCCCCCGAGCAGCAGCGGCAGAGGAGGAAGGAAGAGGAGGAAGGAGGAAAAAAGACGAGGGGGAGAGCGCACTCGGGGCCTCGTTTCACTCGTTAAAGCGCAAATTCCGGGGGGTCCATTTGAATATCGCATAATGCCGAATTAATGCTGGAAATTCGACTCGGAGGAGCCGAGGAGTGAGCCTCGGAGTGAGCTGCGCAAAGAAGGGCCCTAATGGCCCGAAATTTCGAGCTAGAGCCCGTAAAATCTCCTTCTTCTCTTCTCTTCGACTCGGCTCTCTCGTAATTCCCATCGGACCCTTTCTCCGTTCTTTTTCACCCCTTTCGCGATTCCGCGCAGCGGTAGCTATATATACTATAAGTATAGCAGCGGCGCTTGGCTTTTTTCTCGGCGCGCTCTCACGACGAGGCCCACCTCCCGTGCCGGGCTACCCCTTTTTTCCCCGGCGCGACAACGACGTAATTTGGAATTTAGGACTTTTTCGAGGGACATTCCTCCTAAATGCTCTCCTAATTTCTGCGCTGTTACACCGCGTGTGCTACTTTTTTTCGCCGCCGCGAGCAGTCGGACAAAAGGAGCATCTCATCATCTTATATATACCAAGCTGCATAGCAGCTCCTTTGTTCGGCTCGTTTCATTTTTCGAATATGGAAGATAATTAATCTTGCGGATGGGGCATGAAAGGGTTTTCGGGTTCGGCCGAGAGAAAAAATGAGCTCTCCTCTCCCCGATTTCTCTTTCTCCGGTTCTCGCTCGCTGTTTGCTCGCTCAAATCGGCCAACGCTCTCACGCCATCAGTTTTCAAAATTCGAGCTTTTTACGAAATCGGAGAATCGACTCGACAAATCTAATGTGAACGGAGATAGCATCTGGAGGCGAAGCAAAACAAACAGAGAGCGCATTGTCTCGGAAATTCAGCAAAACGCCTCCAATTTCTCAGAGGATAAATGCGCTCCCGGCGCGCAATCGGGCTCGGGCATCTTGGATCTCGGACTTCTGTCGAGGTGTTGAGAATGCACCCGAGGCTCATCTCCCCGCGACTGGCTTTTTGAATATTAAAATCGAGGAAACCGAACACCGTTAATCCGTCTTTCTCGAACGCCCCCTCACTCTCCCGGCTTCTCCTCTCATTTTTTTTTTTTTTTTTGTTTTTTTTTTTTTTTTGAGCCACCCGCATTTGTCAGCTCATTTTCCTTTGTCCTCGCGACGCTCAGCTCGATCTATTAAGAATGTTTTGACGAAGCGTTTAACCCAAATTTTGAAAACAGTGTACACCAGCCGCTTGCGCAACCTCGAATACGTCCCAATTCGACGGCACTTGCTGCTCTCTCTCTCTCTCTCTCTCTCTCGGATCGCAATAAAAGCTATGAATAATTAATCGACAGCCAGCGAATAGATCCGTCCGAGTCTCGTCTCGGGGAACGGCAGCTGCCGAGTGACAGAGGCGTGAATTAATGGTGACTCGAGGCTCTCTTTCTCGCCTCTTTTTTGCTCCTTTCGCAAAAAAAAAGAAAAAACAGATATACTTGCAGCAGTCTGCAGCGCTGCACGAAGAAAAATAGACTCTCGTACATTGCATTCGTGCGAGCAGGCGAGCGAGGAACCTTTTTTGTAGCGCTCTCGGCGTGTTATTTCTGCGAGCAGATGTAGACGTTATAGAGATTGAACGGCGCGATGCGACCCGCTTTCGTTGCGTAACGCCGCGCGGCACACTGCACGGCTCGTTCTCGTTCGGCTACTCTGCATAATTCAACGACCGTTTATTTGCCGAATAACATTTATCGAGATTGGCATTCGCGGCTCGAGCTTGGAAAACAATTTCCAGTGACGCAGCGCGGTTTCCGATTCTCTAAACGAGCCAATGATCGCGCGGCGATTAGTCACGGCGATCGTCGACTAGAAATTTACAAACCCACGGACACAATCGCAATCAACAAATGCTGCGCTCCCAAACAAACGCTGCATGGATGGATACGGTACTCGGTTTTCGCGAGCCGAACAGGAGACGGGCGAATTCTCGCGGCTGAATGATAACTCGATGAACCAGCCCGATCGGAATTCGATCGTATCGACACGCGCGCGAGCCGATTCCGCGCGGTCGCTCGCGAAGAATGCTTCGTTAGAGTGTCGCGCGCGCATGCGAGCCATTCGCGTTATACGCTTGTAAACCAGTTCTCCTCGAATAAATTACGGCAAAATGCGCCGCCGCCGCCGCCGCCGCCGTCGTGGCCTGCAGACCAGACAGACACACGTACGCGAGTCTTTTTTTCGGGAGCTCGAAAGTCCACGGTCTCGGTTGCTTTTTTCGGAAATTCACGAATGGCACTTTTCGAGAGATCGCGAGTTTTGGCAAATTCGCCCGACAGCGTCAGATGAAAAATTTATGAGGCTTTTGATTTTGGTGGGATTCGTGCGGGTATAGGCGGGTATAGGCGCGATAAAACGTCGACTCGTTCTACACCTATATAGGCCTGGGTATTTTTAGAAGTGATCTGAATTTCGAGAAAAGGCTGCTCGAGAGACTTATTATCTCCTGTCACTCCGACTTATTATGTACTCATGTATTCCGTTGAACACGTCAACTCGGTATTTCAGCAATCTCAATAAATTTGAATTCTCAGTCAGATTGTCAGAGCCGTTCTCGTATAGCATTATACAGCCGCGGTGGAACGATCTCGTGTTTCAGCATTACCGGTAATTTCACACAAATTCCAGTCTCGATCGCACCCTTTAACGCCGCACAATACCTCTCGGGCTCTGGAATAACAGATCGAATTCGCTGATTACACAATAAGACTCGAGACTCCCCGAAGCGTCGGAAATCGCAAATTTTTTTCCTCTCGGGATCTCCGGCGCCAACCCCCGAGCCAGCGACTATTACTCAAATTTCTCGATCTCGACGAAAGGAGTAAAACGAAGCGACGAAAAAAGCAGGAGGATGCACGTAGAGCCGTAAAGAGGCGGATGTCATGGGGCAGATGAAGAGAGAAGGGTTTCTTTTTCCCAGCCCTTACATAAACGACCCCTTCGATGATGTTGGTTTTCCTGCTCGTCTACGGGTTTCGGTGGTACAGTCCCCCCTTCATTGTTTGTTTTTCAGTTTTAGGTCTTTAATTCGCGCCGAGACGCGATAAAATCACGGAATCGTTGCGCAATGCCAATGGCAGATATTTTTCATACGCAGCAGTTATTGAAATGACAGATGAAAAAAGAAGCAAGAAAAACAAGGAAGCGGCGTACTTTTGTCGGGACTGTACTTCCTAACTCGCTCCTCAAGAGGGCAGAGAATGGGAATAAAGGGAAAGGAGTCGAAAGCCGGGAGAGCGAGAGAGAGCGAGAGAGAGCGAGAGAGAGCGAGAGAGAGGGAAGAACGCCCTCGGGGTCACGGGGTGAATACCGTTTTACCGACTATTAACTCACTTTTACCCTCTATTCCCCGTCACGCTCCCCTCGCCGCCGCGCGCGGAGAAAAAAAGGAATTTGGCGCGTGTTTTTTCATCCCTCTCGTACTCGCATTTTTCTCGCGTCTGTTTTCTGCGAGTAATCTCCCATGAGCCTTTTTTCCCGCTCGCCAGTATATAGTATACACTCTTTTCTCGCGCTCGTGCAGCACAGGTAGAGAAGCGACTACCTGCGATTCCGTAAAAAAGGGAGAATCGCTCTCCCTCGACGTTTTTTTCACGCTCACGGGGGTTGTTGCCGGCACGCTCGATTTAACCCCTGAGAAAAAAGTTGGGTTTGCAGGCGGTCGCCGACTCGGGTTAACCGATTTCACTGCAAATTTTGAAATCCGACACTCGCTCGAGTTTCTCCGGGTCTCTCTCGGGCTTTTTTTCGACGGTTTTTTTCGCCTCGAGTTGGAAGAGATCCTGTCTAGGTGTGTGATTCGTTTAAAGGCTTAAGTACCTCGTAAAAGCGGGCCTGATGAGACGCCGATTGTGCCGTTTAGAAATGCTTTATCGCTCGCCATAAATTTACGCTAATAACTTTCCGGCTGTTTGGGGTGAAAATCCGATCTCTGGCGAAACGGGGTAAACGTATGCAATCGCCTCGCAATTGATTCCTCTGTACGCGCGCAGCACGCGGACTCAATCATCGTAGTCGCTCGTCGCGTTTTTTCTACTCCTTTTTCCACGATCCCGTGAGAGCCGCCGTCGTGACGTTTTTTCGGTTTCATCGCGAATGATTAATCGAGCGCGAGGGCAGCAGTCGTTGATCCGACTCTCGTAGGCCATGCGTACGAGCGCCGTACGGGGGCCCGATTCCAAATTGCCTTCGAAGAAATTCTCGCCGGCTCTCTCGAGCGTCATTTGTTCCCTCAGCAGTCTCTCGTGTACCTCCGATGGCCCGAGATCATCAATCCTCGTTATACTGATTTTTTCCGAGCGCCTCCGATCGATTCCGCTCCGGATTCCTCCGTGCCCGCGAATCGAGGCAGTTTTCGCCCCGGTTTTCGCGGCAATAATCCAGGGGACCCGGCCGAATTTCTCGGATGATGTCGGGCTTGATCGATACGACTTTTATCGCGCGGGCTGCGGATTTTTTGCCGGAATAACTGACTAGGATTTCGTCAGAAAAAGAGCTCGAGCCTCGACTCCAGGGCACCTTGCAAAACATGCATTCGGCTCTCCCTCCCTTTCGACTCGACATACCGAACGACGAGCCGAAAGCGAGCGAAAAAAGCGCAGCCCGACTGGCAAAATTAATAACAAGCGCCTAAGCGAGCAGTCGTGTACGGGCCGCGGGGAAAGAAGTCGCGAAAAATGCGCGATATAATGCGGCGCGCGGCAAATAGTATCGTGAGCGCGGCTCTCGAAAAAAATCCTTCAAAACGAGAGAAACACGGACCACCCGTCGAGCGCGCGCTCGCTCGAAAAAATCGCGGCTATCGCTCCGAGCTCCGAGCGGGGCTGATGTAACGCGGCTTGTATACGTACGCAGCGAATAAGTTCGGATTCGGGGGGCAGCTGTGCGCGCTCTCATCAATTCGGCCCGCTTTGCATATTCGCGCATCGAGTATCTCGGATTGCCGGCATCTTTCAGAACGAGCCTCCAACCGTCGCGCGTATTCTGATTCAATACGGATCCGGAGATACCTTTCTTTCTCGCAACCCTTTCTGGGGCGGTTGCTCGTCGCTCGCCTATTCTCGCCGGGTCACGTATACGTGCACCGCGCGGCGAAGCCAAAAATATGCATAATACGCGCGGCTCGCAATTGCTACCGCGGATCTGCGATCGAAATCTAAGCCCGCTCGTGTATACACCGGCTCTCATTGTGTACACGCTCCTCGGCGGATTTGCATTTCATTGCGAGATAGTCGTTAAACCCCGCGCGGAAAGGACTGCGGCTCGCTATCTCCGCTATCTCCGCTATCTCCGCTATCTCCGCTCCGGAGCGTATAAATGATCGTAAAAAATGACGAGGAAGTCGGATCCGGGAATCGATCTCCTGCGCCGTCCTGGGGGTCGTGCGTGCGCTCCTAGCTCTTTCTTCTCTTTTTTTCACGTAATATCTCCTCGCCCGCCGCTCGACCCCGTTACCGCACAATGGCTCCTCCTATAGACTGCTGCAGGTAACGATTTATACTTTTCTGGCTTATATGCGTTCTCATGATCTTCCTCTCCCGGTTTTTCTGTTTGTACCCGGTGGGATCCTCGGATGCGGAAAGAAGAGACGTACGGATCCTCCTCTAATGCTCGGCGCGGCGCAGTCAACCCCTTTCGGGTCCGCCGTTGTTATTGTGACGACGCCGGCTCCCCGAAGGCCCCGACAGTTGGTTTATCTGTCGGAATCGAGGAAAAAACGGGCGAGGATGCGCGGGCACGTACGCGAGCGCATTGTGTCGCTGGCTCTTGGCGACTTTTGACTGACGGATGAAAAATATCGTAATACCGCGGCCCTTTCATTCTGACGTGTTTAATTTACGGCGCGGCTTCGCATTACCCGTCTCGGAAATCCGCGTGCAGTTGTTTACAGCCGAGGAGCAATTTTCTCTGTATTACTCGAGTGTTTATTTCCTGTCGATTTTCGATTCGCTGTAATTCACTTGCAGGATGTCGCAACGAACTTTGCGGAACACGTTCGATTGTTTCTTTATACACTGCATAATCGCGAGGAATAAGATAATACGCTTGTATTAGTTGCACAACGCGTGGTATACGTGAATAAAATTCACAGTAAATTCAGCGCCCATCCGACCCGTTTCTACGATTACAGCTGGCAAAAAGAAGGCGAAACGCACTTTCTCTCTACTTAGTTTCAATAACGTATTTTCTCGTCGAAAACCCGTTGAGCGGAGCCATAGATTACGTCGAATAAAAACGAGCACTTCATCAATGGGGAGAGAAGAAGAACAAAAAAAGTCGAAGGTGTTGAAACGCAACACGAATCGTCATTTAATGAGCCTGGGAAAAAAGACAAAGCGCCCTGTTTTCAGCAAATATTTGGATTATTAGCTCGCTTTAGAGTCTCCCTGCCCTCAACAATAGCTCGCGCCGAGAGAGAAGGAGAGAAAAAAAAACCGAGAAAAAAGTCGATATCCAGGAAATATGGCGCGGCAGCGGCTTTCAGTCGAAACATAATAAATTTACGTATTGTCGAGGCTGCACCGCACGAGAATCCATTCGTCGTGGCGGGAAGGGAGAAGGGGGGAAGGGTGGCTTCCGCGTTTTTTCGGAAAGCCTAGAGGAGATAGAGCGCAAAAAAAGTCGAGTGAGCAATTGATCGATTAAGCGGAGCAGATGTACCTGCTCCGAGAGCGATTACGGGACTTTATAATATCGAGACGTCTCAATTTCACCGAGTTTGCCGTGCGGTGCGCCCCTCAATAGCACCCGACCCCTCGGCTGGATTTACCTCCGCTTCTTTCCGTTTTTTCTCGCTTTTTTCTCCCGGACTCCCTGCTCAGCCGTATAGGTACTTGGCGCCCGTGTTTTTTTCCTCATTCTTGAGAGACTCGCTCTGTAGCGTGCGCGGGCCAATGATGGCTTACGGAGTCAGGCCGTCCCCCCACCACCGCCAGCACCGGGGTCTGAGTTTTTCCCGAAACGGGGAAAAAGCGAGAGGTCTGGAGGACTGCTTTTCAGTTCGGCCGCTAACGTGGCCCGAGGCGAACGGGGCCCAGCGGTTTGTGCGCAGCTCGATCAGCTGTGCGCGATGGCCTTTGTCATGGGTAATATAAGTAGACGTGCGTGCCTCATATTTTTTAAGTAAACAACTGTGCTCTCCTTCACTGTGGGAAGTTTTTCTTCTCGGTTTCAGCGCAAAAATTTTGGGAAACGCAAACGAGTGAACACCGTGCTGAAAGGCTTTTCACCGGGCCGTTAAGCCGCGCTCGGAAATGATAAACCGCTTCGTTCGACAAATAAGCAGCAACTTTCACGAAGACGGCAAAAAAAAGTAAATCTCCGTTAAACAATTAATAACAGAGCGCCTCCGACGAGGCAGCCCCGGAAAGTCATTAGAAGCGGAGCGCGCGCGATTCGAAAAATCGCCTCCCGGCCAATGGCGAACGAGAGCGGCAGCTCAAAAGTTCCGCGCGACGATGTTACAATTGCAGGCAGGCAGGCAGGCAGGCAGGCAGGCGAAAAAGAAAACCTCGAGTGTGTGTGTGTGTGCGTGCGCGAGCAGTGATGATTTAAGAGCGTTTATTTATCGCGAGCGAATTTCGCTCTGTGTACGGCCGCGCGCTCGCGCGTTTTATGTACTTTGGCAAACTCGACGACGTGTCGGGAGAAGGAGAACGAGCTGGGTGTATCAGCAGCTGCTCGGAATAATGAAACGCGGAGTTTGCGCTTTGATGTGCTACTCGGGCTGAACTTTCGAAGACGCGCTCTTTGTTTTTGCTGGCAAAAGTGATTTCCTCCGCCGAGGCTCCGGAGGAATACACTCAATTTGTGCGCCGTAAACAAATTAATTCAGAGCTCGAGAAAAATGCCCGCCGAAAAGATGTTGAATGCTCGAGCCTGTCCCTTTCCGCGGCAATAAAACTACACGAGCCCGCGGTGCGTTAATGTATATCGCGACAAGCGTCCCGGCGCTCTTTTATTTCATTTTAATTGATAAACGCTCGAGCCTGAGATTAGCTAACAATATCGAATGTGTAGCCACGCGCTAGTACAGCTCGTTAAAAATGATAATTTATAACGGCGATACCGGCGCTGAATCGCTGTTAGGAGAAATTTTCGCATTGAAAATTGAAATGCACTTATCTGAAATTCGCTCGGGCGCTGCACACGACGGCATTGTGTTCGCCGCTCATTGTGTCGACGAGATTTACACATTTGAAATGAGAAATGTCTCCTGCGCATATTTACGAAGCGTGCCTTTGACGCGTACTGGCTCGGCTAATTTAACGGAACCGACATCGATGAACGCACGCTGGCGTCACAACGGAACATCAAGTCCTTACGTCTTGTCTGCAGGCAGCTCGTAGAAGTGCTGTTTGCTCCGCAAGCAATCAACTAACGCAAGCAACCCTTTTGTGATTTCAGGCAGCAGGGTAAAAGTCAAGGAGGAGAAGGAAGCCTCGTCGATGGCGCCGGGCAGCCCACCCACACCCCCGCACACGCCCCAGAGCCCCTCGCGACAGAACCACAACAGCAGCAGCACCAGCGGCGGCGGCGGCGGCGGCGGCGGCAGCAACAGCGTCAACAACAACAGCACGGCGGCCGGCGGCCTCGTCGCCAACCTCTCGAGCTCGAGCTCGCCCAGCGTTCAGCAGCAGCAGCAGCAGCAGCAGCAGCAGCAGCAGCAGCAACAGCAACAGCAGCAGGCCGCGGCGGTGGTCGCGGCCGCGGGTCTGCACCCGGGCTCGCCCCTGAGCCAGGTCCTGGTGCAGAACCCGGCGCTGGTCCAGCTGCTGCAGCAGAACCCGGCCATCCTGACGCAGAACCCGCAGCTGGCTCAGCTGCTGCAGCAGAACCTCCAGGTGCAGATGGGCAACGCACTGTTCCAGGGCAGGCGGGCCGACGACGGGGACGAGGCGAGGGTGAGTTCCCACTAGCTTCGCTTTCCATCAGCAAGAACAGGGACAAGGATGGCCGTAAATCAAATTCTCGTTACCTCGGCTCTAGGCGACTGGCGAACTATCGAGACTCGCGAGGGAGCAGCAATTACGAATTACTTACAGCTCATCATTATACAAATGACGGGGCGCGCAGGAGGCGAGCCGTTCGCCGCGTAAATCGATCAACTCCAGCGCGTATCGATTCTAAGATGTATAAACTGCAGCGTGAGCGCGCTTAATTAAAAGTCAGCAGCTTTATCGGCGCGACGCGAGTAAGCAGTAAGCTGTCCTATCACATAATAAATTATTAATTCCGCGAGCCGTAACCGGATCATTACACCGAATCGCAAATAAAATGTATTATAAACTAATTCTCGCGGGGCCGGCAAAAAGTTGCTGTCGCAGCCGCCGCGGGCCGTAAACCGCTTTAACGGCTTTGCTTCCGCGCAATGCGCGCGCCTTAATCTCAGATTGGCCGAGTCAAATGAAAAATTATTTACGATAAATTGAAAACGATAAAGGCGAGGAAACCTTGAGCGCGGCGCTTTTTAATGGCCTCTCCTCGGCCGAATGAAAATATTTCTGCGCGCTACTGCGCGGGGAAAATTTCGAGGAGCGCAAAAAGCGCGCGACGGTGAAAAACGGCTAATTGTTATGGTAATCCCGACGATCGTCCGCCGCGATGCGGGCATAAACGGCGGAGGTTATAGTTCACTTTTCAGTCAATGGTTAGATTGCTCGTCCGTCTCGGACTTTAACGAGCGTAGGCGGGGAGCGCGCGGTCTCGCCGTTTCCGCGAGGCTCCGGTATTCGAAATTCGCGTCGCCGAGTACGAGTGCAGAGTCTGCATCGAAGTCGAGGGCAAAAAAAAAAAAACAAAGCGAGGGGCGGGCGCGGGCAGAAAAAAGTCGCGCGCACGTAAGGACCGAGCGGGAAAAAAGAGAGAGGAGGTACACTTGCATGCATGAATTCCGACTCACTCCGCACGCGGGCACATCCCTTACGCGGAGAATTGAAATTATTCCCCCGATTTTTGCCGCGTCGTTTACATTATTTTCGCCTTTGAATATTAATGGGCATATGCGCTCTCTTCGGCGTTATGGCTCGCGCGCGAGGACGACGCACAGAAAAGTAACAACAACGGATCGCGCGTATAATACTCGGCTCTTAACGTTATTCTATTGTTTGCAAATCAGGCTCTATTGTTTTCTCATATATACCTCTGTACTCCTGGCAAGCGCATTTCGAGCGCCGCTCGTACACTCCTCCTCTCTGCCCCTGCCCCTGCTCCTCTCCTCCCCCCCACCCCACCCCACCCCACCGCCACCTCATCCGACTTTTCCCGGCCTGTGTGCTCGGCGGTATCGCAGGCGTATACAAGCTGCGGCTTTTCCGCTGAATATTCGAGGCTGCCACTGCCGGCATTATAGACCGACGCGTAATGAGATAATTTATCTGCCCGCAGTACGTGTTATAGAGGAACGCACACTCGTAAAACGGAGCGCGGCTTTCAATTAGCTCGGACGCAAACGCTCTTCGTTTCCCCGATCGGCGCTTTTCTCGACGCTGTTTACCGGATCGCGCGGTTCCCGGCTTGTCAGGCGTCGAAAAAGTCCGGCCGTAAACGGGCTGGAATTATTTACTGCGCGGATATTGTGTTTCCCTTCAATTCCCTGCTACGCCGCGAAATTTATGTGCGGATCGCCGCGGCCGGGCTCCGATTCACTTACCGAGAGACTTGTAATTTTCTATTGCCAATATGTGCTTGTAATTAGCTCTCGGAGCTTTTTCCCGATCGCTCCCGAGGTATAATGCCGTAGCCAATTATCTTACCTTTTCACTTGTTCTCCCGATTGCAGTATATCACCTCCGTCTTTCATGCTGGAGCTACTTAAATCACTTGAACGTGACTCGGACGGTCCTTTCATTATGCCCTCGCTCCGCGCGTCGCTGCAACAGAAAGGGGTTTCGAATAAATAAATCTCGCAGCCGATTCCCGAAAGCTCGATTTCTCCCCGGCCACAAGGCCCGAATCGCGTTCGTCAATTCGCGGATCGCAAATTATTATTCGCCGGCGAAAAAATCCGGAATCTCTCGGAGACTCGGCTTGGCCTTATACATACGCCTATAAAATCGCAAGAAGCGACACGTCGGAGGGGCCGCGTGGAAACAGAGACGTCACTTTTTCCCCCCATTCCGCATTTGCCGTCCGTACGTACGAGTCCGAGTTTTTACTGAATCGCGTTAGAGACGCTCGCGCGCGTTGACGGGCGCAAAAATAGCAGAGCACTGGTAGCACCGGGAATACGAATACACAACGCACGGAGAACTGCAAGCGAGAGAGAAAGAGTTATAGAGCCGCTCGCTGCAGCCGCGGAACTCTTCCAGGAAATCCTTGTTAACGGCCATTGTAAAGAGAGAATGAACACGTAAGCGGAAAGTGAATCGGCCAATCGAACCCAGGCGAAGGAGAGAGAGAGAGAGAGAGAGAACCGCGGCACAATTCGCTATTCATCATACATTTTTGTTCGTTATTAGTTAAAGTAGGAGGGAAAAAAGTGCCGCTGCTCCGCCGGGGGGGGGGGGGGGAAGTATACCCTCAATTAAACCGTGAATTTATATTACACACGGAGCGAGTCGGCGGGAGCAGTGCGGCTGAAAAAGCTCCGGGAGCCAACGGCAGAGAGAGGGACAATGCTCATATACCGCGAAAACGTTAATTGATGATCTGGAATAAGGAGCCGCCGCTACCGCTTCGAGCACTAATTATATTTGCGGCCGCTTTCGTCATCCCGTTTTGTAGCTCTCCACTTTCTTTGCGCGTTTTGCATATACAGCGAAGCGCTGAATAGCGGGAAAGTCGTTGCATCGCGTTTGATTAGCGCAGCGTTTTCGACGTGACCAAAACTCATTGTCTCGATCGCAGCCGTATTAGTAGAGCGCGATTCTAATTAACTCCGCGTCGCTTGCTCGCGTGAAAAATGCCGCTCGAACGAGAGGCAAAGAAAAGAGTGGCAGACAATGCGCGAGAGGATAAAAGTCGATGTGGTAACGACTTTATAAATTCAGCGTCTCCTCCTCGCTCTCTCGCGCTCTCTCTCTCACTCTCTCACTCGGCTAGGGCTTCGGAAATCGTACAGCACTCGGATAATTTGAATGAGCAGCGCCGGACGGGGCTTCTCTCCTTCTTTCCTCCTTCTTTTCTCCTTCTCAGTGTCTTTAACCTCGGGCTGCAGCGCCGGGGGGTTGCGCCGAGGAATCACGATGTCATGTCTCGAATCGGCCGAGCTCTCGCAAAACGTAATCCGCATGCGAAAATAGATCGTTATTCCGATGGCTTTCGCACGCGTTCGTTGCACCGCCGGCCGTTTGAATATTCAAAATGCCATTGTCGGCGCACGCAAGGTCGCTGATCCGTGAAGCGCGACTTTTTCGCGAAAAACCGGAAATTGGCCGTCGGCTAGCTCGTTCGACGCACTCTCGGCGCTATTTTCAATCGAGTCCCGTCGAAATTTCACGCGATTCGCCAGTGCGGGATTTTTGATAGCCATTAGCGGCGCAACCGATCGTCGCTCTGACGGCTCCGAAGGCCTCTCGAGACGGCGCGCGGCGCAATTACAATAATTCAAGAAAAGAAGAAAATCGCTCTCGTAAACACTTATCCCGCTCTCGCGGCGCTCGGCGCTCGCACAAATCAAGTTCGAAACACGAATTTCCGAAGAATCCCTCTCCAGCCTCCCGGAGCTGCCAAATTAATATCCAGCATAAATACTCATTTTGCCGGCATTAAGCGAGAGCCCGCCTCGCGCTCATAAACATACTTCGGCCACGTATGCGTGCGCGCACGAAGTCGAGCAAGAAAAATAAAGCAGGCGCGTAGAAACAACAAAGTCGCGGGACCGGATTGCAGCAGCGACGTCTGCTCGAGATGATTTTTGCCTCCGATCGTGGCAGGTTTCAATTAAGCAACACTGGCTCACTCTGCGAGAGCTGCGGCACCATAAACGCGCGTATCGCCATTGTGTTTCCAGTTTGGTTTTTGCATTTGTTTTTCGCACTCGCGCGCTGAATTACATATCGATGTCGAAAAACGAGGCGTCGATGTGATTCACTTGTGTCAAATCACGATAAATAGTCGCATAACATGCGCAATCTCGAATCGGGCCAGCGCCGTAAAAAGCGCCGTATCTTAACGACTTGTTCTGGGCGAATAAAACTAAATCAAAGACTTGCTTATTGAGCCCGCGCAGTGATATTAATAAAATGGCATCGTATAGAGGAGGAAAGCGTTACTCGCGCACGTGCGTGCGTAAACGCGCGGCTGTAGCTGCGTTCTGCCAGTGGTTAATGTATTTCTTTTATAGGTGCCGCCGACAATAGCGAGCCTGGCGGCGATGAAGGCGGAGGCAGCTGACCCCAAGGTTTCCGGTGAGTTATACCATTTCCTTCTTCTAATCGAACGCGAAAAAGCCATCGACTGCACTTGATTTGTAAGAGCCGCGCGCTCGCTTTGCCCTCTTTCGGGAAGAAAACAATGAGGCTGAGAAAGGCAATTCGAAAACGCCGAGCGATTCTCAAATTAATTTCGTCATGCTGCGAAGCCACCATCAATCATCGGGCTTTTGAAAGAGCGAGACAACTCTATTCGGAACAGCGTTTTTTTTCCTATACGCGACGTCTGTTTTCCATAGAGATAGGAAAGCCAGATAGAGCCCGAAATCTGCGCACGCTTTTACGCTCTTTCACACAGATGTCCCTCGCTTGCGCGCAATATTCAAATGAGAGGAAAAAACTCGTTCGCCGAACACAAAACAAGAAACTCCTTCGGATGGGACGTCGCGCGTAAAAGGCTTCCAAAATCCGTGCGCGGCCGCGTGTCAAATGTCGTGGCAGCGACTCTTCTTTTTTTCACTTTCCTAAAAGACACCGGAGCGCATTAGGTGCCATTTGAATTTCAAATTTCCGGCCGGGCTTCGAGGGGGAGCCGCCGCCGCCGCCGCCGCCGCCGCCGCCGCCGCTTGCGCGTAAAAACGATGGGAAACACAAATCGCGTTCAATTCCACGAGATGACAAGCTCGGATGGAAATCGTGTCGTAAACTGCCGTTTCGGAGCCTCAATTGGTGTCGAGCGGGCGTTTTTTCTAGCAGACGAAAAATAATCGGCCGCGCCGCGTCGTGAGAACGGGCTAGATTGTTGTGACGCGATAATGCGCGCACAGAGGGCCCGCTCGCTTCTTTTTTTTCCGATAAACGCGGATAATGGACACGCGCGCAAGTGCATTCAATCCAATGAAGCATCTATCGTAGAGAGAAGAGAGCTTCTATATAGCGGCGTAAACCGTATAATCCTCGTCGAATCGAGTCATCTGGCGGCTTTCGGCGTTTCGTGCGATACACGCGAGGGTCTCGGCCGCTTCCCTCCCCGCGCTTACTTTATTGGAATATCCGCCCACAGCATTATGGGAATTATCAAGGAAATGGGATGAGTGCCCGTAGGTTCCCTTTTTATTCGCTCTCCGAGAGCAGTGGCGACGATGAAAGGGAAAAATTGTACGAAACTGGAGCGAGGCGACGTTTCCGGCTCCGCGTGATTATTTATTCGACTCTAGGAGATTTGATTTGCTCGAGGCCGGCGAAAAATGGGGGCTTTTAATCGCAGCGCACGGCCAAATCTGGCGATTCATGATTTTCATGATTTTCTGCTTTTTTCTGCGGGCGAAAATTGATTCCCCGCGTGGCGGATCGAGCGTTTTTGCGGCTCAATTAAGCTTGACAGTGAGACGAGAGTCTGTTACGTATTCGCGCAGTCGCAATCAAGAAACGGGAGAAAAAAGGCGATAAAATATTCCGCTAGTAGCGAGAAAGCCGATCGGTTTTCAAGAAAGGCCGCGCGCAATTGCTCGACAAAGCCGCTCATTGGCGTCGATATAATAAAAAAGGCGATCGAGCCCTCACAATGCCGCGTAAAAACGCTCGCGCGAGCTCCGGGGAACGAGTAGAGAGAAAGAAAGCGGAGCGAGGCGCGATGAAAAGAGCGGGAGCGCGCGAGTATGTAGATTGTAGATTCAGCCGCGCGCGAGACGTCACGAGAAAAGAGGGAGAGCGAGGAGAGAAGAGAAGAGAAGAGAGAAGAGAGACGGGAGACGCGGAGGAGCAATCAAAGCTGATTAAGCCCACAACTGGGGAATCTGTGGGGCCAGTGTCTCACGCCAATCTCGCCCAATCAGCTGCGACTGTCGCAGTGGCCGCCGCTGCTGCTTCTGCTGCTGCTGCTGCTGCTGCTGTTGCTGCTTCTGCCGCAGCCGCTGCCGCCACTGGCGTACTCGCTTCTCGGGGAGATTTAAAAAATAGAATGCCTACTGTCAATTGTCCCATAATTTAAATAAATCGAATAAATGGACAAAGTGGCCAATTAGAGTAGTTGCTGGTTTGCTGCTTTAACGTATTATTCTCTTTCTTGCTCGCTCTCTCGCTCGCCCCTGCACACATACGCGCTCGCTCGCGTGTGTACCTTTATACGCGCGCAGCTCGGCTCGTTTTTTACTCTTCTCTCTCGGGCACGGCCCATCGGCCGTCCTCTTGATTTAAGGAGTTTCGTTACGCGCCACTAGAAGGGCTAATAACCATTTACATCGCGCGCTCCCTCTCTCGCTCGCGGGCCTGAGAAATCACGCTCCGGAGTCTGCGACTCGCCGAGCGGCGAGCGCAATTACCGCCTCCTGACGGCGCGGCGTCTTGTGCGTCAATTGCGGCTGCTTCCTTCTCCCGAATCCGAACGGTTCCCCGAGTCGATCTCCCGAGCCGTCGATGGAATCTTATCACCCGAGAGCAACTGCTACCGCGCCGCTTCCTTCCTTCCTTCCTTCCTTCCTTCCAGCGCCTCGAGCGCGGCCACACCCTCCGCGCCGCGGCGCTGCATGCATTCCTGCACTTCATTCTTCTCGCGCGCAGGTGCCCGCTAGCGTGGGCGCGACGATTCTAATACGCTGCATCGAATATCCTCCGGCGCAATAAACAAGCCGCATTCCAGAAAAGCCGGCGTTCTCGCGCAAATAATAAAGCGACGGTAAATCAATCGGCGAGTGAGACGTGCTGCAGGAAGGCGTTCTCGCAGGTGCGAGCGCGTGGGCGCCCGTATGCCGCGCCGTGTACGCGCGACAGACTCGTCACTCTCGCGAGAGGGAGAACCGGCGCATTGTGTCCGAGATACACGCCGGCTACCTGCGCCGCGCGCGTGAAATATATACGTGGAAACGATCGTTCGGGAATTTCGCGCGCTGATTTATAGCTACATAGCTACAGAATGGACTTGTAATGCTCTCTCCCGCGTTATGCGCGCTCGCGAGTTCATAACGTATCGATTTGCCATCGAAAGAACGCAGAGAGAGAGAGAGAGAGAGAGAGAGAGAGCTGAGAGAGACGCGTGCTCCAGTTTAATCCGGGGATGGAAAAATGGCGGAAAAAATCGGGGAGCCGAGAGAGATGTTGCGCCGCACTCGAGGGGGGAGAACGATTTCACGCTTCATTTGAAACTTTCAAACGGACCGTAAACAATGCCCTCGAAACTTTTCGATTTAACGAGTATTAGCGTCCGGATGAACGTCTGAGGGCTGCTACCCCGCCCCAACACACTGGCCCAGATTACTCTTATTCTCGTTGGTTGTTTGCGCGAAATTCAATTATCAAACGCGCAAAGAAACGAAGCGGCCGATGAAAAATCCGCGCGCAAAAACCAAGAGCAAAAGGCTCGTAGTAGTACAAAAGCGAGTAGGGAGCGAGGCAGCAAAAAGAGAAAATACCTCGGAACATCGGCCTACACGGCTCGCCCGCTCGCTCTTCGATTCCCGAATGGCCGAAATTAATAAAAAGTTGAGCGACGATAAATTAGGCCCGGGCCGAGGGGCCCCTCGGAGAGGAGGCGCTAATAAATTTCAAATATAAAATTTCGAAATAGCCGCTCTCGCGTTTGGCTGCAGCTCGTCGGGCATCTTTTTGCGCGGACGCGAGAGTATGCCATTGTTGGGACGGGCGCCGCACTTTGACTATACCTGCACCGATACAGCACGTTCATCCGTGAGAGCGAGATGGGCCGCGCCGGTATTCGAGACGGATGGATTCTGCGGCTCCTCTTCGCCGCTTCGGGATTTCGAGGGTAATTAGCGAATAGCTGCAGTAGCTCTGATTAGCGCACGGAGAGCTGCGCCGGAATGCGTTCATTGCGTTTACGTCTTCTTTTATGCGAGCGAGGACGGAGGCGGATTTCGAAATCGGAGGAAAAAATAATCAATTAACATGCGGGCTAATTAACTTGATTAACTCGACTCGTCCAATTACAGCCGACTCGCTCGGCCATGTTCGCAGTTAAGCGGCCATAATTCTCGGCAATTTTCGTAAATTATGATCGTCATAACGCCCGAAAATAAATTCGATCAATCCGCTCTGCACTCCCGTGTTCATTACCTCGGTAAAAAACGATCACCTACCAGGGCACTCGAGCTTGCATTTCGAGATGTCAAAATTTCTCGTTTAAATTATTCCAATGAGCATCGCTTACTCCTTCCACTTCTTCCCGATCGCAACACTAACAAGCGGAAGGTCGCAACAGCCTCTAGCCTCTATATTGCACTTGGAGGTGGGGGCTCATACAAGCGCCACATGCCGGAGCCGCGCGGAATGCGTCGTCCCGATTTTTCGTTCTAGATCGTCGTCGTCGTCGTCGTCGAGCTTTTTCGGATGATCCAGTTGTGACGTCGTCCGCGATCCCTGCCTCGGCTTTGTTGTGTGCTGCCAGTTAGCGTGTTTGTTTGGCTTATGCCGCTGCACGTCTCGGGGCTCCTTATTCTCATGCTAATATTTCGGGACAATATCGAGCGCCGTTTCCTCGCGTTTAATTGAATTTCTTTTTATTCATCGCCGCCGAACGGCGCAGCCTTCGCTCCGCGCGCGCACAGGGCGTCGGGGCAAAAATAGCCGCGCGTTTGGCAACAATTCCGTTTGTTATTCAACTGTCGGCGTAATCAAGTCGATACACTGTCGAATCCTCGCAACAATGCCGCCCTAATGGTCCGCCGACACTCGAAAACGTAGCCGCAGAAAAGCATTGAGCGGCAATTTCAATGCGATTAATTTCGCAGATTGCCGCGCGCCGCGTATGTACATTAAATCTTCGGAGCGGGATTTGCGAGAGAGAGAGAGAGTTCGACCTAATAATTCAATTACCGGGGAGCCCCCAGCGGAGCTTTTCTGCCGCGCAGCTGTTGCCGAGCCGTGTTTGACAAATCGCTCTCTTTCAAGCGTTTCGCCTGCTTGGCCGCTCTCAAAGGATTCGGACCGAGGCAGCCGAATTTTTCTAGAGTCTCGAGTGGCGCGTTGTATCGGGCCACGAGCCTTTTGTGAGAAAAAAGGATTTCGTCGAGTGGATGCAATTAGAGCGAAAGTCGTTGGGAACTTTTCAGTCCCGCGAGCCCTCGAGCGCGCGAGCCGAGCCCGGGGAAAAAAGTTCGTTGCGAGGTCAGAAAATTCACGGAATCCCGGCCTTATCGATTTCCAGTTTCGCGCGAATCCAGGGCCTCTTGTCTCCCTAATTACTATAGCAGCGTCACCCGGGAAAGGGCGCGCGCAGGCCGGCCGAGACTAATTAATAGACGCGGGGGTGGGGCCGCGGCTCTCTCTTTCTCTTTTTCTTTCTCTTATTATCTCTCGGCCTCCTGGGAAGATCCGCGTATCTCGCCGGCCGGGCCCTCGCCGGGCTCGATTGATAATTAACCGAGGCGATTAAAAATAGCCTTTTCAGCCAAAGAACGAGGGCTTCTTTTTCCGAGCGGCGCCGCTAGAGATCGATCGGTTTCCACGTCGATTCGAGGACGGCCGCCGCTGCGACGCGACGCGTCCGATTGCCAAATAGCCGCTTATTTTTTTTCCTCGATCACGAGCCGATCGGGGCCAATCTCGGCGCGCCAAAACTAGAGCTTCTTCTCTTCTAGTACGAGCGCTGCCGCTGTGTCGCAATTTTTATTTTGCGTTTTGAGCACGGCATCTTTTTTATTTGCCAAATAACCGCCGCGTCCGTCGTATTCCGATTCAGATTTAGATCCGCTACGCGTTAGCATCGGCATTGGGAGCTGTTTTTATTTGCCGCGCGTAATGGATCGGGGGGCAGCATGGACCGGTCGAAAAGCGAGTCGAAAAGCGAGGCGAAAAGCGAGGCGAAAAGCGAGGCGAACCGAGGGAGAGTCGTTAATTTTAGCGATCGCAAAAAGGTGCGCGCGCTCAATTGTCTTCGCACCAGCAGGACGCGCAATAATAGACGCGCGCGCGCGCGCGCATTGTTGACGCGAACGGTCAAAAGAGCCGGACTCCGAAGTGGCCGATCGACGCGCGAGTTATTTCGCGCGGAGGCCCCGGCCAAGAGCGCGCGATCTCGACCGGAAACGATTGGCAATCTCGTTTTCGCTTTCGCGCGAAACTGGCGTCCGTCCGTCAACGAGCCGGCGCGTCTATTCCGAGGTCTATTCCTGGCGCGCGCATCTCGCCGAGCATCTCGCGAGAGCCGCGTCCGAGTGTCGCAAGCCCGCAAAATCAGCCATCCGTCTCTGCGGCGGCATTCTTTTCCCGTTCGGGGGGCAAGTCGCCTCAATCAAGGTTCGCCGCGCTCTAGATTCGCGGCGACGGCGGCGCGACGTGTCAATGGTACTAGAGCACAGGCGGATACAATAATAACGAAATGCGGGTCACGCGCTGCACGCCGCGTATTTATAAATGCCCGCCGCCGCCGCCGCCGCGAGAGGAGCGTCGCTTTGTGCCCGGCTGTCTCCCGAGCATGCAGCCCTCGGACTTGTCCAGCCCTCTCCGGCGGCGCTTTGTTCGACAATTTCGAGCGCGGATTCAAATTTTCGAGGGCGAGGGTGCCGCACTGGGTTAGCGGGATGAGTCACGTCGCCGCTGCGCAGTTTCAAAGGGCCAAAAAGGAAGGCTCTTTACGCAAAGCCAGAAATATCAGTGCAGCGCGTATCTCCAGGCTCGCGGACGACTTGTCTCTTCATGGGGGGTTGGGCTCATCCGGTTCCGACTATTTCCAGAGTATAATCACGGAGAGGCTCTCTCGTCGTCGTCGCCGTCGTCGCTCGGCTCGGCTCGGCTCGGCTCGGCGGGACAAAAGGAAGAGCGTGCGCGTACGCACACGTTTCCATCATTCTGCATTCTCGCGCGTTATTGCTTTCTTCTCGGCTCCGCTCCGCGCTCCCTGCCCGTTTCTCGTTCTCCTCTTTGATTTAACACGCCGTGCAGGAACGTTTAACTCGCTGCTGCTCTCTCCCTCTTTCAGCTTTCTCTCTTTCTCTTCGGGCCTCTTTGGTAATTCGAGTTAGGGCTCTTTAAGATCCTCTTTCGTCCTCCTCCCGAGCCTCTTCTTCTCATTTCGTTTTACGGCTCGCGTCCGCAGGCTTCGTTTTGCGGCCTCGCGTTATTTCGCGCTTGACAAAAAGCGAGCGAGAGAGAAAAAACGAGCCGAAAGCACTCGAGAGCGCCGTGCCAAATCATTCGAGGCGGAATCGGAGAAATTTAAAAAATATTCTAAATTTAATTGTCGGCCGCCTCGAGCAAGAGCGAGAGAGCGAGAGAGCGAGAGAGGCGAGGCTTTCGAAATCAACGGAGCTGCCAATGCACGCGCTCCGAGTGAAAAATAGCTGCACCGATCCTGAGATGCCTCTCTCGACCGCATGCGGACTCGGCTGCCGCGGCGATTTGCGCTTTTTGCCGAGCTTTGCCGCTCGATAGAGTCATTCCGAGGCTCGCGAGCTCGTGCTTTTCCCGAGCCTTTCCCGCCGAGTCATACCGAAGATCATAATCGAAAAGCCCATTGTGAGCGCGCGGAACTCTTTTAGAATCTTTCCTCTCCCCTGCGCGGCGGCCCGACGAGGATAAAGGGGATTAATGGCACGTATACGTAGGCACCGCTCGCGCTCCGACGTCCCGACAAATTAAAGCTGCGCGCGCTCCTTTGTGCGACGCATCGCATGACGTGTTCATCGCCGCGGGAAGGATCCGATCGGTTCCGCCAATCGGAATGCCGATTCGCAATTATATAAACGGCCGGCGCGCGAGCCGATTTTATTTTCGAGGGATCGCGAATTGTTATCTCTAAAATAGATCAAAGTGCAGTCGTCTGCTCGGCTGTCTCTCGAGGTGTCTTTGACCCGGCGAGAGCGGGCGCTGGGCTGCAAAAAGCAAAAGATTCCGAGTGCTTTCTTCGATTTCCGCGTTTTTCCTCTCCCTCTCCTTCCATCTCCCTCCTAGTCTTCAGTCTTCTTCGCCTCTTTGCCGACGAGCCTCGCGACGAGCAATGACCGTTCGAACGCGCGCACTTTGCTCTTGCGGGTCGTTTAGGCATTGCTGGCCATTCAGCCGAGTCTATTTAGCTCGATTCGCAGCCCGCGATCGCGCCGGATAATTCCGTCGGCGACGTTGCGTAACGAGCCTATAGCTAATGGAGCCCTCAATATTTCCCAAACACGGGCCAATCGATCGGGCCAATAAAACGTCTCATCGCCCCCCTAACTCTACCCGAGCACCGACTCAATCGAGGGGCTCGTAAAATTTATATCGCGCCGAGTCTATGACGAGTCTATGTTCCAAGTATAAATCAGGCCGCGCACGGAACGCATCTGTCGCGGCGGCGCGGCGCGCGGGACTCACGAGGCTGGAAAATCGCGATTTCTGTTTTGACAGCGGCTCGCCGATCCGCAGCGCCGAAAAGAGAGAATTCGACGAACAAAGCGCTCTCGGCGTTCGCCGTTATTCGCGCACCCCTCGAGGCGACGGCGGGCGGCTCCCATTTGAATTTGTAGAAAGGGTTCCCCAGCCCCACCCCCACCCCCACCCCTCTCTCGCCGTGTTTATTTTCAAGGATGTCGGCGGGGCACGGGTGAAAACCCGAGCCGGGGGAGTGACGGAAAAGGGGTGACATCATCAATCGGCTGTTCCGAGCGCGCGTGCCAAGGCCGGCGCACAATCGATTCCGAGAGCTGGATTATCCCGCTTTTTAAATCCGCAGTTTCGTTTGATTGCGCGAGTGGACAAAAAATTCTCCAGAGCCGACGACGCTTTCATCGAATTAAAGAAGGGAAAATTAAAAGCGGGGGAGCGGAGGATATCACGTGCCCCCGGCAATTAGCGCAGCGCACGCTCGGCTCGATCTTCCGCCTGTCGGCGGATAGTCGATGCGATAGAGCGGCCGCAGAGAAGCGATTTGTCCTCGCGCGCGTTACGGCGTCGCGGGACTCCCTTTTCTCATCTCGACGCGCCAAGCCGCACACATTGAATTCGAATCTGACGGCCGCGGGACAATAAATGAGATTTATTCAAATTGCGACGTCCCTCTCTCTCGGCCGTGCGGCCGTGCGGCCGTGCGGCTGCGCGGCTGCACTGCGGCGAGTGGGATGCGCGATCGGCATAAGCGGAGCTCCGCCACCGCCTGCTGCAGTCGTTAAATCAAACGAGCCGGCGGCGGAGACACAGAAAACCTCATTCGCGAAATGAGAAAATAAAGCAGAGATGGGCCCGGAGGCTCGCTATAAATTTCGTCGCTCGCGCACGGTTCGCCGGTCGATCCAATTAATACGAGCGTGGCCGTCCGTCCGTGCGAGGTGTTGAGCGGAGCTGCAGCATAAGGCAGTTTTGACGGAAATAACTGCCTCGCGCGCGCGCGCGCGCGCTCTGAGAATAGGCGGCGTCGCTCCGCTTTTCCGCGCGAGATCGCGGCGACGAAAATAATTTTTACAATCGCCCGAGTCGATTGCTCCCCGCCGCGTGAGAGACAAAGAGAAATTTCGAACATGTGTTCGCAGCCGCCGCTTTTTGCAGCACGTGCGCGCACTGCAAAAACGTAATTTCGGCATAGTGCGGCGGCGGCGGCGGCGGCGCGCACTCGAGACTGCCGCAGCAGCGCGAAAAGAAGAAAGAAAACGCGTGCGGGAGGGGGATGGCTCGGTGAGTCAGCAGCGCGTACGCAACGCGCACGCCGGAACGGTTATTAAGCGAAATTTCGCGCACACCTGCCCGCCTCCTTTCTCACCGATCCACACACGCACGCACACGCGTATTATGCACGAAAAAAGCACGCGACGGAGGCATTTTTCCGGAAACAATGTTGTGACAAGGACCATCGAGAGCGAGCAGTCCGTTGGCAAACCTTTTTTCCTCGGCTGCGGAGCGAGCGGGAGAAAAAAGTTCAATGGACCCTCCGGGCCCACCAGCATATTGCCGCGCATTATATCTCCGCGAGCGCGCACACGTGTTGTTACACAAGTGTGCGCGCAGCGCATATACGTGATTTTACGAGAGCGCATGTAGGGCAGCAGCAGCAGCAGCAGCAGCAGCAGCATAAAGGGTTATTCAGCCCGGAGCCTATGCGGATTAAATGATAAAAAAAATCTCCGGGCCGCTCCTTTCATCGGGGCTCGCTTTTTGAAAAACTTTAAACCCCCTTTTCGTGCAGTCGGGCCAGCCGAGATAGAGGGACAGAGACGGAGCGATAGGAGTTTCGAGGAGCTGAAAGGACTGCCGCGACGAAGGGAGACAGCAGCCGGCTGCCGCGTAAAAAAGGTCCGCGTGATTTCTCATATTTTTCGAGATTTGCAGCGGCTAAGCCTTTTTTCTCGCCTCTCCTCGCTCGCGCTGCTCCGAGGGATGGGATAAAAGTTCTCGAAGAGGAGCGGAGCTCCCCGCGCTCGAGTCCGTATAATGTGCGCGTGGGTGGCATTCGCGGCTGGCTGCGCCGCTCGCAATCTGAGCATTTCTTCTGCCTCCCCTCCCCTCCCCAGCCCTCCTCCTTTATCTCTTGCTCTCGCTCTCTACCTTCGGCCTTATTCTCGGCCGGATCTCGAGGCTATAGGTAAATGAGAGAAGAGCTGCGTTTATGTAAAGCAGCGGGCGCCTTTTGTTTTTCGACTCTTCCTCGTGCTGCTAGCCGAGCGGGGAAACGTTTGTTTTATGCAAAAATAAGTCATTTTTGCTCGGCTGTACGCTGCCTCGGCTTGTTTATGCTAATGCCGGCCCGCGAGCTGGACGAGAAAATTGATTGTGATGCCGCTGAAAAGCCCTATAAAAATTCCCCGTACGCGCAGCTGATTCAGACATTTGCATTATTTCTGGACTTTTGACTTGAATGCTGCGCGCCATTGTAGTCGCGCTTCTTAAAATATTCATATCTCCTACGGTGCTCATCAATATTAATAGCCGCGCGACATGATACGGGAGTATAGAATAACGCACAATGCGACTTTCCGGGAAAAGCTCCGCGCGCAGGCTATCGATAACAGCGAGCCGTTAATCATCTTTTCCGAATTTCGCCGCGGAATTCCACGGACTCGAGGACTTGTTTCATCCGAGGATTTCCGTGCATAAAACTCGTTCCCGGCGCCGAATTCTGCGCCGGCCCGAGCCCATAACGCATTCGCCGCGTACATAAAACCATATCCTCGCGTTTCTCGGAATTCGATGCGCGCAGTCGGGGACCGGGGGACACGAAGAAGCCGAGCCGATGTATTATGTGTACACACACCGAACACGCGTATTCGCAAAAATATCCCGAGCGCAAGGTTGAGAGAGCGAGCGAGCGAGCGAGGGACAAAAGCAGGCCGCGCACTCGTTGCTCCGCGCTGTCTCTACTCCCATTCTTGTCCGGCCTTTTTGCTACTGATTATGGGGAAGGCTTTTTGTTTCTCTGGGCAGCGCATTTGCCGAGAATTTCGATCAAAGTGTTTTGACGAAAATTCTGCTCAATGCCGAGGCGCTTTTGTGCGGATTGAATGAGACCTTTTCACCGGCAAACCGGCAACAGGTTCTTCGCGCTCGTTTCCTGCAAACGAACTCGCGCAGATCGCTGCCCACGAAAAGCTTTCCACGTTAGACACACGCCGCATCGGCATAAAACTTCATTTTCCGTGAAATCCAAAAGTAAAAAAATTCCAACGGCACCCGAGGCGAATCGACAGACCGCAAACTCTCCCGACACGCGCGTACACCATTATAAAACGCACGACGTGTTGCTCGTTTCTTGCGGTTTTCGGCATCAGGAATGTCGCGGGCAATTTTCGGCGCACGCCTCCGTTTCTTGTCGTCGTACATCTGTAATAAGGACGCGTGTCTTGAATCGATGATAGGCGACGATAATTTCACTCGATTAAGATTTTTCTCGAAGAGCGAGAATAAATTCGTCCGCGCGGCCTGTCTCCGGGGCGAATTCTAATCGACGCTCGCAATCTGCTCCCGATCTCTCCAAGTTAAATGTGTTTAATAAGAATCCTAGCGCGCCATTACCAGCCGGCGTAAATATACTTATATAAAAGCTCGGGCGCGCGCGAGAAATAGTAGGAGAGAGAAAGAGCACATTCCAGGCTCTCGGGTCGGCCGTCTGATAAAATCGAGGAGCTATAGAGCGCCAATTACGAGAAAAGGCAAAACGCGTGCGTCATGAACATTCTCGTATGCAGCGCGGCCGGCAGCCGCGTAAACGGGGGATAATAATAATAAGCGGGAGTTTGCGGGGAAAAAATGAAGCGCTGAATCTAGGCCAGTTTTATAAATGGACTCTACGACGCGGGCGCCTATGCCGCATTGTTGGAATAAGTTCCGAGCAGCTTATTCCATTGATTTTTGCCATTGTGCTTCTTGGATTCCGAGTATTCCGCGCGCCTCCTCGTTAGAGCAATCCTTAAGATTATCCCCGAGCACTCATTAACGCGCGCGCGGTAAATCATCGGCATCGGGGCATAATAACGCGCGTAAATCGAGACAAAACAAAATCAATTTCGCCCAGCTGCTATTATGTGTGCCTATATTACGTATTAATAGGCGAACCTTCGGCTTGAATTAACGCGGCGCAAAGTCGAGCCCCGCGTGCTCATCCATTTTCCCAAGCGTGCAATTAGCCTGGGAGAAAATTTCGCGATTTACGACGGAAGTCGCGATCGATCCTCGCTCCCTCTCGCCCGCTGTCTCTCGTCGAAGGTGGGCCGCGGGCTCGCGGCGTCTGCAACGCAAACACGCGCGTTAACGCATGCGTGTGTGCCAAGGAGAAAGAGAGAGGCAGAGGGCCGGAGGAAAAAGTGCTTCAGCGCCGCGTCGCGAAACAATGCACGCGCGCGTGTATATGCATCCGCTTTATCAATAGCGCCGATCTCGCGGCGCTCGTTTTTCCTCCTCTCTCCCCTACTCCCTACGTATATATAATCTCGCGATACTGTTTATTAGGCATGTGCGCGGGCTCTGCATATTATAATCGCGCGTATTGATCGGCCCTACATATAGGCGGCCGCCTCTTCCATGCTCGTGCACACAGCCTCGCTTTCTTTCCCTCGTTACGTTTCGCGATTCCAGGGCTGTCGCGGATTTTCAGACCGAAAATATTTACGCTGGAAATGATTCACCCGTTGCCGGATTTTTGTGCAAACCTTGGGAGAGTCGAAGGAGTCTTTATGGCCGAGCCCATAATGAATTCCGGCGAGCAGTCGTATTGTGCCCGCGAGAGCTCCTCTCACTGGATTTATGGCCCGAAATATTTCCGAGGCAGATTAAATCGCCGGGGCTTTTTGCGCGGATGCCCTGTAATTAGCAGTTTTGGGCGCGTGCAGTTTGAGTGACATTTCGCTGCCGCCGCTTATGCTCGTTAACTTTTCTCCGCTATTCTCCCACAGAATCTTCATAAATCGCCTCGCCGCTGGTTTCGGTCTTTTTTGATTTATCGACGATTCGCCGATTCGCCGCAGCCTCCCGAGCGGAGCCGACGCCGACTTGCGCAAGAGCCCGATGCAGCTGCATTGCGCTACGAAAAATGAGAAAAATAAAAGACCGGGAGAAAAGAGCCGACTAATCAGCTTGGGGCCGCTTTTGTCGCGCGTGGGTCGATGAACGCGCCGTTCTCGCGTAATTTGCATGACAAAATTCGCGTGCGAGCCGAGTACGTGCCCGGCTCCGCCACGTGAGCCGGGCCGGCGACGCCATCGGGCGGCCGGCCGAGCAAGCTGCCGGCGCCGTTCGCGTTACCGAGCGGCCGACGCTCGGCACTGTCGCTCGCGACTGCACCGACTTCCCGCGCCCAATACGAACGCGTCAAAAGGCAAAACTCACCTGCGACCGGCTCCGACGTCACCCGCGTCAAAGAGTCGCGTGGACACCGAGGATCGCGCGATCGAACCTGGAATCAGAAAGACATACTCATGAGCTCACAAGCCGCACCCCCTTCTGTTCGCAGCCCTACTTCGGCAGAGCATGTCGCCGGTCTCGGCGGAGGCCCTGCTGGGCTCGGGCGGCTCGGCTCCGGGCGGCGCCGTCAAGCCCGGCGCGGGCGGGCTGCCCCAGCCCATGATCGACTACTCGCGCTACGTGCGCCGCTACAGCAGCGGCCAGGAGTGCGGCAGCGCCTACTGCAAGGACCTCGGCTGCCGGGAGCACTTCCACTGCCTCGACTGCAGCGGCCGCGTCTTCGTCAAGAAGGAGGAGATGATCCGGCACTTCAAGTGGCACAAGAAGCGCGACGAGTCGCTGCAGCACGGCTTCATGCGCTACTCGCCGACGGACGACTGCTCGGAGCGACACCCCGGCCGGCAGTGCCCGCACAACCGCAAGCAGACCCACTACCACTGCATCCACGACAACTGCGACAAGGTCTACATCTCGACCTCGGACGTGCAGATGCACGCCAACTACCACCGCAAGGACTCGGCCATCATCCAGGAGGGCTTCCAGCGCTTCCGGGCGACCGAGAGCTGCGCCACCGACTACTGCCAGTTCGTCGGCCAGCGGACCACGCACTTCCACTGCCGGCGGCCCGGCTGCCGGTACACCTTCAAGAACAAGGCCGACATGGGTGAGTACTGCGCGGATTGCACACAATGTGCCTGACCAGCTCGCTAAGCCCGCTAACCCCGCCAACCCCCCTTGCCTCCCCTAGACAAGCACAAGTCCTACCACATCAAGGACGAGCAGCTGTCGCGCGACGGCTTCAAGAAGTTCATGAAGTCGGAGGCCTGCCCGTTCGAGCAGTGCCGCTTCTCGCGCGTGTGCAACCACATCCACTGCATCCGGCCGCAGTGCAGCTACGTGCTGCACTCCTCGGGCCAGCTCTTCTCGCACAAGCGCAAGCACGAGCGCAACGACTCGGAACTGGCCTACCGCAAGTACAAGCAGATCGGCGGCGGCGGCGGCGGCGGCGGCAGCGGCGTCCGCGGCCCCGGCTCCTGGATGAACGACGGGGAGATGGGGCCCCAGGGCCTCTCGCTCAGCCTCAACGGCGAGAGCTCGAACGAGGAGCGCGGCTCGCCCTCCTACTACTCCATGGACGACTCCTTCCAGAGCGCCAGCGACCTGGCCATGGACCTCACGGCGCCGGCGAGCGTCGGCCTGCCCGGGGCGCCGGCCGCGGCGCCCGAGCCCCGGCCCGAGCAGCTCAGCCCCACCGAGCTGGGTAAGTGTCGGGACGCGCTCGGCGGATCCCACATCTACCTACCTACCTATCTATCTATCTATCTATCTATCTATCTATCTATATATCCATCTGACCCGGCCTCGCCCTTCAGCCTACCTCGTGCCGGCCCCGGCTGACTGCAGCTGCGCGCTGGGCAAGGACCACTACCACTGCGCGCTGGACCGGTGCGGCGCGACGCTGCGCGACCCGCGCGACGTCCGCGAGCACCTGCGCGAGCACGAGACCCAGGAGCGCATCACCGACGCCTTCTTCGAGGAGGGCGGCTGCGACGAGGCGAGCTGCCCCTACGCCGACAAGGAGAAGCACTACCACTGCAACTGGGACGGCTGCCGCGAGGTCATCCTCGCCACGGACAAGCCCTTCCGCCGGCTGCAGCACTACAAGATCCACGAGTACAGCCGGCAGCTGAACCTCTCGAGCGCCTCGCAGCCGCTCTCCTCGGACGTGACGCTGACCCACCTGACCAACATCGACGCCATGTTCAGGCGGAAGCGCGGCCGGCCGCCCAAGAACCGCGTCATCGAGATCTGGAGCGGCGGCGAGCAGGGCGGCGCCGGCGGCCACACCCAGGACTCGCCCCAGGCCATCTTCACGAGCTTCAAGCTGCCGAAGCCCACGCCGAGCGCCGCGGCCAGCAGCAGCGCCCTCGGCCTGGCGCCCTGTCCGGCGGCCGGCCCCGACGCCGAGCGCGAGGGCAGCGCCTCGCCCTCCGGCGCCGACCCCGTCGGCTTCTCCACCTTCGCCCCGGGTGAGTCTCGTCGTTCTGCTGTTATTCTGTTACTCTGTTATTCTGAATTGTAAATTGTCAATATCTAATCTGAATCCAACCCGATCCGCCCACCGCAGACTCCTGCCCGGACGCGAGTTGCGCGCTGCGCTCCAGCAGGCACCACCACTGCTCGCAGCCCTGCTGCCACTTCTCCACCGACCGGCCGGACCAGCTGCTCATGCACAGCAAGGACTTCCACGACAACGTCGACATACCGCCGGGCTTCGCGTTCTACGACCGGATGATCGACTGCCGGCTGCCCGGCTGCCACAGCAACCGCGTCAACCGGCACTTCCACTGCACGCGCCCGGGCTGCGGCTACTCCTTCGTGCGCTACTCCACGATGGCCCTGCACGAGAAGCAGCACAGCGAGAGCGACGAGCCGCTTGCGCTCCAGGAGCAGAAACCCCGGATCCACGTGAAGAATCCGGCGGAGCTCATCGAGAGCCTGGACGAGCAGAAGGACGCGGAGCTCAGCAGCCCCGGGGACGCCGGCAGCAAGACCACGGGTGAGGACTCGAGTGTGTTTCTGGCGTTGCACGATGGATATTTTTTTATTTTTTATTTTTTATTTTTTATTTATTTTTTTCTTCTATGTTTGCTGCGAGTTTGTTGTTGTAGAGCGTCGAAACGATAAGTAACGTTCGATAAGTAATTATTCTAGTTGATTTTGTTCGCACCCCAGCCGCCGCGTCGCCGATCGGACCGATCGGACCGATCGCGCGCCACGGGGTCTGGCTACGAGTATTGCATGCAGTTTGCACGTAGTGTAAAGCTCTAGACTCTCGAGAATAGTCGTTCTGTAGACGTGTTAGAAGTTTCGGTTTTGTAAATACGCGCCGGGAAGAGCCGGTGATAGGTGTGTGCGTGTCGAGAGCGAGTGCTGTGAGACTAGTCTTGGGACGTGAATTTGAAGTGTCGGTTGTTCTGGTTGACTGTTGCTAGTGGTGAGGGCGGCAGGCACCTATTACCCGGTCAGCGGACCGCCGAGCGAACCCGCACTCCCGGGCGCCATACTATCCATGCGAGCTTCCGTGCACCAAGGTTCGTTTTGACTTCTCCTCTTTCTCTTCATTCTCTCTCCCCGAGTCTCTCATTCTCCGACTTGTTTGTGTTTTTTTTTTGCATCATAATAATGTGTAATGTTTTCAAGAGTGATCATAGAATTTGTATTTTTGACGTCGATCCCAGCTTCATTCTCATATGCATCCCTTCACACGCATCTAACTTTCATAAACCGATCCAATAATCTGACCTCCTTCCATCGAGCCTCCGCTCGTACTTACTCAATCGCTGAGCATCGATGTTTAACGATTCCAGAGCCCAGCCAGCTGGTGGCGTCGACGAGCTCGATCGCAGCGCCCAGCGCGTCCTCGTCCTCCCACACGCTCTATGGACCCGAGCAGAGTTGCAGCCGGCCGTTCTGCAAGCTGAAGCGCAAGAACCACTACCACTGCAACGCCTGCAACCAGGCATTCTCCGAGCTCGACCGCCTGGTGGCCCACATTGCCAAGCACTCCACAGGCGCCATCCTCAGCCAGCAGCAGCAGCAGCAGCAGCCACCGCCGCCGCCGCCGCCACTGGGGCCACACGACGCGCAACAGCAGCAGCAGCAGCAGCCGACGTTGGCGCCCAACCACCAGCAACTCGCGCAGCACGAGTACCTCGCCCAGCTCTCCCAGCAGAAGCACGAGTTCATGGCGCAGAACGTCCAGATGGCCCAGAACATCCAGAACTTCCAGAGCCAGATGCAGCGGCAGATGCAGAGCCTGCAGCAGCAGCAGCAGCAGCAATCGATGGCGCCCAAAGACATAAAGCTCGAGCCCAGCAGCCAGAGCCAGTCCTCGCCGAGCATCAAGCGGGAGCAGCCGGAGCCGCACGAGGTGGGCGGCGTGCCGGCCATGGACGGCCACGAGAACGGACAGCAGCAGCAGCAGCAGCAGCAGCAGCAGCAGCAGCAGCAACTGGCCCAGGTCGTGGCCGCGCCGAACGTCCAGCAGGCGCCGCCGGGCTTCGAGCTCGACCTGAGCCACAGCTTCCACTTCCCCAGCCCAGTGGTCATGGCGGCCATGAACCAGCAGATTGCCCTGATGAACCAGGCGCTGCCGCCCTTCCTCCAGCACGGGAGCATGTACGCCGGGGCCCCGGGCCTGATGTTCGCGCCCGGCCTGCCGCCCGGCAACTTCATGCCGCCCGGCAGGGACGAGAACCCCCTGGCCTCGCTGGCCGCCAACCTGAACCTCAAGCGGTCGCTCTCGCCGCCGGACTCGAACTCGCCCGAGGCCAAGAAGCAGCGGCTCCACCACTCGATGCGCATGCTCAAGGACGAGCCCGTGCCCGAGGGCTACATCCGGTTCCGCTTCAACGAGGACTGCCGGTACCAGCACTGCGGCTACCGGGAGCACCAGACGCACTTCCACTGCATGCGCCAGGACTGCGGCTACTCGTTCTGCGACAAGACGCGCTTCGTCCAGCACACGGCCAGGCACGAGCGGCTGGACACCCTGATGGGCGGCGACTTCCAGCAGTACCGGGCCAACGTGCCCTGCGGCAGGAGCCAGTGCGCCTACACCTCGTCCCTCGGCTCGATGCAGAACAAGGCCTCGCACTTCCACTGCCTCAAGTGCGACTTCGTCTGCACCGACACCAACAAGGTCGTGGCCCACCGGCGGCAGCACGCCAAGCTCGACAGCATCGCCGCGGCCGGCTTCCAGAAGTTCACGCCGAGCCAGCCCTGCGGCGCGGTGCAGTGCCAGCACTCGGGCAAGCAGACCCACTACCACTGCCTGCAGTGCCAGTACGCGGTGCTGGGCCTCGCCCAGATGTCGGCCCACAAGTTCCGGCACATGGACGCCTAGCACGAGCAGGACCAGCTCTATCAGCGCTTGCATCGGCACAAGTGAGATGGAGCCTGGCCCTGGGACTGCGTGTGCGTGTGCGTGTGCGCGTGCGAGTGAAGGAGCGACCGAGAGGCGTATAGTCAAGAGAGGTTATTTATCGATTGCACAGAGACAATTAACTAAAATTACCTGTACAGATTTTATCCGTAGTCTAGCCCGTAAGCGTCGTAGTCTGTAGCCGTGTCATGTGTGCTGCAGGAGAAATGATAATGATGAAACTATGTACATTTTTACTCGACTGTGCATAACTTTTTAAGCTGCGTTCTTTTCTAAGGGAATGTCCAAGAGTCTTTAGGCGTAGAGTTTTTAGTAGTCATGTAAGTAGCCAATTGTCGCAATGTATGATGAAACGGCGATCAAAGAACCGGGGACTGGGCGAATATTCCTTAACTTTCCTCGACTGTTTTTCTTCTCTCCATCGATAACCGATGATCATGTACGACCCGAAGTATACCGAGTCATTTGAATTATTTTGCGCGCGTGTCTGTCACTGCGTTGTACGATACTGATATATAAGAGGGCTATTTAAGTATATCGCGCGAGAAATAATGTAGAGCAACGCGACGGCGTGGCGGAGGTTGACTTTTACCAACGTTCACGGCGACTGATTACACTACTTCGTTATAATGTAGAAAAGAAGCAAAATATAAAAAAACACCAGCGAGGAGGGCTGCAGCAACGATCTTTATTTCGCGCGCGCACGCTCGTTCTCGCACCTCGCCTATGTAATTATGTATGTAAGTAATGCAATACCCGACATTACAGTGAATCGATTCTAGGGTTTAACCGATGTATAATTGTATTAAAACTAAAAGAAAATAATAAGGAAATAATAAAAAAGATATTAAAGATACACTCTTCGGGCGCATCGAAAATACGCTTGATCGGTGCGCGGAATATCGTATTACAAACAGTATTGTGAAGATTAATTTATAAAAAAAAGACTGCCAGCCGAGGCGATTGAAAAAAAGAAAATAACTCAAAGAACCCGATATAGGCAATGACAGATTGGATATATTGAACGAGAATAATTTAAAATGGCGTAAAAAAGAATCCGGAGCGAATAAACGCCACGCTATATAAATATAAAAAGGTGATAGGAGAAAAAGATCGCTCGAGAGCGAGTCGTTTGCGAGTAAAAGGTTTGGTGTAGAAGACATAAGTATATATTAACAAAAATAAAAGTATATTCGGCGTATACTATAAACTAAAAAAACGCTGCATTGGATTGGAAGGTATCGAAAATTTTTAATACATTTATGTATGTACAATGTTTTATGTAAATTAATGTGTACAATTGGTTCGACGAGAATACACATGTTATATTCTACGTTTGCACTATTATTTCTTTGACGAAAACAAAAAAAAAACTGTTGGAAGGATTAAGCCTCGTGATTTAAAAGCAACGTTATAATCCAGCGGTATCCCTGCGAAACAACTGCTGTGCGATTGTATACGAATAAAAATAAACAAAGAGTTATATGCGTAGGAGAGTGAACGTTCGGAATTCAAAAATAAATAATTTTTTTTTTTACGACAGGAACGCTCGTAAATTCTATATCTAATACGCGTTATATGCTCAGTTGAAATTTCTAAAGGATTAAGTGTTAGGGTGCCATAATTAAGGAACTCGACCATTTCGGAAAATTATTTGCAGAATTGTGTGCCTTAGCAGATAAACGGGAAATTATTATATTTATCATTGACTGTACAATGGATACAATAACAATATTACTCGCAAAATTTCATGACTTGTATACTGCTATTCTACATTTTAAAACATACAAATTTTTGTTCAACTTGCTGCTTCTACGAACTGATGGCAGCATATTTTGCATTGGAAAACACATGCTGCTCTTTATTTTAAATTCTGTGTTACAGTTTATAATTACTAATACGAGTTACACTAAAACCAATCCATAACTTTTTACCATCTAATGATGAAAAATTTTAATTTAACACCAAAAGAGGACGTTTAACCATACGGAATACGGAATACGGAACACACACACACACACACACACACACACACACACACACACACACACACACACACACACACACTGATTTTAATAGTCAAATACCCAGATAAAAGCAAACAAAACTTTACATCTAGTGCCTTAAATAGTAGAAAGAAATCTATTGACCGTTGCAAAAAATAAAGAGTAGAATGTCAAGTGAATAAGAATTCTCGCATGAGCAATGCCGTTGCGAAAGCGTCACATTCACAGACACGAGCCTACTTTAATACGTATATTTTAGTAAGCATATTTTTTGTCCTTTCACCTATTATAAAAAGCAGAGTAATCTTTATGTGGAATCCGTCGATGTTTTACTTTTTCTTTTGGTAAAAGTCGATGCCCAATGTGACGTTCTCGCAATGTATGTAAAAGAACGAGTCAGAACCGTTTACACAACGACTTTGAATACTAAAGGAGCCTGGAGCTAAATAGCAAGTTATCATGACACAGCAAATTGGTAGAATTGCATGTTTTCAAGCGAATTCTTGCATTAAAAACATCAAAATTTTCTAATTTTACCTGGAAATCTTAGAGAATATTTTATAAATTTTAATAATGCAGTTATAATTCTACGGCGCGATTAATTCGTATGACAGTATTAGTACTGTTTAATCTCACTTAATCTATCATTATTCTAAAATGCATTAAAAAATAGATATGAGTCAATTATTCGATTCAAGTTACACACTGATCCTCGTAGGCGATATAATAATTATTTAAAATTTCCCTATAACAAGTCAGTTTATTCTTATATTCGCAGAAGTACTAAACGAGTTGCGATGGGTGTATTGAAAATAACAATAAAAAAGATTAAGAATGTGTACAGACAAGATAAAATAAAACCAGCTGCAAAAATGCATCGCGCAGAGAGGAAGAAAAAGCAAAGAAAATGCGCGCGCGAGTCTCCGATGTCAGAAACTTGATATATTACTCGAGTTCAATTTCGCCACACAGACAAATAAATACACGTACACACCTCGTTACTATTATACCTATGAATAGGAAAGACGCGTATTCCTGCGTGGCTAAGCCCCATCAGCTAGCCAGCCATATGAGTGCCATATACATACTACAAAATTCTGAAAGAACTCTAACAATAAAACTGTTTATATAACTTATTCTTACATAAAGAATGAGACACTTGTTTTACACACCAATCCAAACAACTTTATGTATTGAGAAAATTTATACATCTTTTGTTTTATTTTAATTGTTTACTACTAAACTTTCGTTTTTTATATTTGAGTTTCGAGTCACTCTACGATAAGAATATCAACCTATACATTTTAATATAAAATGTTGTAAATGAGAATCTGTAGGTTTTAAACTTCTGCGCTTTACAACAATGTTATAAAATATAAGGTCGAAAAGTTTGATATTCTTAACGTAGACTGACGCTATTATCTGTATGCTGAATTGCGAATAAATTCGTACTCTCGTCTGTAATTATATGTATATCTTTTAATTTAAGGGTATATATGAAAAATGTTTTTATGAATAAAATACATATTAGCATAAAAATTACAATTTTAATAATTTTTTATTCAACTTTTGGCAACATATACAACTAAATCTTTATCTGGACAAATGACACAATGGATTATCCAATTTACCAGGGAATCAACGAGGTTTTCCTTTGCTAAACGTAAGCGTGTTACACGACGAAACGAGTGAGTGGTTAGTCCCAAAAGTTAACAAAATATTGTACAATATTGTTAGCTTGTAAGTTGAGCGACGTGCAAAGTAAAAGATTAAGTTTCATGTAAAAAAAATCGCAGAAACTGGCGATGCTGCTTAAGAGCAAGAAACAAGTGAAATAAGTGAGACGCCAAAAGTGTATGCACGAAAATACATACAATATATCGCAAGTATAAAAATGCTCAGATCATTAACTACAAAGTTTTTGCATATTGATCTAGCGTATTATCTAATGATCGACACGATTCAATATTTATCAGAGATATAAAGTTGTATACGTGTAGTTGGAAAAAGCGAGTCTGTATAAGTATAGCGAAAGCGAAGGAATCATTTACATAACAGAATGACGAGGGATATAAATAATTGAGTAAATAAACAGAATCGTATGAATAAAACGTAGATATTATTTGGAGCTATAGAATTTTATATATATATACACACACATGCTGCATGAATGTAAGAAAGAACTATTATATAATTTTATCTATTATCGTTAATTCATATCTTCTATGATTATTATTATATTATTACTTTATTATTAAGCCACACCTTATGTAGCTGTGATTTTGCTTTCAAAAAGTGAAAAATTAAAAATATTTATAGCAACAGAAGGATATAAATTGTTTTTATTTTTTACCACATTGTGTTTCTAACCACATTACACAAAAACGTATGAAACTAGACATCTATAGAATGGAAAAAATTTGTAAAAAGTTTAAACTGTCATGCAACGTATCAACATCAAGTACATTATTAGAATACAAATTAAACGAGCATATAACTTAACAATTATTGCATCCCAAAAAATATCGCTAATTATTGATTTTACAGTAACAGAATTACGAATTTTCAGATTATTCATTTTGATGGTATTATTTAGGAATTTTCTTCTAGCTGTTAAGGCTCATTATTAAATACAATGCGGAATCACGCATAAGATAATACATACGTTATAAAGGGAGGAGGAAATCGCTGGACGATAAAAAAAGGAGAATATCAAAAAAATAGTCTAGAGTATTTCAGGGTCGTGGAGTTTCTTTCGTACTACAGTACGACGACCTGCAGCTCCATGTCTTGCACGAGCATGCTATATATAGATCACTAAGGTTGCCAAAGAAGTTGACGAAACTGATTAATTTATATGAAAGATAATGCGGTTTTTTAAAGTTGTACATACTTTGACAATATATATCATATTATTTACAATTAGAGAAAACTTTCTTCAAAACTTTTTTTTCGTAAATTTCAAAATCTCTTAATCTCGTTATAATCAAAATATGATAAATATATATTTCTAACTCGTGTAACCTTAATGAAAAAAGAATAAATAAAAATGTGGATGCACATTCCATCTCGCATTCCACTCATGTTACTCTGGAAATGAAATAAGAAGCATTGAAAAGACAACTTGCAGATTACATTTACGTAAAGATTATGTGTTGAATATGTTCTTGTGTTAATCTCGTAATCAAATTAAAATTTGTGCTATGTATGCAAAAGATAAAATCTGATTAAAATCTGATCTAAGAAAATGTGTAAACGATAAAAATTGAAGTCAAAAAGTCGATTACTAATATGATTCTACTAAATTCTTGATAATTTCAAGTATAAATGTAATAAAAGTGTTTACAGAGATCAAAATACTTGTCGAGTGCAAATGTACCTCAGTAAAGTCTCGTGCGCCTTATATAGTCTGAAAGGGGACACGGGCAAATAAGAAAAAATGCACGTGCATACACGTACAGTATACATACAGCACAAATTATATGAATAATGCGAGGAATAACGTACGTACGGAAAGATACAATGTGCAAAAATACGAGCACGCACACGGACTGGTTCAATTATTAATACCATCACATTTCTTTTGACAAAAATTTAATCACAAAAAATCAAATGTTGACTATAAAATTTATTTTTATTTTTGGTTTTTACATTTTTTTTCGTCACGCTTCATATTATTGTATAGAGCATTATTAAGCAGTTTAAAAATAAAGTATGCAATTTTATACACATTGATTTGAATAAAGTAAAAAATATTGTTTGAACGTTTTCCAATATTTACTTACGCGACATTTATCACTGATCAACACCGCCAGAATTCATTATTTCACTAAGAAAATTATTATTCAACAGAGTGAAAAATACAGATGCACGATAGCAGGGTCATTTCTTCACAATGCGATTAAGAAACTGATAAACCGCCTTGAGGTAAACAAAACTCGCACTCAGCTCGATCATCAAGAAAAAAAATTAATGAGTGCACGAATATTTTTCAAGTATTTCAAATATTGTTTTATTCTACTCACGTTTCAGTGCAAATACTTCATATGAAAATAATTATAAGATACCAAGAGAGATAACAATTTACTATTGCGATTAAAATCGTCTGGAAATAAGTGATAAGTATTGTCATTGAGACAGTCAAGGAATTTAATCCGTTACATTTATATAGAAAACGTGATGCTAAACCTAACCATACACACGTTTCTAGTTTCGTCCAAATTTATGGATATAAGTTCTATAAAAATTTTAAATGCGTATTCCGTAAATCGTAATTGATATGTAATACGGTTCAATATATATATAACAGATTATTGAACTCGATTATTTATTACTGGATTTACTGGATTAATGGTATAAAATAATTTTAATTTTTCTAATAAATTAAAACTGCATACACGCATAGACAATTAAAAAAGCCCTTAAAATTCGATTCCAGGCCTGTCGATCGCATCAGCAAGGCCTCTTGCTTCTTAACAATCAAGGACTTGATCGATCCAATTGGGACGCCGTAAAACACGTTCCCGCCTTGCGCTTCAAGGTAGACGATCATTTATATATATAGATAGCGAGAATAAAAAAGCAGTCTCCCAGACAAGCTGAAGATTTTCCTAGACAGCGCTCATCATTATCACGCATCGCGGGCGTGAGTCTACGAATCGCTGTATCCGACGCAACACGTGCGCGATCAGCGACACACGTCGTCGATGCCTGATAGCTGTTGCGTACGCGTGCGACCAGCAGGAGAGGAAAACGTTATTGTAGGAATAGTACACGTATTTTTAAACACGCAGTTTCTTCCAGCCTGGTTTATAAACTACTTGAGACATTGGCTTGTAAATATTGTCGATTAGCTTAGATACAACTTAGATATATCTAGAGCTTCAATTGATAATCAGAAAGAAAAATATATTCAATACATTCAATGCTGAGGACAACAGACAATGCATAAAGAATTTACTTTTACTTTGGTAAAAATTGATGCCATCATTACGCTACGATAAATATTGTCAAAAGCTGTTGCACAATTTAATACTTTACTATATGTTCCACACTTTCGAGTGGAACATATAGTACAAACATAAAAAAGCACAATGATGTCAGCAGATACTAACGAGCAGTCCTGCATAACAGTGGACTTTGACGCCGGCATTAATTACGTCATAGATCGATCAATGAATCATTACGTAAAGGTAGATACACGTCTAGGGTCTTATCCGTGTCTGTCTGTGCCGGATCGACACCTATTGCGCGAAAATTTAGTAGTATATACGCACGTTCAATAATATGCTGCACAATCAGAAATAAGCAAGTAATGTAATGTAAGATAAAATGAATGGGAAAATTTGCGGTAATCTGGGCCGAAATTGCTTGGTTGCTATTCACGCATGTTTTATTCATGTCTGATAAAATTTCCGTATAATCGACAATATTATACATAAATTCTATAATTCTATGACTTAAAAATTAGAAAAAATGTATTTCTTTTATATTATAGAATTTTTATTTTTAATGAAAACTCATTAATCTTTTTTCGTATACAGAGAGTTAAATAGCAACTCAGAAACTATCAGCGCATTTGCGCGTCGCATGCTTTGCACTCTATAAGCATAGTCAGTTTAGATGAATGAGTAGCTGGATGTAAATTATTATTCAATCAATAGCAATCATAGCGAGTAATGCAGAAGCTTGAGCAACATTTAACTAAATCAATTTACCTAACCTAGCCGTAATCTATAAGATACTTAAACGGATTTAAAAAAATAGCATTATAACATACAGTATAGTAACTAATGACGTCAAGAATATGCTTGTACATTTAGATTAGAGAGAATTCTTAAATCTTCCCAGAATCTATGTTTCTTGATTGAGCACACAAAATTAGGAAGATGAAAACAAATATACAGAAAATATTTTATTAGATATAATTTGATAGTAATCGATGTTTTACTTTGCAAAAAAAAAAAATTATTTTGTAGAAGTTGCAAATAGGTTATGAAGGTATATTATCATTAGGGTTTGACGCAATTGTAAAACTTAAGTAGTTCGAAAACATGGTCGTTAAATCGTTTCAGCTCGTGTAGGGGAGAACTTTCCAGAGCTAAAGAAGCGAATTAAATAGCGTTGCTTCAAAGTGCAAGCAAGCAATAACTAAAAATAATTATTTGTTCAAATAAATGTAAAAATTGAATATTTCAATAAATATTGTAAAAAATTAATTAACAAGACAAATACAGGGTAAAAATACAGAATCATTAAAAAATTAGATTTCGGAGAAAGTGGAAAAAGTTTTCTGAGAACATCAGAACAAGAGCGTAACGACGAGCCTCCTATACTTGTGGGATTGTACATGTTGTGTTTCGCTTTCCGAGATAGTATGGCTGTACCGGGAGCGAGAGAGAAACGAGGCGTGGGTCGCACGGGGACCTTGCGCTGTTCACGTGATCGAAACGTGGGCCACGCACTCTCTGCTTTGTAACTATACGTATGTATAGTGGTTTCAGGCAACGTCGGCCCGACTGGCACGAGATAGATATAATAATGCTCTCGGTTCTCTTTTTGAGTGTCTCCTCCTTCCGTTTATAGGCCGGAACGACGCACAAAACGTGGCCCCCGAAAACAAATTCGGCCTTTCGTCTACATATATCCACTACAGTTTAACTCAAACTAAGCTAAAACTTGCAGACCTATAGTTTTAATAAATTTTCTGTTAACTGTATGAAAATAAAACAAAGGTTGGACAAGTTGGATAAGTTGTCTAGTAAAATACGAGGCCTTAAATTTTATACGTCATACATAATAATATGACCGTTAATGATGATATAATTATGAGAAAGTTTAACATTTTTTAAATCAAATTTGCTGCTATTTGCAAAATATTTTAAATAACCAGATATTACGTTTTACAAAACTGATGCTATAATCATAAATATGCACATTTCGACAAATTGAGACTTAATCCTGATAAAACGTTATCAATGCGGAAGATTTTAATAGTATGAAAGTGATGTAATATTGTTTAATTTCGATTATTTTTTCATCACTTCGTTTGTGATTAATGCATCTACAATTGCGTGTGTATGGTGAAAACCATTTTCTAAGTAAGTAACATTAATAAAAACACTTTGCTAATTAGAAATACGAAAAATACAATGAATTATCAATTAAGAAATTAACCAAGCGTATTTCTGAGTAAAGTTCTATTGTTTTAACAGGTGCTCCATGCTCCTTATTATGATATATAATCATTATTTATGACAATAGCATTGACAATTAAAAACATAAAATTTGGCTTCTGTTTATTACACGATTTTAGGTATTGAACGCGATAACGTGCAGGACGTGTAAATAGATTTAAAAAAGGTATTTTTAAATCATCAAAAAATTGAAATAAGCTTATCGAAAAGGTTTACAGAAATACGACAACTTATTGCACTTATTATTGTCTTTGCCATTCTTTGTTAAAAAAAATAATAATAATAATAAAACACACACAATACTACATAACTGAGGCATTGGTGTTCACGAAAGCTGGATCAACAAAAACAAAACGTTTATTTTGAACCAGAATATTTGTACTATTTATGCTTGCACGAATAATACTGCTTCAGTCGTTGCTCTAAAGCAAATACTAGCCGAAAAAGGAAAAAATGTATTTGAAAATTCAAAGGTTTTATTTTAAGTTACTAAGCTTTTTTGTCCACAAAAAAAATCATTCAGGAATATCTGCGCGGATGAGAATGTATATAAATTTTTCAGATATATCCATACAATAATGGACGCGTTCGAATTTATTTTTCATAATATTGCAATTATCTCTAGTTGGCGCCTGGTAAAATAATAATATTTAACGATCCAACGAAATAATCATTTCGAGTCGAGAGCATATTCTGCGCAGAAACTTTGCAGTGCATCAGGTATAAGGGTCCTCTCTATTACTGCATCACGTGCACAGCACACAAACTTTATCTCTGCTTTGCGGCGTGTCTAGTCGTTGTGGGATTTTCCACGAGACACTGTCGACTACTCGATTTTCACACGTTTTCCTTCTCCTTCACTTTTCTTTCTTTCTCCTCGCTCCCCTCCTTTGTTCAAGACAAGACGCAGTTGCACGAGTCGTATGGCAACGGCTACACTATGCTGTAATCAAGTTGTTAAGAAGTACATCTTTGAAAATACGACGCTATCATTATGGTCCACTAGTTATAGATAGATCAGGCCGTGTTTATTTATAACTGCATTTATGTCTAATTAAGTAATTATAAAGCGATCGATATACAATAATTAATCATCTAAAATCAGAATTAATGTAATATCAATAAAAAAGAAGGTGAATTTATTTATTTCTAATCAGATAATGCTGCTGTTCTATGAATCACACAGATGACTCATTTAACTGATTGTTTATAACGCAATCGGTACGAAAAATGGCATTGACGACAAAAAAATTAAGATCGCTTGCAGAAAAGTTTTGCAATCACATTTTAAATTTAACATTTATAAAAAGCTGCATAGATAAAGATACATTGCTTTAAGAAATTAATTTGCCTACCATCTTTGGTAAATCAAAAATTTGCATCACTTAGCGGCTTATCAGAGTTAACATTGTCGTTTTTTCGAAATGATGACAAAATAATGTCCGTCTCTACGCGTGCCCGCCACATGTACACTGTAGTGTACGGCTGCAACTAACGCAATCTTACCCTCTCCCTTGTATGTTCGATGGCCTTTTGAGTTTTACAGACGCACTCGCATAATCTTCGCGGTAACAGCCAGACGGGCAGCCAGACACGCGAGAGTGCATGACATGAAAAAATGACACAAGACTACGAGCTAAAGCTCGCGCTGGAGAAAACCAGATTTGCGATAACCGAGAGTCCATCCTCACTAGCAGAAACGGCATCGATCACTTTATCACGTAATTTTCCAATAAAAACAAAGTGGATCGATAATCTCTCACACTCGTCCATTATGATCGCATTATAGTTTAAAGAGCACGCGCTTTCAGCACCGTGCGGATTTACGGTTAATATTTTCTAAGAGTTTCTCTATTCAGCAATTTTGCAATTTTCAATGTTAAAAGCAAGGTCATTTTGTACGAAAAATTCCAGAACTGTAGTGGCAAAACAAGTTTACGTACTTCAATAAAAATGTTTTATACTTTTTTTTTACTTCTTGCAAACAGTAAGTAACTCATGCAATAAAACTCATGTTCAATAAAAAAATAATAATCTATAGTTACTAATTTTTTGGTAATTCTTAAACTGTAATCATTATAAAAAAATTTTCTTCGACAATTAAATGCGAATCATCTTGAGAGCTATCCGAGGAGCTATCTATAGCGATCACGATGATTCCCGTATTCAGCCGCTCGCATAGAAGCATATAGCGCAAAAACGAAATGCCTACGTGACCGGCGCAACGTCCGCCTTGTCTGCTGCAGCTCTCATCTGGCGTTGTAGTTGAAGAGCTGCAGCAGCATACCGTATACTGGATACCTTAACCTTAATAGGGACTGCCCTTTTCCTACGCGTGGAAAAATTCTATATTTCAGAGTACCTCTAAAGTATTCTTCTTTGGTAACCTATGCTGGAAAGCGGTTTGGAACTGTGTCTCTGGGACGAACACAAATCAACGTTTCAACGTTGTATAATAAGCAATGAACTTTTTATAAATTTGTTCAGTTACAGAGTTGTCTGTTGACTGAGCTGGCTTGAATATTAACGTCAGGCCTATCGCCATAACAACTTGTTTTTACTTGGATTGTATTTCTTAAGAAAAGAGAGGTCTCACCTCGGGATTTGAAATTTAAAGTTTTCCAACTGCTATAAATTTCTATGATTTATAATAAAAATAAAAAAATCGGTTATTTTTACATTTAAATGAAGAACTCCTTTTTGTCGATGACTGGGCATACATACGAGTTATTATGACATCTTTGAAACTATTAAAAAACTCCTCAAAAAACAGGGGCGCATTAATGACACGTTCGAAAGAGAAAATAAATACACTGCAGATTGTAAAATGTAAAAGCTTTCATACACATCTCAGCTTATAATGAAAAAATAAGAAAGACGAAAAACGTTTTGACTTACTGCTCACACCTGCAAAAATCCCGGAGAAGTAGCTCGCAGCGATGCCTTTGTTTCATGATCGTCGTCGTCGTTGTCGTCGCCGCCGCCGCCGTCAAAAAAAGTGGATGAATGTTCTGAAAGATACGAATTTATTTAGAATACTTTACCAATGCAACTTTGCCTCGATCCGGTACCGCCCGATACGCGCAAAAAGGGGTTATGAGCAATAAAAGCGTACTATGTCAGCTTCCCGGGTTTGTGGCGAAAAGAACGGTTATAAATTGCACCGTTCGTTGTTAAAAAAAGAAAGTATTGTCGAACGTCAGAATCACCGAGTATTTATTATATATATATACCAAGTCGCATCCTCGGTCGCATCTTTGCATAGCTCATTGCCTCCTGGTGGAGGTTGCCGGAAATACTATTATATTCTAGCAAGGTAAATCTTACGTACCACTTCAAGTGTTTACATCTATTTGCACGGAAGGATGCGAAAAATGCGAAAAACGCCCTGGTGGTGCTCGCCTCCTGGGTTCGCCTCGAAGTCAACGGCACGCGACACAGTAACACGACACGCCTGTCACACCGTGCGTATAGAATAAAAATCTTTCAACCGTCAGAAGCGCGCGAAAAACGTCCTCGCCGAGTTCAACTCCTGGGTCAACGCCGGGATCGACGGCACTTACAACGCGTTCACTGAAGAGGCGACCGTTTAGAATGAAAATCCTCCAACCGTCAAAAGCGCGCGAAAAAGTCGTCGCGTCCCGGCCGAGGTCCCGGCTCATCCCCGAGAGACGGCACACTGCACTCTCGAAGCGAGCGTTTTACACTGAAAAACCGCCAACCGTCGGTGGCGCGCGAAAAACGTTCTCGCGGAGCTCGACTCCTGGGTCACCCTCGAGGACGACGGCACAAAGCACCGTTACCCCTCCAACAACGAAAGGATATCGGAAGGCCGACCGGATTCTACATACCTCGCACACTAACACTTTCTCTCCATCTTTTCCCAAATGGCCGCCAAACGATTTTTTACGTTATAGACGCGATATATAGTTCACTGATGAAGCAACCGCTTAGAATAAAAATCCTCCAACCGTCAAAAGGGCGTGAAAAAATGGCCTCGCCCAATTCACCTCTTGGGTAAACGCCGGGATCGACGGCACTCAATACGTCACGACGCACCAACACCGACGAAGCGACCGCTTGCAATGAAAAACTTCCAACTGTCGAAAACGCGCGAAAAAGTCCCCGTGAGACGGCACACTGCACTCTCGAAGCGAGCGTTTTACACTGAAAAACCGCCAATCGTCGGTGGCGCGCGAAAAACGTTCTCGCGGAGCTCGACTCCTGGGTCACCCTCGAGGACGACGGCACGAAGCACCGTTACTCCGTCAACAACAAAAGGATTCTACATACCTCGCGCACTAAAACTTTTTCTTCATCTTTTCCAAGATGGCCGCCAAACGATTTTTTACGTTTCACAAAACCAGTCGAAACGACTGATCAAAAGAATGGCGAGTCGAGTCGAGCTGGAGATTTTCATTTCTCAGGCAGCGCCATCGAACTCAGTTTACTCGGGTGAGCGAGTTAGCCCGACTATTCTGTAATATAATCATCTCAGGAAGGATTGGCGATTAGTTTTTCGAGAGAGCGAACTGAAAAAGCATCCCCCGTCTTTCCTGCCCCTACTCGCACAGCGCGTAAGTTCGTACGGACTTCCGCGCGCATAAATACCTTATTATCTTCTCCGAGATCGGCGGCTCGGCGCCAAAGGCTGCAGCTCACGTATGACGTAACTAATCGATGTCCACCTCCGGGTTGTGCAATAATCAGACTTAGGCAGGCGATTAGGAGGTATTAGGAGGGAGATTCTTCTTTTCTTCCCTAATGTAGTTCATCAGGGGCGTGCGGCTCGACATGGGCTCGACCGGACGAGCGGCAGTGTCTCTCTTTGCCGCCGTTTCCCCCACCACGGCCGGGCGGCTCTCCTTCGCCGCCGCCGCCCGCCGCCGCCGCCGCTGCCTTCTTCCTCCTGGCAGCGCGGCGGCTTGGCCCTCAACGTCATTCTGTGCTCGACTTTCGTTGCCGTGTCACGGGCTTCTCTGCAGCAGTTTTGGCGTGCGTTCACTCGACTCGACTGCTGCGACTCTGTTGTCAAGAGAGACAAGACGTTGCCCGCCCGCGAGGTATACACTTACACTACCAATAAGTACACTGTGTGCCTTGGCTCTTGGCGCTCCAGTCGTTGTGCGGCTTCCGTCAGGTGCTGATCGCTGAGTACAAGCTGGTACAAGGAGCCGTTGTGAATCTATCAGGACGAACGAAAGCTGCCGGAAGGAGGAAAGAATAATATGGGCATATTTCGTGAATTCCCAACGGTTTTCAATCTCTACAAGAAGTACAGTTAGACGAGGTGGCTGAACGAAGCTTCTCCAGGGAAGTTTCAGAGCGAGTTACGAGGGACTCTGGGAGTCTTCGCCGCCAATAAACGCAACGGTCGGACTCGGAGGAGGAAAATAATACCAAAGAATCAAAGATTGCCGCACGAGATTTCGCATAAGCTATAAGCATACAGGTGAGTCACTCAGTCACTGTCGCTTACCTTTTCCGCCTGATCATCGATCTGCACCCGTCTCCCACGTAGCTTTCTATTTTCGATATAACACGGCATGTTCGGGAGGTTAGGATATATATATATATATATATATATATATATAACGATGTTATTTTGCAGCGATCATTTTTTTTCATCGCACTCTCCTAGTCCTTGTATACGTGTATGTACGCATGTACGGAAAGCTTTAGATAATAAAGCATGTGTCTATAGCCTCGGTGACCTCCCTTTTGGCGCTCGCTCGTATGTCCATATCATACCTATACCCAAGGTACAGTACGTGCAGCCTGACGTGCGGTGTGGGTGATGCCGTGTCTATAACACTCTACATATGTTCATACACTCATACAGCATACAGCGCATAGCTCCTAGAAGCTTCTAGCCGCTCGTTTAGTCGGTCTTGTTGCCATCGCGCCTGTTCTCCAGGACACTTAACGAGCCCATTGCCGAGCTTCCGGCCTCGATTAGGAGTTGCGCCACACGTCCAGTGTTCATGCACAGGCCAATTTTGCCAATGGGGTCGATACGATAGATGGAGCGAGAGAGACGGAGACTATACGCCTCGCGCCGGTTAAAGTCGAGGGATAGCGCGGAGCTTGATTTATTTGTGCGCGAGCGCCGTTCGGTTCGCAATATCTGCTGTAGCCGCAGACGAGAAAGAAAAATACACACGTCGCTCGTGTTCGTTCAGCGTTGTTTGCTCTTAAGCGCAGACTTGATACGTATACTTATACGCGAGAGGAGCTTCTAACAGCAGAAAAAAGGTGGGCGAGATGGCGAGCAAGACTCACTAATTGTTGCGTGATCATATATAAAGATAAAGGCTTTTTCAATAACTTGCACTTATTTTCATTAACTAGCATTTGTTGGACTCTCGAGTGTGGCTCGACTGGGAGAAGGCTTTGCATTAGTTTTTTTTTCCATTTTGCTTGGAGTGTGTATTGCAATCATATTGTAAGAGAAGAATATGTTACGTCATGAAATGTCGGCATTTATTTTGGTAAAGGTTGGTGCATTTGTTTTTGTACATGTTTAAAAGCAATTCACATTTGTAGTAAATTTTTTTGAAAATGTACGAATCTGATGGCTGATTCTTAGTTTTTGAGTGATGTAACTATAATGATGACTTTTTACATTGAAGATGTTGGTTGAATATAAAATTAGTTTTTTTTTTTTTTTTTTTACTAAAAGTAGAGATGGTGAGAGTTGCCAGTAATTACCAATCATTAATGTTCATGTGATTTGTCTCATTAGTGACCAAAGGTCAAAATGGAATAACTTGCATGAGGAAAACATTGTGCGCAAAGGCACGCCGATAAAGGCAAATCTGGATAAGCAAATGCTAGCTGAACATCCAACACGCAAATATGCATGTGTCTAGACTCTGACTACTTTATCAAACCATTTACTGCTTAATCTAACTTTTTTAGCAAATTAAAAGCGATAATACTGCAATCATAAGAATTGCACATACTCACGTTTTAGTTTTAATCTCTTCTCTGGGTTATCAAGAACTCTGACTTTTTCAAAAAGAGTTCCTGTGATCAAAGTTTGTCAGTTGTCGTGATACCAGTTGAAGGTCTTTGTGCATCTGGCAACACTCATTAGAGATAATCTTTTAGTTGTGTGAGAAAATTAAATATTTTCAATTGAATAACTCCAAGCTTTGCTCAATAGTATACATGAACTGGAAAAAAATTGCTACAAACGTTTGCATGATCATAAATAATTTAAATCATAATTTTTACTTTTTGCAGATATATATAACTAAATTTCATACATTAATGCAATCCTATATGCACTTTCAACTCATTAAACTCATTCTTCATGCACCAAGATTTCATCAGCTTCCTTTTTGTTAAAGCTAAAAATAAGTATGTTGATTAAAATGAGTTTGGGATATGGATGTCTGGAATAGCTAGTTTCAACACTACGTTGTATGGGCATAACTAATCTTAATTTTTACTGTTGCCTTTTGTTTTCAGTAGTGATAACTGCATCCGGTGAATCAGTCTTTTATTTCAACAGTCCAACAGAATAACAGACACTAAATAAAGTGAAATTAAAGTTTCTCTGGCATTCAGGAGGATTTTGTAGCTACCAAGATGAATAAGTCCAGTTTTATCCAAGAGGAGGATAGTCCAGTTAAAAAGGCCCCTACTTTAGTCAGGCGTGTGTCCGACATGTTTAAAGGTGAGATTTAAATACTAATCTATTATTGCTAATTTCTTAAGGTTTATTTTTCGAAACCAGTTGTGAACGAAAAATTAAATATTTTATAAATATCTGCTTACAGATGGAACTTACAGTGGACCACCCTCTCTTTTCTCTCAGAAAATTCGACATTGTTGTCAGAATTTGAACTTGCTGCCGTATCTACTTTACTCTTTTGAGAACTCCAAATCTCATCCAATAGCTAAGAAGGTTAACTTGTGCTTTGATCTAATATTAAGAAACTTTGTGGAGAGGCTTTTGTTTGTGTATGCAAGCCTCAGGCGTGCAGCTTTGACTGGACTTCAACAGAAATCAGTACCATCTTCCAAACCAGAAACTCAGCAACAGAAAACTACTGTTGTTGTTAGTGATACAAAAGCCAGATTAATCAGCTTCCAGAAACAGAAGCCCAAGCAAAGCCCTGTTCTTCTGATCATCGCAATTTATCTCGCGCCCCTTATATTAGCTTTTCAATTGATTGGACTATGCAGTCTGCTTATTTTTGGCAAGTACACCCCTGGGTTCATTTTCCTTGTAACATCATTAGTGTTTCTTGGCTACATATCAATGAAAATCATGTTCCACGATACAGTAGTCATCCAAAGGAAAAAGGAAGAAAGCAAACAGAAAAGAAAACAAGAATAACTTCATTAAGGCCATAAGCATTTAATTTTAAAATGTCTGTATCCTCCAGTTAGTAGTGTGTATTTTACAAGTTACTTGATCACTAATACCATTCTGAAACAATATTTTTGACCGATGTGCTTTGAACTTAAAATCAATTACACTTTTTGAAATTCTTATTTGTTTTGTATAAATGCGGTTACTTTAATTGGTTTAATAGGTTTTGAGTTCTTGGCAAATCCAGCAATATTACATTTGAAAATCTGAGCAAATTGCAAAAAAAAAAAAACGAATGTATTTCAATAATAGAGGATCTTTAGAAAGTTTTCAAGACTGTCTTAAAGTGTTTTGTATCACTGACCATATCTTGACTTGTGTGAATAATTATTATTGTTGAATGTCATCAACGAGACGATAATAATTATTTAAATAAAGTATGCAAAACATTTCTTGACATCAGTGAAACAGAATACTTTAGAATCCTAAGGAAGAGGATGCGTTCATTATCTCTTCATAATACTTGCCATGAGTTTCTGCGTTAGTTATGGTTTATTTTTATAAAATTATCCTCGCTTGCTTTTTTCAGCATCTTCTTCCAATTGATTAAAGTTAGTTATGATTAGTTTTCGCGATGTACTTCTGCGCCGAATTTGAATGACTCTGTTGTATTCGTCGTAATAATTTTATACCATTTTGAATGCAAATTAGTTTATTAAGTAGACGGCGTACGGTGATAACAGATATGAACGTGCAAAAAAAGTTGAGCGTGCGAATAAATACATATATACAAAGTTCATACACATACAATCGAACATACATTTCTTACGGAGAAAAGAAAGGAAAAAAAATGAATCATAAAGTTCTAAGGCCAACCTCGAGCCGATAAAGAACTTTCATCGCATTTAAAAAGCGTAATAGTGATGTTTCATAAGCAATCTCTCGAAGGCTAAAACCGCACGTATTTCAGCGTTGACTGATGAAATTGAAGGATAATTAGCTTAAGATACTTTATCCTCTACAGTATAAGACTGAAAAAATCGTTTTAATGTACTTGTTTGTAAATATGAGTAATGTGAATGAGAAAAATTTAATGATGTACAGCTATTCTCTATTTTGTTACGTTATCAGTCTAACATTCTTCTCATATTCATGAATGCGGCTTGCCGCAAACACATCGTAATTTAAACCTGAATGTGTTTTTTAATTAAGATGTTTGATTTGAAATTGTTGTTTTTTTAATACTTTTTATTTATTAAAATAAAAATATAATATGTCAACTACAATAGAAAACTATCTCTTTTCACATGTTGTGCGCTGAGGTAGATTTAATACTTGCAATATTAAATCTATAGTAATGTAAATGATCCTGGTGAAAATATCTCGGAGCTTCTTCACTGAAATTCTTGGAAGTGCTAGCTATTTTTATCAACGTGAAAATTAGGCAAAATAGATAAGTTTATAACATGTATAGTAAGAAATATGATGAAATTAATTAGCATCATTCCGAGAGAATTGAACGGAAAAAGAGATTATTTCTAGAAAATATCGTTGTATTACATTTTTTTTTTTTTTTTTTTTTTTTTTATTAATTTCATCATTATTTCTTACTATACATGTTATAAACTTATCTTTATTTTTGCTAATTT
>CM053169.1:47673567-47852449 GCA_012977825.3 Pteromalus puparum | reverse complement strand
AATTTTAGCATCATTGCGAGAGATTGAACGGAAAAGAAGATTTTTCTAGAAATAATACGTTGTATTAAATTTTTTTTTTTTTTTTTTTTTTTTTTTTACAAAAACTTAATGTTGTATTTTTTACAAAGCTAGTCAAACAAATTTATTTGTGGGCTTGAACTACAAAGGTACATACATCAAGTTTTACTTGAAATTCAATACCTTGACTTTGCAGAGCAATAGATATTATCACCAGGCAAAAATAGAGTTACAGAGAAATCTAAACAGAATTGTAGATCCGTTTGATAGCCGTGTTAAACAGTAGTCGTCACATATGCCAGTAGGCGTTGATTGTGAGGATCAAGCCGAGCAGACTGCCCATCCAGACCATGTTCCACTGATTGCTGGTGGATGATCGATTCGCGTAGGGGCCTATCTTGGCTGCATAGGCAATGACGTGGGCCACGAAATTCTGCTCGTGCGTTGTGTGAAACAGGTGTGCGTACGGCCCTGGAAGAAAATGGATATATAGGATGGACACAAGCGAACCTGTCTTTCTTAGAGTTCTATGAAATCCATAGATATTGTAATTGTAAGCGTTTTTAGCCTAGTAAGTCATACGCCTGTTAAATATTGTAATGCCTTTGTGATATACGCAAAAGATATCAAAATGAAAAAAATATATCTAAAGTATGATTGAAAAAAATTATTCTACTCAAATAATACTTGTGTTTTTCTTCCGCTTAAACCCCACTCTTACATTCCATTTGTCTCTAAATGGTAGGTAAATTAAATGAAATATATGTCGAAACCTCTGTGGGAAAGCGGTTTTGTCAGCTTCTAGACTAGTAAACATGCGCTGTTATCTTAGGGTAACGTTGGACCCGCTCGCTCAATTCAATCATTACTGATGAGTTAAGAGAAAATTATCAGTCGCCAATCGAACATTTACGAACAGAAACAAAGTTGCATGACACGACAAACTGAAGCTGATAAAATCGATCTACTTTAATTAATGGTTTACCTCCATATAATACGATAGTACAGTATGTACAGTATGTATGTACTATGGAAGAGATTGAAATTGAAAAGAAATTACTAACCGAGCGCATAAACAGCTACGTCGCCGCCTCCGTGATGCGCCTCGTCGGTGATAATTGCTGCCTGCTGGCTATAAGTAAATTCTGTGGTGTCGTTCTCCTTCGGGTTTATTCGCACGGATTTGTTATTCTCCACTTTATATGCGACATTGTTCGGGCCACCAGTGCTGTAGGACAACGTCGTGTACGGGATGTTATCGATTTTGGACACCTCTGCGATTCCTGAAAAATGCAGTAATAGATGCGCATAAGTATTTTCTGGCCGCATAAGCAATATAGAAAGTTAAAAATAATAAATTTGTATTTCATCTTGCATTGTTTTCTCTTTTGATCATTTGCATGATTATACAAATACCAAGACACTCGTCGGTTAACAGTAACTAACTTAACTTTAACTTTTAGGGTGAATCATTCGGATCGTTATATGCGCGGCTTGTTTGTCGCCTCGTAACTCGGGGAAAGTCTTATCGATCTCAAGGTTCGTGGGGAAACACTCTTGAGTTGATCCCCTTCGAATCAAATTTGAATTTGTGTGTTAAAAACCTTCCAGTTGCATTAATTACATTTTTAATTATTATTACGATTGCAGAGCTTCTCGGAAACATTGAAAACGAACCGACCAACACATCATCGTCATGGGTATTTCCGATCTCTCACCTAAAATATCTGCGCCGCGCGCGCTATTACCATTGAAGGCAAGCGAGTGCGTGTGATCGCTGGTGACGATGACCAGCGTGTCCTCCGAATCGACCAGCTCCAGGGTGGCGTTTATCGCTTCCGACAGCCGGACCGTCTCCAGCAGAGCCTGAGCCGCGTGGCCGCGGTGGTGCGCAAAGTCGATCAGCCCACCTTCGACCTGGAAAAGTACAGCAGAAGAATGGACCCAATGTGAGCTACGCCATTAATAATAGGTTATATATAAGGGTACTTTTTGTGCAATCATTCTCAATTAATTTTATTTTTTATGTCTTATAGATAAGTTTTCTGAAGAAATCTTTTATCTCTACTAGTAATTTCTATTTTGTTTCTTATCTTTATTGCATCAGATAAAGAGAAAGTTCGTGAGTGCACTATGGATTAGCACCACTAAAAATAAGTTTCTCAACACTTAGTCATCGCGATGATGTAATTGGTTATCGTAGTTGACGGCTTTCGTGTGCAAATGTTAAGATTATCACAGAATAATGAATGTCTGGATAAAGTCTAAAGCAGTGTTGATAGCAGCACAACTGATATTGATGTACGAGGCCTCCCGGGGATTCTATTATTCATCAAGTGAAGCTTATTATAGGGTACATCAGAGATGGCGTAGATTTTATTGATAAATTTTCAATTACGTCTTTCACTAATCGTTTGATCAGCTGGTGAATATATACAATCCGAATTATGTTAATTTCTCGAGACAATCTAATATTATTTTAATTTCGCAACAATCTCCACGGTGTTGCTCATTGCAAAAATGTCTAATTCGATTATTTATTTTATCAAACGAAAAAAAAAACATACGTGTAGATTAATTGTTACACGTCTATATTGGTCCCGCACTTCAATTATAGTCTTACCACGAGCAAATATCCTTCATCTGATTTTTTTAGTATTTTCAGCGCCGCCACGGTCATTTCTTCCAAACTGGGTTGGCCCTTCAGACTCCTGTCTCGTTTAAAATCCATAGGTATATGCCCATTGGCGAAAATACCTAGTAGATAATCGATATTCTTGTGATCGATTGCTGCCAGTTCTTCGTTCGTTTGCACTACGCTAAACGCTGCATTCTTTCCTTTTTTATCCGTTATCCAGTCGTTAATCAAATTACGACCGTCTTTCCGACGGCCTGCCCAGGTGTCGATGGGATCGGTTTCCGTTTCGGTGACGTGCGTTTGCAACATTTGTCTACCACCGCCCATTATCACCTGTTTCAATGATTTTTAGTATCATCAATCAATGGTTGAAGTTTAAAATTATTTTTTGCAGAAATAAGTGCCTATTATAAGTTTTAAGTATTTTGTATCACGATAATATAGCATCACAAACCTTGATGCTTTTTCCAGGCTCATTTTCTATCAATTGCCTAGCTATATCTTTACAATTCACAGCTTCTTTAGGCATAGTGCTTTCGCACTCCCATTTTCTATTCGGGCCATGCGAGTATAACGGTGCAGGTGTTGCGTGGGTCACTCTTGTAGTTGTTACAAAACCTGCAAGACATATGTGTCTAAATGAGCTTTTTATACTTACAGTCAAGTCATTTGAAAACAATAAGAAATAAAACGCCCATTTTCGAATCGTAAAACAGATTGTGCTAAAAATTAGAGTCAATTCCTACTGTCATCAATCAAATTTTGCAATTCAAACGATATTGGTAAAAATAGTATCGACGTGTAATCAAAATTCACATCGTTCTTTGTTATCGACTGAGCTACGTTAATGCAGAAACCTGTGCTCTTCCCGGCGGCTTGCGCCCAGCTGATGATAGATTCAACTCGGTTGTCGGTAAGAAGACTCGCCTCGCAATCGTTTAGTGCCACATTCGCATCTACCCCGTGCACGTTGTAATTCGTTTTAACGCCACCAAACAAAGCGGTCGCTGTTGACGCCGAATCCGGTGCTTGCTTATCCGAGTTGTATGTCTATATAATATTAGATAAGCTTAGCGTATCAAAGAAGAGGTTAAACTTCTTGCAAGTGCGATTAGTAATAAAAATTGCAAGTACCTTAAGTAGGCCTACGTGTGGGAATCTCTCCCACGCTAAGTAGCTGTCCTCGCCATTCTGGTAGATCCTACTAGCTGTTATTGTATCTGGACTCATGCCATCGCCAACAAAAAGAACGACGTTCTTAGCCGTGTTTGTGTTCCATGAGTACGACAAGGCATCGCGTAACTCTTTGTCAGCGACTTTTTGCCAATGCTTCTTGTCTGTGCAAATTCTTTGTTTACTTTGTATTTCTGTTATAGAATACAAATAAAAACAAATTACGTGGTTACGTACCTTCCTTAATTCCACCAGAAAAATTAAAGAGCAACAACAAAAACACGAAATTTAAACTCCTCATTCTTCTCTGTTTGACTACTGTTCTTCTACTGACTGCTTCTGTACTATCTTACGAATACTGAGCTGTTGCGATCGTGTGTTTATATTTTATGATATGCAGAGCTTATCTTCTTGCAAATAATGCGAGGCATATAGAGCTTCTCGAGAGTTACGAATTTCTCAAGAGTCATTTTATTTAATGCAGTGGTTTGTTCAGTTTAATTCATAGTTCGCGAGTCGTGTGGCGTTCCCAGCTTGTGTCGCCATCTAACCACGTGATTCTAGTTTCAGAACTAGCGTGGATCAATAATTATAGACCATGAATTTTTTTATTTACATTTCTTATTTCTTATTATACCCTTTTATTTTAAAGGATTTTCATTTATTTATGCTTTTAATTTAACATTAATAATCAATTAACCAAGTTGGTACAGCAAATACTATTTACGGCTCAATTTTTTTCTTACTCTAGAATAATTTTATATATATATATATATATATATATATATATATATATTTAATACTGTTAAAAAAATTGACAAATGGTTTAGATCAAGTTGATATACAAAAATTGAAGCAATTATTTATATTTATTTAAATAAATAGATATCTAACCATTAATTAACCTTTAATTAAGATTATTTCCAACCAGATTCATTGTCGAAAAGTTTGTAGACAGTGTTGTTAAATGATTAAGATACAATCTTTTCAAATTATACGAGGGAGGAGCAATGGCTTAGCGGTCTTTTTGGAAAAGCGTGATGGTTATTGATCGCCCTGCAGCTCTTCTTTTTCCATCGCTCAAAAGAATATAGGGAGGTTTGGAGAGTGGGTGCTATATGAAATTAAAGATGGCGCTAGTCTTTTCCCATTGCCTTCGTAAGTTCTCCCACTCGTTTGCGTAAAGCGGCACCCCAATCAACATGCTGTAGCTTGCAGTCTATCTACTCCTATAGACTTTCATAATTCGAATTTTCGCATATGATTTTTCTTCTACAATAGCTTACTCTATTATTATAAATTATTAATTTGATGTCAAATTTATAATGCTCTTATTTTGCACGATGCTTATAGAACAAAGATGCATTTGGAAGATTTCAATATTCATATAAGGGCATATTAATAAATGAACGCAGTACTTTTGAAAATATGTATTTATGCAACAAAATTATTCAAATATATCGAAAACTATAAATAAAATGAAAGTGGCATTGATATCAAAGCTAAGACCGACCACATTTGATTAAAAAAGCAGTATCATAAAATAAAACAAATATTAACCAAAGAATTCACTAGTTTATTTTGTATGAACTTTATAATCTGCTCTAAACTTAGTATGCCAAAATCATCCGAATAATTTATATGAATATATTATGTGCTAATTTCATGCAGAAATTAAATATTCAAATACAATGCTCTTAGTCATGTCAATGTTCCAAAGATTTATAATCATAGAATGTAGCTGAAAATACCAAAATGTCTTTTTCGAAATGTTTTCAAATTCTTCATAATTTAATAATCTATTTTTGTTCATCAGGCTGCCGATGAAAGTACCCTACATGCGCAAGGCAGTATCGAAGATTCGGCAGAGGTCAGATCTTGAGTATCCAGAGAGGGAATTGATTTCGCGTGGCTGCGAGAAAGAGGAAGAGAAACTACTGGGAAACTGTGAAATCGAGGCAGACCAGTAAGGCAAATGGTATGTATGAAATCGCTGTTCGCTCTTGTTTTCTTTCTTCTCCGCACTTTCATCCATAGGTAACATGAGCAAAAACTTGAAGAATTCCGGCGTTTACAGAGATTTTTGTTACAAATATTGCAGATTGCTACATAGCAAGTCTCGATTGACCTAAACCACAGTAAAAATCCGAATAGTCCATTTCTCGCGGCACTGACCTAAATTCGCGCGCAGCAGCGTTTAACAATCCGTAGCATGGCGCGAAGCCATAACAACAACAATATATCGCGCGTACATCTGCGGCAGAGTAGAGTCTGGGGCGAGTCGATCGCCCTGAGAGTTGAATGAGAACTGAACACACGTCGCAGCGCACGTGCATCGCGTTTAGCACAGAGATGGGCACACGCGTTTGACCTGTATGCAAATGCGTAGATAGCGAGAGAGAGAGAGAGAGAGAGAGGGAGAGAGAGGGCTAGAGCGTGTGCCCAAGCATGGCCAAGACCCGGCGAGGGTAAAGGTCGGCCGTTTACCAGTGCAGCTGCTTCTCTGCTTCCGCAGACCAATTCTGACCGCTTCATTCATGCGCCGCCCGTTTTTTCGTCTTCTTATTCTTTCCTGCGGAAAGGGACGGGTACACTATGCACGTTCCACTTATTGCAGGGAGATTTATCAGATACTCGAACTATTTATTACGCTCTCTCGAGAGTTGCGAGCCGCGATAACAAAAATTCCAAGTTCAGTATATTATATTCAGCGCTGTGGCCCCGCTGCTTTATGTTGCGAAAAGAAGCGCTGAAAGTGTTTTTATAATGAAAGTAACGAGTTGATAAATCACGATCTTGCTTTTAAGGTAGGCAAGTTCCTCCTGCACTCCTGGAAGTAACAAAAGAAGCCGACGGCCAGTGTTGGCGAGAACAGTGCCGCAGGGGGGAGGTGGGGAAAAGGAGCGGAAAATAATAAAGACGAGTTTTTGATTGTGTCATAAATTTAAGAGCTTTTGTTTTTAACGTCGCAGTATACACTCGCCTCGCTAAGACTTTCAACTTTCCGAGGCACTTTCTAGCGTAACCTTGCAATGACCACTCGCTATATATTTTTTGTTTTATCGAACTCGCCTGCAGGTGAAAACTACTCTAAATGAGAACTTCATAGCGTGCTCTGAAGAATTATCATTTCGTATTCTTCTGAAAATATATACCTAATCATACTCTGTTTGGCACGAGTTAATTTTCAATTCCATTCTCTAGCAATAAGAAAGCCCGTAGAACGGGTCGAAGCAAGCGAATCAAGCCTCTCAGTCGCACGGCCGATGCAACCCTTCCACGCCAGCAGCATAAGGCTCAACGTGGTTTCGGTTTTTACGGCGCTGTGCCTGACCCGAAACATCTCCCCGGCTTTTTACGAGCTAGGGTAGGATGAAAACGTCGCGGGCACTTTTTAGAACGATATAAAAACCCGGAGCGGTAAAGCGGCCCGGCTTCAGAGACAGACAAGAAGCGTTTAACTGTATAGTTTTTATAGCCAGAGGCCAGAGCGAGAGATTTAGTGATGCCTAGTCTAGTCTCTTTTCCGCGAGTTGCGTATATACAGGGTATATAGGGTAATAAGCCACTCTCGACTCTCCACGAAGTTAAGGCTATTACGGGGTATCTTCATGTCCGAAGAGTCCGCTGCCTACTGACTCGGTGGGCGCATAAAATCATTGTCTATAATAGCTTCCGGTTTCTGTTTGCATCGCGAACGGGTCGTGGGTGAAATTAAGTAATGTCGTTGCTGTATACTCGGTTACGTAGCCGCGATGAAAGGAAGAGAAGGCTGTTGTATACCTCTCATTGAAAAGCTTTATTTAGATTTCCAAAGGATTGGTCGAAAACATCGACTCATCAATAGGCTTGCAAAATTTTCAATAGTCGAGCGTCAATGGGTTCGAGTCATTATTGAGAAAAACCAAAGCATTCCAAAGATCAAAGAAATCGAAGATCGTTTTAAGCCCTGCATTGATCATCGCTCATTGGCTGCATCGCCCCGGCCCAATCACGACCTCCTTGACCGCGACCGACGGCGTTCGTGCCATTGATCGTCTTCTTTCCCTACCTCTCGACTGTTTGCAGTCTCGTTCGATATACAGGCTTACCCTTTGTTTTTGGGCGACCCCTCGCGCCGAGATATCGTCTCCTCGTCTTTAAGGAGCTTTTCTGGGAACTAATAAGTGTTGGTATTTTTCCCATTTCGACAGTTTATACATGTATATACTTTTTTCTTGTTGCAGGTTCGTACACGAACAGGTATACATTGATTTACCGCATGAGGTACATTATAGATGACCAAAGCAAAACGTAACGTAATTAAACGAGGCACAGAGTCCTGCAGAAACGACGATCCAAATCTGACGGGCCATTAATCGTTACGCTAATATTGTACATGTAACGGCGCAGCAAATCATCCCCCGTTCCATGATCGAGGGAAATGACGATTCACGCAGGGCGCCTCATTGATTTCTCCTTCCGCTTCTTTTTTCGGCCCCTCTATCCCCTCTCGTTGGCCGGGCCGGGCTTAATAGACCGTTAGATGAGTAAGAGGGATGAATTTCCTAATTAAAACTACCGAGAAACTATTTAAAACTTAAAAAGGAATAAAGTTAGCGCGCGAAGAACCAAAGCAGCTCGTGCGCTCGCTTCCCCATTATCGCCTTGGTCAGAGCAAACTTTGGCAAATTATAAATTTCTCGCACCGCTTGGCCTTCGGCCCTTTCCTCTTTTTGTTTTCGTTTCTTCCAGTTTATCAGAGATGCATAGAGATAGAATATATACCCAACAGAGCTTCAGCGTAGAACAAGTGCATGAGCTCCCTCTCCCTCTCTGAGAGTCTGAGACAGTCGCAGCGGTGTCGGTCGGTAGTCGCCTTGCTCCTTTTTCCGGCGCTCCTTATTTCGACGATCTCTTGCCGCAGAAACACGAAGGGCAATTAGAAAGACCGCCCTAAGCCCGGCCATAGATTTTTCCCGCGAGGAGTCGCAGCCGAGAGCTCCCAGCTTAACTGCGCGGAATTTAAGGGCAGTTTACGAGCCACTTGAGAGATGCGTCTAGCCACCTTTGATATGATTTTTTTTCTTCGAATGAAATTGTAAGGAGTACTGAACTGCAGTCCGTGAAACGCATTGAAATTCTCATAATTGTTCCGATTCTGATAGAATGAGCTTGGTTTTAAGAGAGGAGAAGATGCGCGGTGTTTGAATGAGTGGTGCGGGAAAGTAGGATTTCGCTGTACCGATGCTTCAAGAAAGCTACAGAGACGACATCTGTTAGGCGTTTCGGGTACTAAGCGCGAGAGAGTGGGACATTGATGCTGTCGTGGTAACTTGTTAAGGCTGCATCAATAAGATTTAAAACTTCCAACTTCGTACCTACAGAATAATACATCTTTTCGTTAGCTAAAATGTTCAGTTTTGCTCGTCAATCACGACATTTCGTAAAAAGAAGTATATCTTTTGTCACGATATTATGGTGCAACCGTATAATTATAGCATTTAATTTTCAGTCTCGTAATATGTCTAGATAATCCACTTATCTCGCGAGGAACGTACTGGTAAACATATGCGAGCTATCGCTAAGAGATCGCGTGAATAATGTACGTTCGCCGACTCCGTTTTGGCATGATTGAGAAGGTTTGGACGCGCACGACTTGAACCGCACAAAATGTCAATTTAGAAATACTATGAGGCTCTCTTGGATTCTGCTTTTGGATCCGAGTAAAGACCTCGCGTGTTTCGGGGGATTGAACTCGAAGCTGTTTCCAAAATTTATGGAGAGAATGTAACTTTTATCAATTCTCTGCGACTGGCGTTGAGTTGGATTTTCTTCAACGATCTCGACAGCTTTCTCGAATTCGTTTCGTTTCTTCGCCCAATAATTCAGCTAGATTGAACATTTATGCTCTTGTGGCGTTTTACTGTATTGATTTCCTTCTTTCCAGAGAGCCTTCGGCAACTTTCAGCGCAACGAAGTATCGAGACATTTCAAAAGCATTTTCCGCAGCGCTGGCATCGACGACAGCCGATAAGCGTTCGAACGAGCTCGGACTGTCGCGCGCGCGAGTGAGCAAGCGCGACCGGCGACTTCGATAAAAGTTTGACTACACAGTCGAGCAGCAGTAGAGTAGAGAAGAGCAGGAGAGAAAAGCCGGCAGCTTCTCTAAGCGCGGCTAATTCAAAATGGCGTCGCACGCCCCTATATCATTCCCGACCCCAGGCTAGAGTATAGTATAGTAGTAGTAGTAGAGAGAGAGAGAGAGAGGCGAGGGGTGGGGCCAACACTAGCAGGGCCAAAGTATGGCGCGCGTTCGCTCGCTTTATACTGCTCTCCCTCGAGCTCTCGCGCTCTCCCTTCATCTCAGAACTTCGCCAAATTGAAATCCTGGCCTTTTCGCCCGGGAAGCTCTCGCGCGACAGCTTATCTCTGGCGAAGTCGAAGCTTTGCCGGAGCTGTGCTCTCTCCCACCCTCTCTCCTCTTTCCCTCTGCCTTGCCTTGCTGTCCTGCCGCTTTCCATGCATACTATAAAGCCAAAGCATCTCTCTCTCTCTTTCTCTCTAGACTTGCTCGTTTTGCCGCTTTAAGGGTCGTATAATTTCGTCGTGAATTATATCGCTTGATAGACGCTTTTACGAGGAAAAATTCGTCCGCTGCTCGTGAGCGCAGGGTGCTCGGCTGCCTGGGACGAATTTTGAGGGAGCTAAGAGATGCGAAGGGTTCGCTCCTTTTGATTTTATTAATGAGGATTTGCGCGGCTAGAGCCCGGATTATTTATACCGAGATTAGATTCGGAATTATTGCTTCAAGTGATTTTCTGCTTCGAATATCTCAGTTTTTTTTTTGTTTTACTGAAAACAAGCTGACTCGCGTCGCACAGTGAGCTACCACGTTGTGATCCTTATAATTTGATCGACATATTGTTTGCGATTCGTCGGAATGCGGCGAGGGATTGGTCTATTCGAGAAATTTCGGAACAGCCAGCGCCAGATTTCCGTGTGTCCCAGGCCGTGACTGCCGAAAGTCTGACATTCCAGCGCGAATAGTTCTAACACTGCTGATGCTAATTTTCAAAACGCTCCCACGCGCGACATCCTTTTTACTGCCCCGTATCAAAATAAACTGCTCGCGCCACCAATTGGAATAACTTTGGGAATTCACGATTGCTTACCTCGTTTTCCATAATTTTTTCGCAGACTCTTGCTCACACTTTCAACGAAACAAAAGTTTTGAACCAACTCGCAAACGATTTGAAACTCTTATACATCTCGAAGGAGGCACGATACATGCAAGCGTTTGCCTTGCACCACTCGAGACGGGCGTGAATTTTTCCGCAGCTCGGCGCGCACTAAAGCCCGTCCACATTTTTCGGCTCCTCTCTCGCTCTCTCGAGGCCTTTGTCCGCGCGCGCGCCGACACGCCGCCCTTGCCGACCCGAGCCGGCAGATTTTTACGATTCTGCGCGCGTGGTAAAAATCCGACATTCTTCCGACGAGCTTGCGCGCGCAAGCTTCGACTAATCAGACTAACTAACTCAGACGCAGTTTGAAGAAAACCCGCTCGCGGATTCCTGCCGGCTCGTTTGTTTATGACTTTTAAGCTCCTACTGCAAATCCGCACACGATGAATATTTATTTATACGAGATTATAATTCAGCGCGGATGTATTTTTAAGCTCGATTCGCTTGGAAATTGAACTTCTGATTTCGCCGAATCAGATTGCGCGAAATTTGAATAATCCGATAAATTTTAAATTGAAATTTCGTTTGCGCCACGTAGAGTGCAAGCAGTCATCGCCTGATCATTTTTGCAGGAAATTCGCGCTGCAGCCGAAGGAAATAATTTAAAATAAAATGCCCGAACGAAGTTATAGATCGCTTTACAGTCTCCCGTAAGCAAAGCGAAGCCTGCGAAGCGGACGCGGACGGAGCGGCCCCTTCATACGACCGACGAATGGTCAACGGATAGATTCCGAAGAAAGCGGAGACGAGAGCGTGAGCAGAAAGGCCTGTCCGCGTCATTTCATTACGCCCGCAGAAAATAGCTCCTGGCTCGGGGCGGCATGCCCGGCTCGATTTTTCCTTCCCCTGCGACCGACGTCAACCTTGGCCAGCGTCTCCGGGCAGAACCCTCGGCAAACCTTATACTCATTCTATACATACGCAAGGACTCGGGTATCCGGTATTCTCGAGAGGCTGGGCACGAGACTGAGAGAGTGAGGGAGAAAGAGCGAGTGTGCACGCGAACGGCGAAGTGTATACATAACAGTGTAGCAAAGCCCTGCGAGGCCATAAATTCGCTCGCAGCTCGAATACGCGTCGTGTACACGAGCTCGTGGCCGGGGGATCGTTAAGTATGCTCTGTAAATTTCTTCGAGCAGAACTTTATCCGCCTTGGCTCAAGGACGATCGATCGATGCTAATATGCTTTTTATTTTACAGTAGGTGCAGCGATTCGCTGGGAAGCGGAATGTTACAAGAATTCTTCAATTTCCGTCTTCGCCGGGGGCATAAACTTAGTTACCGGCAGCATATCCACTTTCGCAGCGCACATAAATTCAGCTCGCGCGGAATAAGGATCGGGTGCAGGCTGCAAAGAGAGACTCCTATATGTATATATGTATATGCGCTGTACAGTCCTGGGTAGGTATACTGTACTCAGACTCACACACAGCCAGCCGCGATGTCGGCGAGTTCGTTCGTTCGTTCGGGGTCGTCGGGGTGCTGCAACGGCGCTCCCACCCTCCCGCGCTTCAACTTAGCTGACTGCGTGGGCTCGTATACCTGTATGTAGCTCGGCGCGCAGGCTTATATTCCCTCTCGCTCCACGTAGGAAACTCGAGGAGGCGGGTGGCGGGCGCGCACCTTCTTGGATCAATAAATGATTTAGCATTCACAAAATGGCGGGCCGCCCGAGAGAGAGAGAGAGAGAGAGAAAGCCGGTGCGTCTCCTTCCCTCCCGCACTCGGATGCTGCGAGGCAGGGGCGGAGAAATAATATAATCTACCTTAGACTCGCTCGCTCGCGACGCGTCTCCTCCTTTCCTACGGAACGGCAGCGGCTCCATTTCCCTCCGGCGCTCTCTCCACCCTCGCTTTCTCTCTCTCCTGCTGTATACGCGTTTAGGGCGGCTTCACACTAGTCTTTATAGAAAAAAATTCTCGAAAATTGATTCGTATCGCGAGTCAAGAAAAGAAAAACAGTTAACAGTTACATTCATCTGTGACTCGATCATCTTAGGCCGGCGCTCTACGGCTAACAGCTTGAAAAATCTCAAATTGGTGTAGTCACAGCTTTATAATCCTCGTCACATGTGCATCAGTATACATTATATAACAGCTGGAAAAAAACTTTTACTTTTATTTATGAAACGTAAAAGCAGCATATTTAACCTTGTGAAAGCCCCTTGAATCTCGTTCGTTATTGCCGCACTATACATTCGCGGGTACTGGGAGAGAAGCTTCCTCTTTCTCTCCGCTTTTCCAACTACTCGCCTAGTCTACTATCTCGCTCACGCTCTCTAGCCGCGTCTCTATTTCTCCACCCTTACGTCGACTCCTCGCAACCCAGCCACCCTCTACTCCGTCCCTCTCTCTCTCTCTCTCTCTCTCTCTCTCTTGCGCTCGCGCGTTCGCTACGCTCTCTCGCACCGTCAGCATAGACTCAAGAGAGCTTTCTCTCTGTTGCTCTCTCCCGCTCTCTCACTGCCTATCGCGAGCGCGCAGGGCGAAACTCGCCTTCTACTACTTCTATAGGCGACTTCGTTGCTGCCGCTGCTATCCCATCCCCGCGTCGAATTTCCTCCCGCGGCACTTCTCCCCGCGCGCCTCTGCTACCGCCGCCGCCGCCGCCGCCGCCGCTGCCGCTGCTGCTGCTGCTGCTGCTTTTCGAATATCCCGGGACTCGATATGTACGTATATATGGAAAGGGTGAGAGGGACTATTCAAATCCCCGACTTTTCACATGCCGCAAATAGTTCGAGATTGGGGGATTCGCGCGACCTTAATATACCGAACGGCTTTCCAGGAATTACTTGCGAGTTTCTCGTTTTCCAGCGCCGTCTCGCTTCGATATTATATATTATATAATACTCGCTATATGCGTCCCGGCTTTATCCCTCTTTTTGAATCACGGATTTTGCGCCTGATACTAAGCAATCAAAGGATGCTTCAAACTCTGTCTACACTTGGAAAATAATTTTAAAAAAATTCATGCGATTTCGATAACTGTAATTCATAGGTACATTATTGTAAAAAACAGCAATTTACTCACGCTAGAACCTTCTTTATCGAGCTTATTTTAATAACCAGCGTTCGGAAAAATATTGAAAAGTTATAGGAAAGTATTAAAAAGCAATAGCGTCAGAGACTGAACGAAATGAATCAACCCGCTAATCCGGGCGTAATGAAATAAGCAGCCACCCGAAGGACTTTGGCCATAAATTTTCCGTTCAACTCGCGCACACACACACACCGCCCGGCTTTATTATTATCCTCGGATCCGCGTCCCTCCGTCAAGACTCCGCTCCACCTCAGACTTGCTCGCTACGGTATATAATGGAAAATGGCCGTTCTTTCGGAAATAATTAAAGCCGCCCCCAGCTCCCGCGGCGAAACTCTATAGGAGCAGACTATAGCTGCTGCTCCGCTGCTGCGAAGCTCAACATCCTCGAGATATGCACGAAGGCGAGCTTCGTTTCGGAAACTCCTTAATGCCCCCTCGCGCGATTTCCATAATCTTGCGCGAGGTGCTTATGGCAGTAAGAGCGAGGAGCGGAGAAGACGTGAGCTTCCCGTCGCTGCGCGCAACCCTTATAATATAATAATATATACGCCCGGAGAAGGCGGCTGCGGCGGTGTACGTGTCTGCAGCTGCCGGGTGGGGAAAGAGAGAGCGCGAGCGAGCGAGCGAGCGAGAATGAGAAAGGAGGAGCGCACAGCCGGGGGTGGAAGCAGGACTAGCAGGAGCGTCGGCGGCTGCAGGATGATGCAAAATGGCCGACCACGTTAATGCCCTCTTAATATTTAGGGATCGCGCGCTCTTAAAATCCACTTTACCGCCCTATCAGGCCGAAGTATTCGGCAAGTCTTTCGCGATTCGATTTTTCCAATTCTGTGTTGTATAGCGCGCCGAGTCGATGAATAATTGCTCGACGGCCCTGCAGCGACCCGCGCCCCAAAACTCGAAGATCGTCGTCCCCGCAGGGCCGAAAGTCCGAAGACATCGGGGACCCCTATGCAGAGCTAGTTAGCCACGTATTCGCGCATATCTTCATTAGCGGCGTTATAGCACTCGAGCGCGAGCGGTGAGAAACTGCGCGGCGGCGGCGGCAGCGGCGGCAGCAGAGTTCCTCGCAAGTTTGTTGTGTGAGAAAACAGGGACTGATTTGAATTTATATTACTTGCTCTTCGGGCCTTCGCGCAGAGGCGCACACCGAGCCCCGGCGTAAGGCGGGGAGCAAGTAGAGAGCTGCCGGCATCGCGTTGCTTCCGCGCGAGGAAATTTCCGTACATCCGAGCGGTGCCGCCTATCGCCTTGGCGCGAAATTAATCGTTTCCCGCAATCCCAGCTAGAAGCCGCGGCAGCCATGGCTTTGCCGTTCGACACTCCCGGATGTATGTGCTGCGCTGCTGCCGCTGCTTTATTCGCATTCGACGGCGCGGCGCAAGATCGATGCACTCTGCAGTCGTACAACGGGGCTCGCGGCCGAATACGAATGCGCTGCACTATGGCGGATCGGAGTGATTTAGCGGGGCCGCATTTCCAGAAGCGGACGGCGCGCCCGATAACGATAATCCGCGCCTCAAAAATTCACGCACCCGCTAATCCGCTCGCCGCGGACGCCGGGGGATAAGCAATTTTCAGCGCTCGCTCGCCGCTCTCCAGCATCCCCCGACCCGAGTTTTTCGTGGAAATTAACCGGTGGCACGCACCCTCGTTAGGCCCTCGGCCACCGCAGCCGCGCGCTTAAACACTTTTTAAACGGCTCTCCCTCTCACTCTTTTCGCCCGAGCGAGCGGCTAAGCGCGAAACAATTAAAATGCGAAAACGAGAGGGTTTTCTGCTCGCGGCTTTCGCGCCCACCGGCTTGATATGAGCGATAGCCGAGGGAGGCAAAAGTGCGCGCGTATGCGCGGGCAAATATTGAGGAGCTTCATCAACGCGTAATTTATCTGCGCGAGCCGGCCCAGCCCGTACGGCTAATTGACGCTAATTCGGGGAGTCCGTGATTTATTGCGCGATTACGTTCCGAGCTCTTTTTTAACAACGAAGCCTACGTCGTTATGCGAATCGCGCGATTCCTTTCTCTTTTTTATCTACTGTTCAATTAGCACTTCCGCGAATTCCGCATGCGCGAACTCGAAAAGTTCTAGTTCCCTCGAACTTTGCTAATTAACACTTTCACACTGAATATTTCGGTTTTTAATGGTTTCCAGGTAAAATCCACGCGCTTCGCGAAGCCGCTCTAGTCAGCCACGTATTCATAATCAAATTTAATTTAACGTTAAAACTTTTTAATTAGCCATGCACTGGTAATGAGCGCTCTTCGAATCACTATAAACTATAAACTCAAAAATGTTTCAGGACAGCACTGCAGCAAAGTCAGCGACCGAAACCGTCGTCGATCTGACCCAAGTATCAACTGAGCCTGCTCGGGACTTCTTACTCCCCACAAGGTATTACATTGGACGCCTCGTATAGCAGATCAGAAACCCGTTCGATCGGGTTCCGATGGTCGATCACGTGAGAACCCCACGACATACAAAGTGCAAGGGAGAGCGCACCGGCGGACGAGCAAGCAAACCACCCCGACGTAGTCGTGTCCGGCGTCGGCGAAATCAGATTCACTTTCCGCCAGCGCGTCCGGAATCTAGGACAGAGACGTACAGATATTCCCACAGGACCGGTGCGCTATGTGTATATATGTACGTATTCGTATGTGTAGTGTGTATACACGGTCAGCCGGCCGGCCGGCCGGCCGGCCAGTGCTTTCTCTCTCCGTCCCTCGCTACACACTGCTCTCACTCTGGCGGTGGTATCGGTCGCTGACCAGCTCGCGGCTGACGAGATCTCTACCCCCCGTTTCAGCGCGCGGCCAAGATAGACCGAAACTAGTATTGCCTGTATTTGCTGCAAAACGAGTGACTTCTTTCGCCCAGTCGTACATTTTGGTGGAGCAGGTTTTTCGGAGCGTGAGAAGCAGCACAGGTTATTCGCGTTTCGCTATTGATTTACCTCCGTAGTATATGTAATTGCCAGCTGATAATTAATCCGACGATCAGTTAACAAAATTGTTTAAACAATACGTATTCTTATTGAACCTTGATCAAAAATTCTCGAAGCTCGTAGATGTTAGTTCGACGAATCAAACAAAGGCAATTTCCAGGGACATGAATATGAAAATGGAAACCGCACGCGCGCGCGTGGACGGGATACAAAACTCTAGGGACTAAGAGGTCATTTGTGTATTATGAAAATATTCTATGAGGACAAAGGAATCGCATAATACGCGAAACCCCGCTTTTTCTGTACTGAGCTCCAGCTACCTGGCCTTGACTGATTCTTCCAACGAGCGGCAAGCTCCGATGATGCAGTGCCATTCATTGGCGAAAAAAATCTTCATTGTACGAGTGGTCTTTGACTCTGTATGTTTCGCAACAATAGTCACCATCATTGGCCGAAGGCTACATTGTCCGGTTCAAAACGGAAGGAAAACAATCGGGCATTGTGCAGCCAGGGTGACGAGGCTCCCGTTTCGGAAGACAAGGAACTTAATTTTCTTGCAAGGCGACAAGTGTACACAATTAAGCCGTTAGAAGGGACCGTCGCTGGCTACTTCCGCGAAACTTGGCTCAGACGACCTACTGGACCTAAGCGTCCGTTAAACGGCCCAACTTTTTACTCAATTAGCCTCCTACAATGCATCACAGGCGGGCTGGCTTGTTCCGCCACGAAATTGATTACTCCTTACGTGGTATTTTCGACTGCTATACATTCGCGCTCATCGATTCCGAAGCATATTTTTGTTTTGAAAGGTGGTTGCTTGATCGACTCGCGCAAAATTCTAATTTAATAACAGCAACGAGTTATTTTGATGCCTGCTTGGCTTCTACCAATCTTTCAAATATTTCATGCAGCTGTCGAGCAGCGTCGAGAAAAGGCGAAGCTACTTAAAATTGCAATTATACGCTGCAGGTAGTACAGAAGTTGGAAGATAAGCCATTTTCCGTGCTAAATAAAGCAAGCCTTTTTGTCTGGATTAAAATTGCGCGTCAAGTTGACGAGTCTGGAACTTGCAGCTAACCGAGTTTGTTTTTTGCATCAGCGCGCCGCGCGAATTTTATTAGAATTCTGCTGTATCCGATGCATTCTGAAAATTTTCCTCCCAACTTGAAATAGTCATTAGGATTTCATTTCTCTGCCACGAGCGAGATCACAGCCCGTTAGAAGTGATAAAAGTTTCAGAGCGTAAATAAAGCAATTCCATTAGCCGTTAAAGTTGTTCATTTACGAGGAAAAAGTTCGTCGCGAAACTAGTAGCGAGAAATTTCCCAGGAAATTAAAGCTGCAAGGATTCAATTAGCCTGATTCATTTTCCGCTCGCTGCATGGATAGTTTTAAAAAACACACTGCGCCGCAACTCCAGCAAATTAATTTGTCGAGCGACTCTTTCAACAAAATCAGCCCGTCTATAATTTATCGGTCGAACTTTGAAAAGCCCGAGCATAGCGAAAAGTCGACTCGCAAAAACGATCGTCATTCAACGCCGCGCCGTTGCAGAGTTCGGCTGATTGCACGGCGCGGGCGCTCTCGACTCGAGATTCGATTGAATTGTATGACTGTAGAGCCAGCTCGGCCGTTGCATTCAGAGTCGCGCTTCGAGATAAAATGCAGCTTGTCCCTCTGGACGCACGAGCTTTTTGCCGACGTCGGGTTTTAAACGAGCGAGAGCGCTGCATTGACGTGCTGTCGGAAGGACGAGCGCCTCGCGGAAATTGCGAAAGCTAGTTTGAATCGAAGCCGAGCGCGGAGAGAATTTATCGGTTTGAAAAACAAGCAATAAAGTTGGCTGGCGCGTCTGGAGGAACGAGAGGCGCGATTAAAAATGAGGCTCGGCGTTAATTAACAAACATCTCGCGATAATTCGGGCTCGCGCGCCGAGTGTAGGAGTCACCTTAATTAATGCGTAAGTTTGCCGAGGGCCAAGTTTATAAAGCATTCAAAACTGAAAACGCGCTCCGCTTCTGCAAATTTCTATGCCGTATACGGAGCGGGAGAACCGCGCTTGAATCTCCAGCCCTCGGCAAATAGGGAATATTCTCGAGGCGCCGCGGCGCGTTATGTACGCCAGCAGCGGCAGCGAAGCGAGACGGAGCCGGAGTAAGAGTCTTCAGAGTTTCCGCATTAACAACCCCGCTCGCGTCACCCATTTTCCTCCGACGTATATACGCCGCTCGCGCGTTCGCCCGGGCCGTATAACGACGCGACTGTGGAAGTAGACGAGCGAGAACGGGGCGAGGGAAGAAGAGCGGCGGCGGCGGCGGCGGCGGGGCTTCGGGAGCTGCCGCGCGGCGCAAAGCTCCTTTGACAATTTCGAACTAAGACAGGTCGCGAGCAAGCGCGCGCAGGTTCAATTTAGATAATTAATGATATGGCGGGAGGGAGAGTAGAGAGAGGAAAACAGTGTTCGCTGCTGCTGCTGCTGCCGCTGCCGCCGTCGAGGCCTCGGCAACTCGAAGCTCCTCCTTCTCTTTCTGGCCTCGTCGCCGTCGTCGACGTCGTCGTCTTCGTCCTAGTCGCTCTAGGGTCTTATGCGGGATGCGAAGTGTAGCGAGCTCCTTGAGAGAGCACAGCCCGGGCTGCCGCTGGCGGCGTCTTCTACGACGATGCAGGCAAGCGGGGGAGAACGGGGTGGTGGTGGTGGTGAGCTAGTTGCGACTATACACGAAAGGGGATGGCACACACGCGAAGAAGAGACGGGGAGATGCCTCTATTATTTGTGCATTCAGGCTGCCGAGAGACGCGCGACGAAAGGGGAACCGCGGCTTTATCTTGCTTCGTTTAATTTTAGTTCTTTTTTCAGGTCACGCAAGGGAACTCTGAGCGAGTGAACGCGCAGAAGAAACCGTCCCAACTTCAGAGGGCCAGAGCGCGGGAAAGAAAATGAACGGGCGGAAGGTGAGTGCCAAATTCTCCGATAAACAACATTTGCCATGTTACGTTGAGATGCGAAAACTAAAGCCGCCCGCATTTCGGCTGCTAAAATCCAGCAAAGTCGGAATATGTAATCTTGGCTCCTCGGGGAGTACGAGGCAGCAGCAGCAGCAGCAGTAGCAGCTTCGTAGCTCTATATACGCAGCCTCGCGGGGTGGAGTCGCGGGGATGGGATTCTAGAGAGTCTAGCTATAGCGGCAGCGACGCGGGTTTGCTTCTCTATCTCTCTCTTTGCCTCCCACCCGCGCGGAATCGGGGTAAGACGGAGGAAAATCGTTACTCACTAGTCGCGCGCGCCGTCGCCGCGGGAAAGAGAAAGACGACTGCAGCGGCGGCAGCACAGCCCCCCGAGGAGCTTTACTTCGAGAGCGAGGGAGAGAGGGCGAATTGGCGGGTGGGTGGCGCAAGACGGCGGCGGTCCCTGGGAAAATAGCTAAAATACGTCGATATGAGAGTCGACCTGAGACACCGGTGGGCTAGAGCGCTAGTGCCGACAGCTAGGTGGCGAACCCCCTTCCGGTTCCTTCGGCCTCCGCAAGCCTCTCTCTCCCCCCTTATCAGGGCAGAGAAAGAGGGAAAACTGGATTTCAGCGTCGTCGTCGACGTCGCCTCTTTCCTTCTATCTCTCTCTCTCTCTCACTCTCGGGCACGCTTGGTCTCTCTGTGCCCGGTGCGCGAGCTCTAACTCGAAATTACGTTCGCCAAGCTGTAGGTATATGTACGAGCTCGAGCGAGCGACGGGCAAATTCACGAGTCGAGTTCTCGAGTAGTTTTAACCGAGGGAAAATTCCTGGCCAAGTTCGCCGCGCAGATTTACAATTTAACAATTTTCAGCGGGGCCGAGCGCGCGCTTGGATACTGCCGCCGCCGCCGCCGCCGCCGCTAGTTGCAGTAGTAGTGAATGGCGCAAAAGTTTGGAATAGTCCTGTGTGGATGGCGCTTTTGGGGATTCTTTTTTCCTAGTTTAGTTTCCCAACTATTTTTCGCTCGGCCTCGCCCTCGTAACTTGAGTGGACGTTTTCGCATTTATTCGATCTCAAAAGTAGTATTAGAAAGTAGACCGACACTCCCGGGAGTGCGTTATTTTTTGCTCAAGTGGCTAATCCCTGTATTTTTTTTTTATTTTTGCGAGCCGCGAATTCCGCGGAGACATCGACGCCAGAGCGCGCGAGAGGATTTTTCTGGCGTCGACGCCCACTTTTTTTCGCGCAGCTCCTTTCGTCCTTCGGTCTACGCGTGCGCGCGCGACCCGAGCCGAGTTTTATATAGCGCTCCGCGAGAAAGCCGTCGCGTCGAGGTCATTGAAATCTCGCGTAGCTTTCCACCGTCGTAAAACCCGCCCCTTCCGCTCGAGTCTTTTTCCGCGAAAGCTTACATGAATATGATGATCTTTTCACACAGTTCATCCGGAGAACCTGGTATCCGGTTTTAGCAACTGGTTGCCCCGCTTGGCTCTTGATAAAAAGAATTTCGGCTATAAGTACCTGCTGGTTCGCGACCCAATACTCTCGCGAGGGAGAGCTAAGGATCAAACTAGTATATCCGGGCTGCAGTCCCACGTTCCAAGTTGTCATGCTCGATTTCCCTGTCCGTTGATGAGGCGAAAAAATTTGCGAGCGTTTCGAAAACCGATTCGAACAGCTCAGGCTATCTCATCCGTGGAACTCGAGCCGCGCATCAGCCCACGTCATAGCTGATAAATCCGGATGGATCCGTCTACAGAAGCGGAAAGACGCGCCTACGTAGGTGAAGGGGCGCGGTCGCGTGATCCAGCAGCCTCGTCTTTTCCCGCAACTATAGCGTCGGCAGCATCAGCCTTCCGGGAAACTCATCCGGCGTGCATAGCTATATGCGGAGGCAGACGTCTGGAGCGCTGATTACAGGCGACGCGGGCGCTCGTATTAAAAGGAGCACCGGCGAATGCATAATCGCGGCTCGCGCGCGTCTTAGCTCGCGGAGAGATGTGCCGCTTGGCTTCTTGCGCCGCTCGAGAGCTATGTGCACGAGGAGAGGCAGCTATGTAGACGAGCCCGGGCATGCGAAAATCCTGAGAGCCTGAGATTGCGCACGTGTGCACTGTGCCTGCTGCTACTGCTACGGGGAGATGCGGCGTATAAGGTGAGCCGCTCGAGGCCTGATGGCGCGGAGCGTGACGTTTTGACGGGCGGCCGAGGGGGGAGGCTCTCTGATAAGCAGACGCGAGCTACATTCAACCAAGGCTACGTATACGGTTTTAGGATCCAATTTCAGCGATCTTGTTATGAAAGTAGAAACGAGCTGTCGTAAGGAGTCACCTCTTATCTCCGTAAACTGCCCCCGCTATTTAGTTTTTCGCCGAGTTTCGCGCCCCTCGGCTTGTTCAGATGATCTATAATCATAGAGCGCAGAGTAGAAAAGCGGCCGGAGAACAAAGAAAAGGCAATAATAGCCAGCAATAACTTGGAGGGTGCCTTCGGGAAGCCCGGCCGTAATTTCAAGCGAAAATTCCAATTTCCAAATCACGCCGAGTCTCGCGCAAGCACAGCAGGGCCCGCGACCCCAAGAAATACCCGGGGATCCTCGCTCCCAAGTAGCAATATTTCCTGGAAATAACGCTCTTTCACCCTAAATTACGAGAGACTTCTCCGCAACTAAAGGCAAACTAGGAACTAAAAGCCGGTGCTGGTGTGTACGTGCTTGCAGTATACAGTGTACACGTACAGTATATACAGCGAGGGAAGTGGAGGAGGAAGGAAGGAAGGAAGGAAGGCTCGGTCTCTCTCATGTTTCTCATTTCGCGTCGCGGCACACGTAGACTACCCCCCTCGCGGCAGCCTTTCCCTTAGAAACCGAAGACGAAGACGAAGACGAAGACGAAGACGGGGACGGGGACGGGGACGGGGACGGGGAGCAGCGGCGGCAACTCCCGAGAGCTGAGGATGAGAGGCGGAAAGCCTTTCCCCCGTCGGATCTCATACATACATTAACGTCGCTTGTCAGGCGTGGCAGCAGCGCAGGCGAGCAAGACTTAAGATGCTGCCGGCTGCGCGGGGGGAGGGGGGCGAGGATGTCTGTCTCTAGGATGTTCCCCCCGGTGCCGTGCCGCCTGCACCCTTCCTTTCCGTCTTTGCCTATAAAGCCGGAACGCGCGCTGCGGAGATGGATCGAGACGGAGAGCGGGCGCCTCTTCCTTCCCGCCTTCTTACCGCCCACGCACACACGTACTGCACTCGCTCGGGATCGAGGCTTCTCGGGGAAATGGCGGAATAGACAACTGGCTCGGAGCTGCAGGCACTGTTGCCGCTTTGTGCGCTCGCGCGTAATTTCCTGCGGCTCGAGAAAAACGGCAGGGCAGGAGTCTGGGAACAGAAAAACCGGAACCCGGCCCGTCAGGTCTTCGGCGCCTCCCCGAACGTCGCGCGAGTACAGATGCGAGCATGCTCCAACGGCGTATAGACAAAGTCGACAGGCGGCTGCGGGGGCGTCAGTCTCGGTCGAGTTCCGTTTCCTCGCGCGAGCATAAAAGCTGCAGAGATACGCCATTGGCTCGCCCGCTTCTCGACAGGCACTTTATGCGCCGCACACTCGTATTCGGTAATACGAGTGTGCCGCGATCGGTTTCGCGGCGAGAGAGCATGTAAAAGCGGAGGAGGAGGCGAAACGAAACGGAGAGCGGAAGCGGCGCGTATCTCGGCGCTAATGGAAAATGTTTCAGCGATTCTCTGCGGCGCGCGGCACGACTATCTCCTCTAGACGGCCGGGGGTGAGTGGCGTGAGGCGTGAGTGCAGCCGATGCCGCGGGGGTCGAGATGAAGAAGGAGAGGATTTGCAGCGATTTTGCCAGCGTCAATCATGGGACGGGCTTTTTCCCGCTCACAATAGCCGTCGCTCCTGCAAAGTTTTTCAACTCGCGCGAATAAGCGAGTTCCTTTGAAAAGCCGGAGCATGAAAGCCGCCTTTGTCTCGCGCGCCTACAAAACGCGACGTCGCGGCTCAGGAGCTACATGTACATACACATGGAGAACGAACGAGCGTGGCTCGGAAGACTCTAGAAAACGCTAGCTTCCAGAATAGACAAAGCCGGCGGCAGCGGCGAGAGGCAGAGCGAGAAAACTAGGTGCAGCAGCAGCAGCAGCAGCAGCGAGAAGCCTCGAGAGCTGCACCCCCTCAAGACGCGCGCCTCGGCGCCGCCTCGCGATTGGTCGGCATTATTCAAAATGGCGTCTTCGCGCCCTGCTGCCGTAAGATTCGTTTTATTAGCCGCCCACACCCGAAGGAATAGACTCATATCTCACTTAAAAACAACGCTGTTTGTCTCTTTCATCGATCGCTTCGTTTGTTTTGCGGTCGGCGGTCGAGGCAGCCCGGCTACCGAGCTGCATTATGCTCACACGACTCGAGTACGCTCGTTTATTTATATTTATTCATTTTTTGTTCGCGCGACGCTCGAGTTGCTCGACGAATGGCCTTTTGTCGAAGTTTGTGAAAGGTTCGCCGGAATTTTCGAGGCGTATTTAATTAAAGCTCGGGAAATAAATTAGTTGGCGCACAATGCGACTCTAGCGGCAGAAGCGCCAGTTATTCCCGGAACAAAATTAGATTCGGATCTCGAGAGCAGGCGACAGTCGGCCCAACGCTCGCATTCAATGCTAACAAGTTCCGCGCGCCGTCGTATAATTCGGCCCAAAAACCAGTCGCCCAGTCGGCGTGCGAAAATTCGGAATCGCATGCAGAAACCGAAGAAGCGCGCCATTAAAACGAGCAGGACTGCACCTGCGGCGGAGAGAAAGAAGCTCGATTTTCACGCGGAGCTCGACACTCCCGACAGGAGAAACCAGTCCGTCTCTCGGCCCCGAGATTACGGAGCGCGAGGATCGATGCTGATCGCCGCCGCTGCATTCCCACCGTATACGTGTTGACCGCTGGTCAAGCGACCGCGAGAATTAACTCGAGTATGCTCCCGAATCCCGAAGACGAAAGCGCGCTGCCGAGACTGTAATGTGCGCGGGTATTGATTTTTCCCGCTCGTAATCAAATCACGCAGTGTGGCTGCTCCCAACAATAAAAGTGACGAAACAATGCTGCAAAATCCCTCGATTAAACCAACAGCGGCGGACGTGCAATATTACTCGAAGCCTTTTAATTCCGATGGCGCGTATACTCGTCATGTCCACTCGACTGACCGGTTACGGTTACCTCATCGGCCACTCGTCGTCCACCGCCGCGACGTTTTCGAAGGAGGAAATTGAGGGGCCGCTCGAGACGGACGCAAACGAGTCTATCGAGATTGCAGTCCCACGTAACGAGTATTTTTCCCTCGCGCGACTCCGCGTCATTGTGCGATATTCGGTGATTGGCTCAGCAGTGCTTATGTACCTTGTTGGTTTTGCGCCGGGAATCCGGGATCGCGCTGAATAATTCCGCGCGTCTTGCCCTTTTCCCTCTGCAGCGTCACCCTCAAGAAAGTCCCGCCGCCGCGACCCTCCGGCGTATCCCTAAGCCACACTCGAATACTTTCTGGCTGCTCGAAGCCAATCCCGAGCCCACACCCTCGCGCGGCGCGCGGCGCGCCAGTCTAATCTTCGGTTTTGCAGTCGTACAGTATCTCGCGCGGAGCTATACGTGACGCGGCATACGGCATACGTACGTACGTATAGGACATATATAGAGTCGCGAACTGTTCTCTGACTTTGCATAAAGCAACAATAGGGCGGCTCTGCCGTGCCGCGAAGAAGACCAGACAGGGCGGGAGGAGAGACGTCTCTATACGCGTCCTCGTCATCGCTTCCCCGGTGAAATTTCGTTCGCCCCGAGAGTTTCGCGCAGCTCCTCTCGTCTAATCGCATTTGCTCGAATGAGCTTTGCTCTCGCGCACACGTACTCTCCGGCGCTGGCTTCCATTTTAAGAGCGTCTCAGGAGGGAGCCGGCGGGAAAGCGGGCGCGTCTCTAAGACAATTAGCGGGACTAAAGGACTATCCGAGTTCTCTCTCTCTCTCTCTCTCTCTCTCTCTCTCTCTGCCTCCCGCTCGCCTGCTATCTTCGCCTCGTCTCGCGCGCTCTCTCTCTCTATACGTATCGCGAATTCACGTGTCTCGTAACATTAATAATGCGAACGAGGCGACGGGCGTCTCCCAAGGCTGCCGCGAAGACGTACCGCGTGAACGTACCGGGGGCGGAGTGAGAGAGCTGCTTCTGCTGCCGCCGCTTTGGAGAAACTTGCAAGTTCTCCACTCCGCTGCAGCTCTTGCGAAACGCGGCTTACACGGCGGGGACTCGACGTTAATGTGCCGCGAAGCCGAGTTCATGCCTGGAATTCGAAAAAAGCCCGAAAGTGAATCGCTCGCTTCGCGCTCAGGAGTCCGGAGCCCGGGACAAGAGGCAATTAGTCGACCGCCGCAGTCGCGACTTGAGCGGGGAATACGAAATAGCCGGAGTGTCCGAGTTACACAAGTCGGCACGTCTCAAACAAGCCGTGATAATCGAGTCTCCGAGAGGTTACTTTTCGCTCGAGTTCACCTCGCACTTTTCGGCAAACCTTTTCCCAGAGCTTCTTTCAAACACGAAACGAGTCCGCTAAAGACTGAATGTCGCAGGCTGGGTTATTTTCGTCAAGAATTCTCGTTGCACTCTTGCGATGTTGGTGATACATTATGGAAGAATCTATATCGAGTTTCCTATTTATATTCCCAGCCCGTCGAATGCGATATTATACGGCTGGCTGGCTCTTTTGAGTTCATCAAGATTCTGCCACCCTCGTTCGCGATATTTATGAACATGCTGTCGATTTAATGAGATTAAATAAGTAATACCGCGTTCGAATCGAAAACGGCTGAGTCGCAATCGTCTGGCAGAATTTAAAATATCATCAAAATCACGTTGAATTCAGCGGGCTGTTTGTGTATCTGCACTCGTTTACCCATACCACTTGGACTGCAGTAAAATGTAAAGAAAATCCAAAATATTTGAAATAAGAAGGTGTATCCATATTACATTTCCGTGGATTGGTTTATTACGTCTATATTTGACTCCTTTCCCTATAGGTATACGTATGGTCCGGGTTTTACGCAGGGCAGTCACGGACGCACACGTCCTCCTCGCGAGAGAAAGCCTTAGTCGGTCGATCGATTTCCTTTCCCGCTGGTGCGTCGCCCGGCGGCGAACCCCTTAAGGGTCCGCTGCGGCAGCCGAGCCATCGGCGGCTCTCGCGAAAAGCCTCTGCGAAGAAAAGTCTCGGCAGGCAACCCTCGGCGCTCTCGCACGCGGGGCAGCGCAAGCCAATGGCCGGGCTCGGTGGGGAGCCGCCCCACCACGGCGGCACTTTTACTTCGATTTTTCCGGGGTGGGTCGCGCTCTAAGAAAGCGTCGCGCGGCGAATCCCGGCAAGGCGCGCCGCGGCTCGCCCGGATTGGTCGCCGGCGCCGCGGCGCTCACCCCCACCAGGACGGCGCCGAGCGTCTTGAGGCCGCCCCCTGCGTGTGCGGCAACCCCGGGAAAATATAAGCGCCGACGAGCTCCCTCCTCTCTTCCTTACTCGTTTCGGGCCGCCAGCGCCGCAGCCGCCTTCATCCGTCTGTCTCTATCTTTTGCGCCCAGGCGAGCTACTCGCGTGGAGGTGGTGCAGCTCCTCTCGCTCCCTCCTTTTGCTAGTGTACGTGGAGCAGCCGCCGCCGCCGCTGCCTTCCTCAGATATTAGATTTTACAAGGAGCGCGCTGGGATTTTCGAGGGCTCGGGAGGCGCTTCTCCTCTGTACTGCCACCGTGGAGCCGAGCCGCCGCCTCGTCGGGGGTGGGATAAATATTAATTACGTTCCTAAGGGCTGCCTGCGGCCTGCGCGCCGTTATACTTCTCCTCGGGTTACCGGCTGCTCTCCGTCTCTGGCTCTGCAACCGCGAGACGAGAGAGAGAGAGAGGCAGGGACGCGTTTTCATGCCTCTTCTACACTCCTCTCTCGCCCTTTACTCGCCAAGCTTTTGCGCCGAAAGTATTGCTCGCTGCAATATAGAGCGCTTCGTCTTTCTCAAGAGGGTTTATATTGGAGAACGCGCCCCACCGAGCCTGCCTCTCTAAGGCTCGTGCGGTCATTACTTGCGCGGTTGTATACCGGGCACGAAGTGCGCGAGCTTTTGCTGCTCCAAGGGGGGAAAGTTTGCTTTTGACACGTCAAATCCGGATCATAGTCATTTCGCGTGTCTCAACCCATACCTACTCGTCGTCGTTTTTATCATCGGGTGATTCCCAGAGCAAGCGTCGATTCTCCTTTGCAGACAATTTTTTTCATCGACTCATCGTAATCACGTAGGATTTCACAAGAACGAGTCCACTCGAAAAAAGTAAAACCAATTCGTAACTATATATCATTCAAGTAGAGCCGAATTCACTTCGATAATTAATGTCCCTTACCCTCAGAGTCGGCAACTCGAACGGTAACTAGTTACCGTCGCGCGTGGCGCAACCCTTTCATGGGTGGCCGCCAGAATCTGGGGAGGGTTCGAATCCGTGCTAGAGTTTCGCGTGAGTGCACGGTGCTGCCACGCTTGTCGCTTCAACGAAACGCTCGACGACGCTGAGAGCGCTGAGCGGAAAGGATCGTTGCTGGTGTATGCTGCTTTTATTAATTACGACGCAATAATGTTTTCTGCTTTTAACTCATTCCAAGCCAGTTGGTAAATAAAAGTTCAACTCACTTAATTTACTGAAATAGACTATCGACAGAGATTTAATACAATTTATTTTTACAAAGAGAAAGCTTCGGATCAATACGATGTATTTCGTTATAGAGATCTCACTCTCGTAAAATGTCAAACTCTTTGAATATGTATATAATATTCCCAATTTGTATACCCATAAATATTCTCGCAGTTTGCGTCTGTTCCTAAAAACGAGTATTTGTCATTAATAGATGATCAATGAAACGTTGTTTATATTCGTGTTAATTTATTATGTTGATTTTAACGAAAAGATAATCAAATTACAAGGGACTAACGAAGAATTTATTTTTGTTCACTGTAAATGAATTGCAAATTAGTTAGCGCAGCATCAACAGCTACGCACGTAAACGAATACTAGGTTACAATTTTTAAGATCTTTTAGGCATCACTTTGGTGTATGTATTTTATTGGTATCGTTATCTATTCTAAAATGATTTTCAATTTGGAACGCTTACTTCAGATAGACGGAAACTTAGCAAAATAAATCTACACGTCGAGAAGAAGTGACGTAATCGCGAGCCAACCAAAGGATCGATGTTGCAAAGTCTTGCGTCCAGAGATATCTTAATCCTCGGCACACAAACAGCTAAACACGATGACGGCGGAATCGATCGGAAGTCGGTCAATCGGTCAAGCGCACGAGTTGCCGCCGACTGGTGTGTCTCGATCCAACGCTCGTGTGCCCCGCTCGCTCGCTCTCGCTCCTCCACGTCCGGTCAGTGTCTCGAGGGCCGGCTCTTGAATGGAACGGACCGAGACCGACAAGGACGGACAGATCGATCTGTACGTATACGCTGCCTGCGAACTCGCGAATACTCGCGTAGTCGCGTGCACACAATCCGCGCGGCGTGGCGTACGTTGGTCAACATCCCTCCGCTAGGCGCTAACGTCCGCCTTGCAGAGATTTCTCAAGTGCATTTTGCGTCCATGGAATCGACAGCTGTATACGAGAGCTGCGTATTCTGTCCGTGCGGCTAATTCTACATTCTTACAATACGTAATAACTCACGCATACAAATTATTACGCGTCGCAGCTATGTCGACGCTCCCGCTCCCGTCTCGCTCTATTCCATTTCATCTCTCGCTCTGACATCGGATCAAATCGCAGGCTATAGCGAGTCAAGTCCGGCGGCAGCACCGCTCGCGCCTAAGTACGGCCATTTGCGGCTAATGGCCGGGAGCTGCAGCGCCGGCTCGATTACCGTAACGTCCACTTTCCCTCTCTCGGCCAGCCTGGCCTCGATGGGCCGCCTGACGCTTCTAACGGGTGGTCATCTAAGTTCCGCCTGAATCTGGCCCCCCGTCCTACGTACGGACCGGTTCTTTCTTGTTTTTTTTCTTCGCCGAGAGCATACAGAGGGGGAAATGGGGCAAGTTCTGGAGTTCGGCTGGTGACATATTGTCGAGGGTACAACAGGAATTTCGGGGGATTCTGAGACGCGCACGATGAACCACCAACTTCTGATGGCTCGATCGAGCATCTTCGGATAGTTTTTTCCTTATTCTCCTATAGAAGGCTTTTGGAACATCGAAATATCAGTACAACCAAGATAATATTCGAAATTTCGATATAGCCGGCTGTGGCTGCGGAGCTCACGGTTGAACCGGCGGCATAACGACCATAGCAGCGCGCAACGAGCGCAGAGTAGCTTTGCTCTCATTGCGGCCCCGCATTGTCCCGCTGCTGATACTCTACTCCCTCTCTCCCTCGGCGGACTTTTAAAGCGACTCGATCTTTTCGGCAGTAATGAGCCGCACTTGTGGTGCTGTCTCGTCGTTTCGTCTCGCTCGTTTTGCCGAGGAGACGAGCGCGCGAGGCTTTTTCAAGTGGGAGCAGCTTCATAGCTTCATTGTCTGCTGTACGTTCCACACACGCTGATCCCCGTCTTTCCCACTGTTTTCTTCCCTATATAGGGGAGACTTTGTACAGCGATTTTCCAAGTTTTTAATTAGAAGATTCCATCAAATTCAATACCTACAGCGCGTGGGTTCTTTCCATAGTTCACAGTTTCTCGTTAAATAGCGGCGGCGGGATACGTGCAGGAGACGGTCTCGGCAGCCGCGCATACATCCTCTGCGCGACGCGACACTCGTCGTAATTAGCCGCTACTTGAAGCGCTCGGGCTTGTTGTTGAAGGAAAGAACAGCCCCGGGCAGGTGCTCTCGGATCTCTCCGGTTTCCCTCTCTGCGCTCTCGTCTCCGCACACAATGCTATACTCGTACAGAAGCGAAGAAGATAGTCGCTCCGGCAAGAGCCTCGAGAGCAGCGCGACTATATTATGGAAGAGAGTAAGACGAGGATGAGGACGAGGAGCTAAACTTCAGGGCGTATATGCGGGCGAGAGACGAGGAATGGCTGCTGTGCCGTGAATCGCAGTCGAAGTCGTTTCGCGAGGATGGCGATACTCGTCTGCGCGGCGCGGAAGATGCCGAAGCTGCGCTCCCGCAGTTGTTCTCTTTGCGGAAGTTTGACTCGCGAGATGAGGGGAAAGAGACGCGACGAGTCCGCGACGTGCTAGCTGCTGCGCAATCGATCAGCCGTGTGCCGCTCGCTGCTGTTCTCCGCTAAGAGCCTCGGGAAACTTTCCCGCGCGGGGGGCGCTGAAAATCATTCGAAATTCATCTTCATTCATTCTGCCTACTCAGCAGCTCTGTCGAGTCGAGGCTCGAGGAGCTGCGTTTCAAGTATAACAGTCCAAGTTTGGTTAGGCGCCCGATGGGTATATAGAAACGAATTCGAAAGAGTACGACGTCGGTCTTGGCGGAAGCGCCGACGAGCATGCAGCAACCGTGAATCCGCTTTCGGCACAATCATCCGGCACGGCTCTTTGGCTCCTTGCGCCGTGTTCCTCTCGTCAAAGCCTCCGCGGCTCGAGCAAGTGCAGCAGCATCTTCTCAGCCTGTTTCTTAAGACATTATTCAGACGCTGCGAAAGAAGAGCGGCGCGGCATCAGCCCGAGGCAGCGATAAAAGAGCGAGCGCGTCTTCGCAGCCCCGACCCCAGCATCCGCTCCCCGGCGGCAGCGATAGAAGAGCCTCGTCCGCGGAAAAGCAAAGGAAAGCGGTGGGGGTAGGATGTAAGACGCGCGAGGGGGCGTGGTCCCGGCATTGATCCAGCGCCTCCGCGCGCCCCCTCCAGCGACGGCCGACTTAAAAGTGCACCCGCCACCCCGCCACCCCCACCTTCTTTCTCTCTCGGCGGCGCTGTGGCAGTACGCCCCCTCCAGTGCCGCCGTGGGCCACGACCTCGCGCGCGCATAGAGCCTGTAAGAAAGCGCCGAGAAATGAATATTCATAAGCCAGCGCCCCGCACGCCCAGCCACCCCCAGCCTCCGACGAGAGCTTCTCCTCTGCCTGGGTGAGTTGCTGCTGCTGCTGCTGCTGCTGCTGCTGCCTCCACCGCTTCCTAGTCGTCGTTTTCGTAATTTCGAAGGCGAGCCTCGTTCGAGAGGCTTGCCGAGCGGGAGGAATGGGGCTGCTGCTGCGGGGAAGGAAAAATCGAGAGAGATAGAGGACTGAGGAGGGCGGGTGGGGGAGGCGCTGGAGATGGCTGTTCTTAGGTGGCAACTGACTTGCTAATTTAAAGGGCTGCTGCTGCTGCTGCTGCTGCTGCTTCTGCGGGAAATTCGGGATTTTACGAAAGATGGGAGAACTTTATTGAAAGACGCACAGCGATTCAGTAGATCGTGTCAGCGTGCGGGCATCCCAGGAATACAGTGTCTTCATTTCCTGGATCAAAAAAGAGGATTCTTCGTGGCTCGTCGACAAAAGTTTCGTCGTCCGTGAAGCCTCTCGTCGCAGTCAGCTCTAGCCCGCGGGCTTTTTCCCGCGCGCAACTTCCAATATTAATCTCCTTATCGGGGTCCCAGCACCGTCCGGCAGCAGTGGCGGCAAGTTCCCTCGCCGGTCGTCCCGCCGCGTCTCCGCGGGCCTGAAACAATTAAAGCAACGCCGAGAGTTATCGGAAGAGCGCCTGCAGAGAGGGAGAGGCTGTTCGGCGCGATTATAATACGCGGGCGCAGAGAAGCCGAAACTTCTCGGGGCTCCTCGACTGCGTCAACTCTGCGAAATATACGCGGACTGATGACACAACGTTATAAGCGAAAGAGAAAGAGCCGGAGCAATCGCGGCAGGGCGCGGTGGCGCGGTGGCGCGGGCGAGGGAGAGAATATACGACGTTTCCAGAATACACACAGAGTTTGTTCTAACTTGCGGCGCGCGGGCGCTAGTTCTCCTCAAACAGGCTAGATTATATTCTCCTTCATCTCTGCCGCGCCTCTGACTGTCTGCTGCTGCTGCTGCTGCTGCTAGTGCTGCTGCTGCTGCAGCCTGTGGATGTGCGCAGACTTCATTTGTTTGCCTAATTCCGGTTCGAGTGCCGTTCGCTACTGCCTCTCTCGCTCGCTCTCTTTGTCTCACCCACCTTACACCCTCCGGCGCGACGCCACCGCCATTTGGCTGATTGTGAAAAACGCGCAGCTGGATTGGTATGCGGGAATATCGACGAGCCGTCTATTTTCCGTTCGCGCGAGCGTAAAGTGGTCTTTCTAATCCGGCGGTGCGTCCCTATTTCGAGCCAACTGACGCTTCACCAAAATAATCTCAAGACGCCGGGATTAGACTCGAGCGCGCGGTGATGCTCGAAGCGAACTGAATCGACGCTCATTTTTCCAGCTAATCCAGTCGCAAGCTATTCCGAGTTTAGGGCCGAGCAAGCGGGGGACGGGGCGCGCGGGGATAACTCGCAAGAGCCGCGTCTCCGTAGTCGTCGTAGTCGTCGTAGTCGTCGCAGTCGTCTCGAATCGTTAGACGATAGCCGCGCGAGCGCGCGCGCGTTAAAGCCTCGGCGAATGGCTCCATGCCTGATTTACGGAGCCGTTAACGTTTCCGATAAAATACAATCCCAGCAGCCGGTTTTACGGCCGCGCGCTGTTGTGTGCGGCACAGTTACGCGCCGAAACGTTTCTATCGTTCGGCCCCGGAATGACGCGCTACGAGGAGCGACTCCTAAATCGAGCGAGCGACAATTCCCGAGGCGCTTAGACGTTTCGTTTTATAAATCCCACTCCGCGCGTCGCTCGTTCCATTGCAGCTGCGCCTCGTAAATTTCACTTTCCGAAAAGATCCGCGGGAATCGAGAGATCGCGCGATAAGCGAGCTGAAAAATGGCGCCCTTTGTCCCCGTCCCGCTTCTTCGCCGTGTCGCACGCAACGACGCAACGAGTGCAGGTGAGATACGGAGTCGCTCGACGGGCGGCTCGCAAGAGCGAAGACCGAGTAGCGAGAGAAAGAGCCGCGCGAGTCTGCGCGCATTATAATATGTATACAGTACGGTGTACACGCGGCCGCGCAGAAGTATAAGCTCTCCGCTCGCAAATGAGGTAATATATATACAAAAGCTAATACGGCCAAAAGTTGGCAACTTGGATGAGTCTCCGCCCCTCTCCCTCTCCCTCTCTTTCTCTTTCTCGCCGAGTAGCTCCGCGCGTCTAAATATTTAAAAGGATCTCGAGGCTCGCTGGACTAGGCTGAGCGGCGATCGCCGAGGAGATAAAAAATAGAGGAGCTGGCCTTCGTTGGCTGCTCGGAGTGGTACATTTCCATTACTCAGCCGCGCCGAAAGTGATGATGATAAAAGCGAGCGGGTGATTTATATCGAAAGCCGAAGGGGTCCCGGGCATGAATTGTTGTATACGGGAGCAGGAGCAGGAGCAGGAGCAGGAAGTGCGACGTGGCAGCAGCGGCAGCAGCGGCAGCAGCGGCAGCGAGACTTGAGAAATCTGGAGGTAAGATAGCGCCCCATTCAATCACGAGGCGCTTCTTCGCGTCATTATTCAAAACGCCGGCTCTTATCCCTCGTCCTCCGCCGAGAGCGCCTCGCTCTCGTCTATCCCCCGCTGCCGCCCGCGCCGACGCCTTCGATATTCATCAGGAAGCTGACGCAGAAAATGCGCTCGCTCGCTCGAGAGGGCTGCATGAGACCGAGGCGCCACGCCACACAATGGCGGCTCTGCTAATAACTCGCCTCGGTGCGCCTTCTCGGCCTCGTAGTAGCTGGTTTGCGACTTTTTCAAACCGCGCGATACCTCCTTGGCTCACTCGAGACTAACGACGTGGCGAGTATTTGCATGAAGCGCGCAATTTCGACGCGGCCGGGAAAATTCAGCGTGGTTGAGCATCAAAGAAAATTCTATATTAAGGAGTATATCAAAGTCCGCTGGATTTTCTTCCTCAGCGGCGCTTAAAGGGACTGCTTTATAACAAAAAAGGCGCTCCTCTTAGTCAAACGGCGAGGTCCAAAGTGCTTCGTTTCAAAGGCTCGCGCTCGTTCATATTATAAAGCTGCCTTCTCTCCGCTCTCGCAGAGATATGCTTAGATATGCTTGGACGGATGAGAGCTGGAGAGGAACGAGTCAAAAGCGGGCGCAAGGCCTCAATTCGAGCCTTTCTGATTCTACTGTAATTCTATTTTTTATTAATCAAAATGATAACAACGAGAAGTACTCGTGATTTTTCACGTGCTCAGCGTTGCTTGGTAGCGCGCGGAGCAGCTTGAGGAATCGCGCGTCATCGGCCGAACCTCCCCCATCCGTCGTCGCGGGGCTTCGCGTCTGCGGAACGCCCGGTCCACCCCCTCGAGCCACGCCACGGCACAGCATCTGCCCCATCCCCCGTTCCCGGTTCATAATATCCTGCACGTCAGACTTTGAAAACTCCAACAATTTCCTCCTGCCTCGGCGGCGGCGGCGCAGGAAAGCCGGACGCGGGGTGCCGGCGGAGGAGCTCGGAAAACCGAGCATCTTCTCGGGGCGAAGGGACGGGACGGGCGGGGGTTTATATAAAGTTCGGGCTCGGCATCAATAATTATAAGTAGAGGCGAGGAAGATAGTCTGGGAATCCCGGCGACGAGGTGCGGGAGCGAGGAACGGCGGCACGACGACGTGTCATTATTCAAGACGCCTCGTCTTGCCGGCAGTCTTCTCTTTTCATGAAGAATTGATGGCGGGTCGCGCGGCTTATAATTAATGCACTTTGACTTTAATAGCCCCGCGGACTTTCTTCGAGTTTCCTTCGATGCGCCGTACTCGCATATTAAGAGTGCCGAGAAGGAAAAGGCGAGACTGCCGCGGGGCAGGGAGGAGGCTCGGGAGGAGCAGCGGCGCAAAGGCAGTGCTTGATTAATGTCCGGGTAGTTTCTTACGTGACCCTCGCCGACTCCGGATATCCGGTTACAATGCCGAGCGCCGCGGTAGCTAGCTGCCTTAGATAACACCCTGCGGATTATAATATGAAGCTCCGAGTTAACGAGCATCTCTCGCGCTTCTTTCGCCTCGCCCCGCTTCGCCGTGGCCGCCGTTGTTGCAGACTGCTGAACAGAGCTTTTCGGTGCGTGAAGATGCGGATCGCGGCAATTTTTCATCGCCTCGGTTTTCCCTCCAGCGAGAGCTGACTGATGAAAATTCATTCCGCTCGCTGCTCAATTATGAATATACGGCAGCGCGGCGGCATGAATATTTAAAGCTCCCGACTTATTTTTGCACCTCCATCGGCGCGGATATCCTTCTTCGCGGCTGCAGCGTCGCGGTCTCGTCCCTAACGTAATTTCGCAGTTGAAACGCAGATCCGGTGTTAGCGTAACTTCGCGCTTTCGCCTCAACTCAGAAATCTAATGCCGCCAGGACATGGCCCCGTAAGGCCTTGCCCTCCCGCCTCCCTCGCGCGTTAACTTTTAATGCAAGGGATTAAGCGGAGGAGCGCGTGGGCGCGTGATTAGGAAACGCATCCTAGCCGATGCTGCTGCCGAGTCGCAGCTATCTAATGGAACTCGGCAGTCGTCGCGCCGCTGCGAAAAAGGGGCTTTGCCTAATTTTTAAGCCGCTCAGGGAGGAGCGAGACCAACGCGATGAGATTATGAACTGGCGCGGAGGTAATTAGCACAGGAGATACTGCGGGGCATTTGGAAATCAGTCGGGCCAACGAGAAAAATTACATTTTAATTGATTAATATCCCTCGCTGGCGCGGCTCCCCTCGTTGGCGCGGTCTCAATCATCTCATAATTACAAAAGCCACAAACCCGCATTAAAAAACATGAAACATGAAAGAATCCGGGCGAGAGGGACCGGCAAAGCGAAATTCCTCGGCCGCCAAACAGGCCGTAATCCGCGCTCTTGTAAAAATGTCGAATATTAAGAGGAGTCCGGCTCGAGAGCAATATTGAAAAGCAGCAGCGCAAAAAAGGAGGATTAAAAGGAGCCGAGGCGGAGGGTCCTGAAAAAGCTCGGACTCGCTCACTCAATTTGGTCACCGCCGCCACCGTCGTCCAGCGGCAAAAGACGGGAAACAGCTTAACGGGGTTAAAGCCGACCTCCTGGCATCTCTTTCCCCCCATAGTCCGACTCCTGAGGGAAAGGGTAAAAAAGCTAAGCGGTGTTTTATAGACTCAACAAGCGGCCGGCGGCCGGTCAGCAGCCGGTCGCGCGACCCTCCTTTTTACACCCTTGTTGGAAATTAGAGGCTTTTTGTGCTAAATATACCCGAGGACGCGAGCCGAGAGCGAGAGCACAGTGAATCTCATTTTAATTTTCCGGCTGGACGTGGCTCGTGCTGCAGCCCGGCCGTCAGGCTTTTAAGCACTGAGTGGGTGGATGAGTCCGCGAACGGCGAACGGGACAGCTTTTTTCAATTCTATTCGCGACTCGTATCATTAAAGAGCCCAGCTCCGTTAGTAGGCATTTCCAGATATAGTAATCTGGCAGGCAAACGTCGATTTGACACGCGATTAAAAAAGAGATCCGCCACAGCCTCCCGAGAGAGCGATAAACGAGCCCGTGAATCCGTGTTTTTAACTTCGGAGGAATCTGCGGGCGTTTGTAGAGAGTGAAAATAAAACGCTCGACCAGCCGAGCAAGAGGGCGTGAAACGAGGGTGGCCTCGAGAGCCGGCCTCTCACATAAATTAGCTGCCTCCCAGCAGCACGGCCCGCTTGAAATGCAAAACATTCTCGCTTTAAACCGCAATTCCGCGCGTCCGCTGCTACTCGCCTGGCCGCGAGAGGAAAGAGAAGGAGAGCGTGGGATTGATGCTGCCAGTCCTGACCCTTTTCTCACCCCGCCGCGATTTACTTTTTATCGGCGCGGTGCAGGCAGTTTCAGTAGTACAGCCGCGATGTCGTCAGACGCGGCGGCATAAGGTGGAGCGCTCTCTTCGCCAAAGAGTTTGCGACATCCCTGAGAAACCATCGACAAGCGATCCCCGAGCGAGCGCAGAGTCGTCGTCGAGAGCCAGAGGCGATAGCGGCAATAAGAGTGGGATATCTCGGTTCCCGGAGCCGGAGCGTCTCCCGACGACGAGTCGCAGCGATTCCTTTTCTTCCGCGGGCTCGCTCTCTCGCTCTCAGAGACAGCGCCGAATTTGTCGCGGCAGAGCCGGAGCCGAACGACATATCCGTTTTCCCAAGTAATCTAGCCCAGCCTCGGGCGATTCTCAAACAATTCTATACACGGCGCCCGCTCGAAGAAGTGCCCCAGCCCCGTCTCTCTCTCTCTCTCTCTCTCTCTCTATACACACGCAGCCGAGCAGCAGCGGGGGAAAAGCAGACAATACACCTTCGCGGCGGGTGGCTTATCTAAGAGTCCACGGAGCCGCCGCCGCCGCCGCCGCCGCCGCCTCTCTCCCTCTCGGGGTTATTACTGCACCCCCGGGGCTACGCGGCGATACCGAGCTAAGAAATGATAACGGCGCCGCTCTCCCAAGCAAGCGAGCCACCATTTTCGAGTTATATTGCGCCAGAGCTAAACCGCTCTATGCGCGGGCGCGATATCGCCGAAACGCGCCCGCCTTATATATAGGGGCGCCAGCTACTCTCTCGGCCCGGCTTTTCGTACCTGCGGAACTCGCGGCAAGCGAGGACCGAGTCGTTACGCCGATTCCCAAAGGGCAGACTCCCCCGCACGCACATCGATTCTAATGACGTAACGTTCGATTGGACCGCGCCGGGCTCGCTTCCGATATGCAAGGGCCCGATAAATATGGCCGGAGCTCTCGCCGGAGCTCTCGCCGGAGCTCTCGCTGCAGCGCCGCCGGTGATTTATTTTAACTGCCTCGAATGTCTCGCGAAACGTTGCCCCGGGCCGAAAAAGGACGCAGCTCCCCGAGAAAGCCATCCATCATGCCCTCTCGCGAATCCCGAGACGCTCTCTCTCACGAAATATCCTTTCTTCCTGCCGGGACGGCTATACGACGCGGCGACGACGACGTTTCCTCGCGCGGCGAACGCTCGTTAATGCGAACGAATGCAAACGAGGCCCGCGCCGTTTCCACTGACTGATGACGTCATTACTGTCAGACTTAATGAAAATTTCCGGAAAGTTACCGCGCGCGCGCGGAGGAGAGGAAAGCGTCTCTGCGAGGACACTCGCGCGAGTGCGAAAAGAAGAGGCTGCGCGATTTACGCAGCTCTCGGTGGGCTCGAGGGGGGCCAGAAGAAGCTCCCGCAGCCGTGCACACGCCGAGCGTAGAAATTTTACGAGAATTTCCGAGACTAATTTCTCCGGCGCGCTTTGCAGCGGCAGCTCCGCTCCGAGGCAGGCGGGCGTCGTTAATTTCTGACGTTAATTGCTAAACCTGAAGTTTCTAGAAATTTCCTGCCCAACCCTCGGCTCTCTAACTCCATATCCCCGGCTCTGCTGCTGCTGCTGCTGCTGCTGCTGCTGCGGGCTCTTTCTTGCTCCGTCTTCAGCTCTCTCTCTCTCTCTCTACTCTCTGAACGCGAAACGCCGCGAACTCGCGCGTTCGCCCTCTTAAGATCAGGCGGTGGAGCGGCGGCGGCAGCTCCTCTTACTTACTTTTACCAACTTCGAGGGGGGCGAATACGTTCGTTCCGCCTCACTTGACTTTCTAATGTCTCGCGCGCGACGCAGGGGCTGGGCGGGCTGAATTGCGAGGATTATTTATAGCGGGCTTTTTCAGGAGCCCGGCTTGTTTGCGCTACGGGGAAGATCTTCGTCTCGGCGAAGCGGGGGAGCCCTTTCATCCCTCGAATCTCGCGCCACATTCGTCTCGCTGAGCTCCCCTGCACACACGCGCGCGCAAATATCGCCTTTCATATTCCTTCGAAGGAGCAGAAAATCGTTACGGCGCGCCTTTTAGCCTGCGCGCGCGGGGCGAAATCACGTGCCGCCGAGCGGGGGTGGGATCCCGAGCGCTCGTAAGTAAGTAAAGTCTCTCTCGCTCTCTCGCTCTCCACCTTCGCCGCTCCTTCTCTCGGTCCCACCCCCTGCCTTCCCGGGCGCGCACTTTGCCTTTTCTGCTCCCCGGCCTTTTCTCTCCCACACACGCGAGACCTTAGCTCTGCGGGCTATTACCCGCGCCTTCATCCCTCGCTAAGAGAGCCGGAGAGAGGAGAGAGGGAGAGCAAATATGGCGGAAAACTAAACAGCTCGGAGATAGAGGCGGATGCTGCTGCTTTTATCGACGCGAGCGGCTTACCTCGAGAAATTTTGAAGGCGAGATTCTCCGCGTTCGCGAATTCCGAGGGTTCGTCGCTTTTTCGCGAATCGAATGGCCTCCCGAGGGATCAGATAGGAGCTAGGTGGAGAAAGCTTGCGGGTGAAAGGCGGGCGTTGTGGCGACTGTTGCAGGCGGCTCTGCGGAGTGCGGATGGCGTACAGTCGTCGTCTGCGAAGAAGAAGAACCCGGAGAGAACTCGCGCAGGAGAATTTCCTCATTCCCGCGACTGGAGACTTAGAGTTGGTAATTAAATACAAGGAAGCTCGCTTCGCCTCTGCCTCTCGCCCGGAGAGTCAGGCAGTCTCTTCTTGCCGCTGCCGCTTCGCCCGGAATACAGAGGAGAGCGAGAGAGTTTGTATTTAATTCGAGGCTTCATTCGATTTGCTTCGACTCGCGCTAATTAGACGAGTTCCGCCTCCCGCTGCGGATTTTCTTCATTTCTTGCTGCTTCTTCGGGGCGCACTACGAGCACAATGCGGCGAGGCCTTTATGCTTTTTTCCCGACCCTCGGCTAAATCAATTTTGCGATCGTCCCGCGCTCGAGCGCGACACGTAAACAGGCGCCCGCGCGCAGCAATGCAGGCAGCGAGAGAGAGAGTCTCCGGCTCGGTGTGCGCCTGCACAGCCATGCCATTATTGGCAATAACAGCGTTACACCAGCCCATCCAGCGAGCTTCGCAGAGGCTTCTGCTGCTGCTGCTTCTCTTCCTCTATTACCTGCCTTTTCTCTCTCTCTCTCTCCGTCTCTTCTCCTCCTCCTCCTCCTCCTTCCACCCGTTTTCCTCTATCTCTCTCTCCCTCTTGCTTGCGAAACTCAATTCCCCAGGTCGAGCAGAACCGAGAGACGACGGAGCGCACACTTTGCTCCTCTCTCTCTCTCTCGCTCGCTCTCTACTCGACTGCATGCACGAAGACGAAATTTCATTCCCTCCCCCCTCGGCGTTTTCCTTCTATCCGCCCCTCCGCGCCCGGTAATTGTGCACGTGAAGCAACCTGGAACCTGCATTTGCTCGTGGGTTCATAAAGGAGCCGCCGACTACCGCGGGCAAAATCGACGAAAGAAGAGACGGCCTTGGCCGCCTTTTTTCCCTTTGCCCGCGGAGCTCGTCCCGAAATTGCGTATTCGAACTTTGCCGCTCGCGCGCGCGCGCGGCTGCAAGATAGTTTAGTCGATTTGAGTTTGCGATTTGTTGCTAATATGCGCGCGCGCGCGCGAGAGAGAGAGAGAGAGAGAGAGAGAGAGAGAGCCTTTGCCTCCGGAGCTCCGCCCCGGCTTCTGCTCCGAGTTTTGCGAAACTAGTTTCCTTGAGAAACTAAACAAATTATCTTGCGCGGCTGCCGCTTTTTACTTTCGCACTTCGCGCTGCGAGCGCGCTTTATTCATACAGTTAAATTTGTATTTAGCTGCAGTCTCGTATTTCACGCTAAGCCCTTAATTACATGTAAATTTGCAACTTATACTCTTAAACCTCTCGCGGAAGATAAAGCACGAGACTTTACGCCAGCCTGACGCCAGCGCAGCTACCGAAATAAGCGCCGCTTATTAATTCAATCGTCGGAAAGAAGCGAAGCAGAAAGGAAGGAAGCGAAGCCCAAGCTGCTATCTTCTCTTTAACCGTGTGACGCTATTTCGGCGTATCCGGACGATCGAATTCGACGCTTCATTATAGCCTCGACTCGACGGTATTTTAAGAGTTCAGGACACGAGCCAAGAATATTCGAGCTGCAGCGGGGAAAAAGCGGCTCTGCGGTCGCATTAGTAGTTGCGCTATGCGCGAGAGCCGAGAGACAAGGAACGGCATAAATTCGCGGCATGGCGTAATTTTAAGGCGAAACTCGGGGCCGGAGGAAGAAGAGAAGGCAACTCGCTCTCGCTCTCGCTCTCGTGCGCCCGCCTAATCTCGTTCTAAAATCTAATTCCGCCAACAATTTCTAAGCCGGTCCATTAAAATTCTAAGCACAGAGAGAACCGCGCTGCCGCCGCCTCTCGCTCCACTCTCCCTCTAACGTTTTCTCCACCTCCGCCCGGGCTCTTTCTCTTCAAAGAGAGCGAGGGAGAGTATAGTGCGCCGTGTGCCGTGTGCCGTGTGCCGTGCCGGGGCATAGAAGAGTCGCTCTTTCGCGGAGCCGAGCCCGGGGAAGGAAAGTGGAAAGAGAGAGGAAGAGAGCTCCGTGTGTATAAAGGACCCACCCAGCGGCAGTCGGCGGGGAGCGTCGTCCTCGTCCTCGTCCTCGTCGTAGTCGTAGTCGGTGGCTCGAAACAATAAGAAGGCCTCCCGCGCGCAGGGGCCGTAAGAACGTCGTAAAAGCTGTACACGCGGTACTCCCGCTCCCCTAGCTCGCATCCGCGAGCAAACATGCAGGGGCGCCCTAAGAAAAGGCCCGCGTCTTATTGCCCGCCAGCTGGCTGCTCGCGTTGTTTTGCCGACGTCGCCAACTTTCGGCGGCCCCCGAGCTCGCAAAATCCATGCGATTAATTAATGCCCGAGTCATCTTTCGCATCGGCGGCGGCGGCGGCGTGATATAATTATCCACGACGCCGGCATTGTGCGCAGCCTGCTGTCGTCGGGACTAAGGTAATGGTCTTCCCTCTTCCTTTGCCGGCGACGCTGTCCCCCCGGATCGTCGAAATCTCGGCTCGAGTGCGAGAGAGTGAGAGAGAGAGAGAACCCTTTTCGGGTTTTGCGCGCGCGTGTCTAGGTTTGCTGCCGCGTGCTTTATCGCCGAGCCATGCGGAGGACAGGGGCTTGCGAAACTCGCTCGGTTCGGGAGCCGTTCAGATAGAGAGAGAACACGAGCCGGAGTTTTGGCTTGTTAATGGCTCACCGGCGGAGAAATAGACGCTTTTGATTCAGATTTTGATTGCGCGCGCGATTCGAAAATTCATTAATACACCGAACGCGGCGCAGCCGTGCTCTGAATAACGCGCAATCTGTTTCAATTTTAGCAGGCGAAATCAATTTTACTCGCGAAAGATGGATTAATGGAAAACTAAATTTGTTGCGCAGCGTCGAAATATAAACCTCCGAATCAATGTCCGCTGCTCTCGGCGTGGAAAATTCATACGGAAGGCGAATATAGACTCGCGAATATTTCGGGATAGGCTGAGGATCACCGATTGCAACGGAGGCTTTGGCCCTCGAGCACTCTTCCGCGACTTTTCCTCGGTCGCCTTATTCGCGCGCAAATTCATTCCGCATTAATTCCCGCGTACACACACCAAGCGCACGCATCTCGGCGGCAAAGTCTCTCGGAGAAATCGGGCGGGCTAGGAGCTGCGCGAGGACGAACGAAATTCACCGGGGGTGGCTCTGAGCGCGATGTTTGAGTTTGAAATTACGAAGCGAGAGAATTTATACGGAGCGCGTATAGCGCCCGCCTGCGTAGACTCTGCGCGAACTTTCATTTATTCAAGGCGTGTGCTGCTGCCGCTGCCGCTTCCGCCTCCTCGGAGAGAAAAGCGCGGGCAAAGACTTGCCGAGGGGCGCGCGGAGACGTTCCCCAGCCCACCCCCTCGCTAGCTCTCGTGCCTCGAAATCTTCCGCTGCGTTGCTGCCTCTGTTCTGTTCGGGGGGCGATGCCTGTGCGCGACGCGCCGCTATGCGCGAGTCCCGTTTTCTTGTGTCTCTCGCCGAGCTGAATTTCGGCACGCTCGAGTTTTTCCGAAAAGATTACCCTTCTTGCGCGAAATGGAGGCCGCCTAAGCTTTTCCATAGAGCTCCGCTGCATAATGAGTAGCGCGAGTTGCCGCGAATGGAATCTGCGCGAATCTGCGCGGTAATCGGCTTTTGTCGAGGCTTTTTTCAGGTTTCCTTTACTTAATTAAACGGCCTTTCCGCTTTCGCGTTATTTAAACATCCCGGCGGTATTGTTCGGCGCGGGCAATGAAAACACAATGCTCCTTTCTGCATTCAAGCTCCGCGCGCATACTATGCATTATAGTTACTATTTGTTACGTCTTCTGACTCAGAGTTCGGCTAACCGTGAATTTTCTGTTTACTTTTGCAGATTGGCGCGCTCCGGGATAAACCGACGCCGTGACGAGCCTTTGACGAGGTCGCCTCGACAACGTAAGTACTTAACCATTCATTATTGCATTCTTCGATTTGAAAAATAACCGCCGCGCGTCTGCGAACTCGAGAGAGCAGCAGACTCCGAGGAATCGGTGGAGCAAAGACCCACCGGTTCAACTGACATAAAACTCATCAGCGCCAAGTATATCGATTAGCGCGTGCGAAGGAACTCGTTCGCGCGTACACGACGACGTCTCGACGACGACAAAGTTCGCATAACGAGTGTCTTTGACGAACCTTCCGCGCGCGCGAAGAGGATTCTCTCGAGTCGGGCGCAGCCGTCAGGCAAAGTTTCGCGCTCTCTTTTGCCTCGAGCTACGGCGCACTTCTCATTTTCCACCTTCGCTTCCTATTTCCGGGCGTCGCGCGCGACGAACGCTGGAAATGCTGGAGCCTTGGCACCCATGCAGATTTCGTGCACAATTGCCGACTGGAGCAATCGGATATTTTTTTTGTCTCCGCTGCCATATGGCTAGAACGATGACGCACTGATGAATGATCGCCGACGGCTCCCCATTGCGCCTGTGAATGAGTTTCAAAGTCCGCGTTTCCATTTTAAAATCCCACAAAAAGTTGAGGCTATCGACAGGCCTGCAGGAGAGAAATCGAGAGAAATAACTGCGTCGGAGCGGCGGCATTGTGAAACAAAAATTATTTTAATTTCCGCTCGGCAGCGCCATTCTTACCCGCCGGCGGCCGGATCGATCAGTGCATTTTATTATGAAGGAATAATTACAATTTTAATGCCGCGTCTAGACAGGTCGCTCTTTTCTTCGGTCGCGCCTCAACAAAAAATCAATAACCCACTACGTCGCGAAAATAGCAAGCGACGCTCTCGAGTCTCGAGAGTTAGCGTCGTCGAAGTTTCGGCGACACAGACAAGACGATCCCCTTTTTCTCTCGTCGGTATAACGCTGTCGCCGTCGCATCCACCCGTGCACCTCTTTCGCGCGAATCCCAAACTTTCGCTTCTGGCTGATGCAGCCCGCGCGCGCGAGCGGCTTTGTCTGCAACTCCGAAGCCCGGGTGTTTCGCGATTATAATTTAACGACGCCGCGGCAACGAAGGCAAAGTTGGCCCCAGAAATCAATGCCGGAGACAAAAGCCAAGCACTCGCTCTCCCTCTTCCCCTGCACCTCCTCCTCCTCCTCCTCCTCCTCCTCCCGCTCGCGGAGACTAAACTCATATACAGGACTCATATACCCGACGCCGCGTGTTGTGCGCGAAGCCTGTGCAGAAAGAGAATATAAGGGGCTGCGTGCGTAGAGCGTACACGCGCGCGCGCGCGCGAGGCCCAAAGGCGGAGAAAGGTCGAGGCGTCTGTGGATATCGAGGGGGACGGGGGTGGATATTACAGAGGAAGAGAGACGGGACGAGCCTGGATGTCATAAGTATCCCCCGGGTTCCGCGCCTTCTGCTCTGCTCTCTCGCCTCCTTTTCGGGGGACTGAAATTTCGCCGGGACGTCGTATTTTCTAACGAGATAATGCTGCCGCCGCCGCTACTCACACCCGGATTCGCGCGAAACGAGGGATAGCCCGCGGCACTGCGACTCGAACCCCGACCGAGTTCGGACTTTTCTTATTTCGCCGGCGACGCTATACTATCTCTCTCGCGATAATCCCCGCATTTTCGTTTTTTCATCGACGAGAGCTTCGTCGCTCCTTTTTCATGTTAATGAACGCGCACAGTGGCTTCCGCCTCGAGCAGAGGGTATCAAAAATCCTGCAGCGGATGTCGGCCGACCGTCACGTATACCCGCGGACGATTACACGAGTGCAAAAGTAATGGAAAACGAGGTTGTCCCTCTCGCCTGTACACACACGTACATCTGCGGTATATGGAGCGGATCCCGCGAGGACGTTTCATGCGCAGCAGCGGCAACGCCGGTGGCGGCATTTGCGGCTCGGGTATTAAGAAATCTCGGCGGACATTTGGCGGTCGGCCAACATTCTCCTGCTGCCGGCGCACTCCAGCTAGCTGTCTACATACAGCTAGCAGCGGCTGAATTAAAATGCCGGGCCAATTTAAGTGGACGATTCGTTCTTACGACGAGTCTTTGCCGGTCGCTTGCGATTCGCCGCCGGACGAACTGCCGCAATTAGCGCGCGCTTCCGCATAATTAGAAGTAGACCGTCCGTGCTCCGCGCGTCTTCGAAAGGACCGCGCGCGCGACAAAGCAGCCAAAGACAGAGAGACGGATGGCGAAAAATAGGCGCCTGCAGCGTCACACTCCGCGCCCACAGAGGCGGCATCAGGCTGCCTCGGAAACGCGACGGCGGCGGGAGAGCGAGAGGGAGAAGCGCCCGCGGAGCTTCGTTGCCATTATCCTCTCCGCAGTCGTCGGTACGCGAGGACTCGGCGATATTTCTCTGTGCGAGCGGAGTGAATGCTCCTTAATTTCCTTTGAGCCGTTTGCCTCGCCGCGCGGAGCTGCAACTACTCCCCGAAAACCTCTCAAAACCTCCTCCCCTGCCAGCGCGAGCGGCACCTCGTCGTGGCTCGGAAACTCGTCACCGCGCGCGCCACCGCTCTTTCTCACCTACTATCGCTCGCGACAATGCCCGGCTTTTCTCGTTATTCAGCGCACCCTCTTTGACTTCGTATAATTTCGTTTACAAATGAGAGGGACGCGTGAGCGACGACTTTGTCCTCAAGACGCCGCAGCCGCGAGATTGGGGATGAGTGTGAAGATCGGGAATAAGGCGCGCGATGATTGCCCCTAGCTCTGCCGGGATAATGGATGGCGCGGGGGAGTCGAGCAGAAGGACTGTCGAGCCGCCGAGATGAGAAGAATCGAGGCAAAAAGCCTCATTAGCCAGCTCGGGAGCAAGAAGAGCCAGCCTGAGGAGACTTTCTAAGAGGCAGATCCGGCAAAAAGCGGAAGCGGGCGAGCAAGGCATCCTCTCCGCTGCCTCGACACACGGCAGTCTCCGGCTTGCGCGCGTCGTTTTTCATCCCTTATTTTGCCTCGGCAGCGGCGGCAGCAGCGGCAGCGGCGGCGGGGGGTGGCTGCTTCGTTCGCGCTCCGTCTCTCCCTCTGCGGGCTATAAGACGGGGGTGGCAGTATGGCCGCTTACGTTCGGGACTCCGCCCTCGAGTGGCTCCCCCTCCGCACACCCCTGCTGCTTCTTCTCCTTCCTTCCTGCCTTCCTTCCTTGCGCGCACGGGGGAGCGAGGGAGAGAGAGAGAGAGGAGAGAGAGAGAGAGAGAACTTGGAAAACCTGACGTTCTCGCGCGCCCGCGCGTATGTGCTGCATGCATGTGCGCCAGCCAGCCAGCCAGCCAGCCCGCGTCTAGAAATTTGCATTAATTTCGCCCGTAAGAGAGTTTAATTGCGTTTCTAATAAGCCCGCGCCGCGAGCGAGCTAGCGAGCTTCTAAGAAATCTATTATGTACGGGTGCTAGCTTCGGCAAAAGACGGCTTTGTCGGCTGGCTGGAGAAGCATCAGCGCCGAGATCGCGTCCCGAAGGCTCTTTATTTTCCAAGCGGCTGAGAATCGACACCGAGTCTCCTGCACACAGCCAGCCGCCGCAACTGCCCAACTGGTCGCGGACTAATCCGGAACTGCAAAAACGAAACTGTCCACGTACACCCGCTCGGACGAAGTTCGGCCGTCGCGCGCGCATACGTACCCTTAAAAAGTTTTGCCGTCGTCGTCGTCGTCGTCGACTAGAGTTCACGGATCAAAATCACAAACTGACCAGCAGCATCGGCGGCCGCCGTCGGCGAGCTGGTCATTGCCGGCGCTCGACTGCCCCCTACCCCCGGCCACTGGGACTCGGTGGTTCTTGGGCCGGCCGAGAGCGAGTTGACCGATACGAGTATTCCCCGCGCATGTGGGAAAGGAAACCAGTTTCTCGCGCCAGGGAAGACGAGTCGCGCGCGCGAAGATGGACAATTGAAAGTGAGAGAGAGAGAGAGAGGGAATAGCAGCCGAGAGGTCAGTATCGCGCGTGTGAAAAATGCGCGAAAGTGCGCCGCGGAAGAAACCTGTTTGCCGGACGAGCGCAGGAGGGAGAGACACGGAGGGACTGGACTGACCTACTAAAGCCCAGTCCCGGTTTCACCCCTCGTCCCGCTACTGCTTGGCTCCTCTCCTCGCTTTATTCCATCTTCGCATCTCCTTCTTTTCGCGAACGAGGAACGGAAAATCGAGAACAGTTTATCAGCTGCGCCTGTACACTGTAAGCTTCCAATTAGCGGAGACCTGGTCGCGAAAGTGGGTCAGCGAAAAAAAGCAGTCGATGCGGAAGCCACTTTTGTACCACTTTCACACACAAAGTTTCAAAAGCGACGTCTAAAAGGCCATTCCAAGCGAAAAATCCCCATTCGCGACACACGCCGTCGCCCGGCCAAACTCCCCTTTGGAAATACAATGAGACGGAATACTCGTCGCACTAACAACGAAAAATGTGCATCAGTAAGTAACCGGTCGATGCAGGAAGCCGGATTTCGCGAAAACCGGCCCGCGCATCAGCGATCGGCCAACCAGCGAGCCAACCAGTTTCCCCGCCGCACGCCCGCCGGTCCTGCCAGTTTTCAAATATTTCCGGACGGGACAATGTCCGGCAGATGCTCCCCGAGCGGCGGCCAGAATTTACAATTTACCTTTTTATTCAGACGTCCTCTATCGCTCCACCGCAGGAAGCGCGAGCGTATTTATCGCTGCCGAACGCAGCCGCTCGCCCCGACTTTCACTCGCAAACAACTTGGTACTCACCTGTGCGCGGGCCCGACAAAGCCGCCGTCGTCTTCATTGCCCGCCGGCCCGATGAAGAATGCGAGAAAGAGAGAAGGAGGGAAGAGGGTCCATTCTGCTGTCGCCGCGCGGGAGATGGGTATCGCGTTTTTAAACGCGACGCGGCAGCGTCGGGCCGGGGAATCGATTACAAAGGCGGGGGGAGACGGAGAGGTTTCAATTTGTTAGAGCAGATGCGGGAGATAAGATTTCACGCGACTCTTGGCTTTGTGGCTTCGATTTGAAAGCAGACTCCTTCTCGGCTTTGATTTCGGGTAGCGTCGATGAAAAATTCTTTCTCGCTTCGAGCGAGGACAACGGCTTCGCGTTCGGTCAGTTCGTTAAAAAAACCACGCTACCACGCTACAATGTTGCAGCGCGCAACAAAGCCTCGCAGATTCCCATTGAGCGCCCGGCGCATTAAGGGTATCAGCGATCCCGAACAGAGACGAGCATTGCCAAAGAAAAAACCTCCCTTCGGTCCAGCAGCAGCAGCAGCAGCAGCAGCAGCAGCAGCAGCAGCAGCAGCAGCACTTTTTCCCCTTTCGCGCACGCACAATGTCTCGCGCATGCGGTCAGTTGGCCATTAATAAGCAATTATTTGACGCCTCATTAGGCCACCTCTAAGATCCGGCGAGCAACAGTAATAACAGTCCAAACAATGGCCGGGAGGAGAGAAGGCAGCCGCAGCCGCAGTAGCTGCTCTCGGACTTTGCATAAGGCTCGAGCGCCCGAAGGCATCGCACCCCCCGCCTGTCCGCGACCGGACCGGACTGACCACTGGTCAGTCTCGCCCCAAAGATTTCGACACTCTCGCTAGCTGCAGCTTGACTTCGATGAGTTTGCTGGCCCGGAAATCATTAAAATGCTCGGCCGGCCTCGTAACGGGCCTTCTGCCACGACGTGCGATATCGCGCGCATTTATTTTTCGAGGAACGCGGAGACTGGCTTTAATTGAAAGTACACAGAGTGCGCGGAATAATAGCTACCCTCCGCCGCCCGCCTCGCCTATCTTCCCCTCGCCCATACTTCCTCTCCTAGTTTTATTCAGTTTACAGCTCACGCGTAGGTATACGTACACGTACGCGCGCGACGTCAGGACGAGCGAGACAGGGGAAGAGGGCTCGGGGCATATTTATGTGTGTAATGTGTGCGTGTTCGTTCGAACGTAAGTATGATGAGAAAGGGATGAGGGATGAGAAGGCAGAGAGCTAGAGCCGCGGCAGCGCATGCGGAGAGTAGTCGCGAGCGCGCATATAAGTAAAGTTTGTTCGCAACTTATAATAGGGACGCCTCCATCACGAGAAGGATGAGGTACAAGGTTTGAGGTTAGGTTGCCCCCGCTCGAGCGGCTCGAGCTTTTCCCTCCTCCGTCCCCTCCGTCCCGCCCCTCCGCCCGGCGTTCACGCACAGACGAACTTCCACACGATAATAGACCATGCAGGTGCAATCTACGACGGTAGCAAATTGCAAAGAGAACGCTCGAGGTACCTACCTACCAGCCTTCCGACGCCCCGACGCTCCGACGTACCTAGAGCTACGTGCCGCCAAGCGAGCGAGCGAACGAGCGGATAGCCCCGCATCGATTGAACTCGTAAAAATTTTTAATTGTTTTTGTTGGAACTCCGACTGCAGCCGCTGCGATCGTGGCCCTGCTGTAAAACTTGTTTTGCCGAGTTTGCTCGCGCTGTTTGTTTAGGTTTTTGCTATACTCGCCTCGATGTATTTTTACCGGAATTCAAGTCGGAACTGCTCCGCCGGCCCACCGGAAAGTTTATTTTTGCTTTTGTTGAACAAACCGCGCGCAGCTTGATTCTCCCGCGTGTCCAAAACTTGTTTAAGGCCTGAAACGACGAAGCAGCTTCAACTACTCGAGTTGTTGAAAAAAATGAAAAAACGCGGAAAAATCAGTCTGGCGCCGCCGAAAAAAAGTAACTAGACGGCTCCGCTCGTATCTGCCGTTCTCATTTTTCTGCGCACTTACCCTTAACTCTTTTCTTTCTACTTTCAACCGCGGTCGATATTCCAGAGTTCCGCCACCCCTCGCTAGATGGCGTCAGAGCATCCTTCTCGGCTCGACTCCTCTCGCTCCCCTCGGGGGAAGGGTTGAGCGCGCTCGGAAATTCGAAGAAACGACGATAGATGACGCGAACGAACCGCAGACTCGAAAAAAGCCGTCCGGGCTGACGGCTATCGTAGGGTAGGACTTTTTTGTCGAGCTGACCCTCGACGCGTGCCGTCGGGTGACCAGTTTGTGGGTCAGGACTATCGTGCCTCTCGTTTCTTCGGGCACGCGACTCACCCCAGCGAAATCGACCCCACTACAGTACGCTCGGGGGATCGCGGTAGGTTTTTTAGCCAAGGGCTGAGGAGCACGTTATTGAGAGCAAAAAATAGTATGGCGGAGTCGCAGTTGATTCGTACCCCCACCCAAGCGAATATGCTGCTATTTTTTTCAATAAACCTTCTATGCACAATCTGAATTCCGCAATACAATTTATTCGTTGTAATTATATCTGCTTTAACGCGATTTCCTGAAATTTTTAACAGCAATATTCTGACGAACATTCAAATATACCTACTTTCCTGGAAATTCAGCAGAGTAAATTAAACCATTCTCTCTTGCTTAGTCTCTACCTCTCCCGCTACACGTCCAGCCCACTTTATCGATCACAACAATTGAAGCCTATTATGCTAATTCAGAATGGTACATTGGACTTTGCCTGCATCGGTCGCTAATTCAACGCCATTTTGGGCTTTAATCGCATTGCGAATGCAAAAACAATTCCGGCAGTGCACTTGATTCAGCAGCTGGTAGTCTAGTTAAAGTTCCACTGTTACAGTGGCCCGTAGTTCATTTGAGAAGTAGACCCAGTGTTATTGCTTGCGTGTAAAATCGGAGAGTGTAAATAACAAAGGCCGACTCGTCAATTCGCCGGTGTGATTTTTCGCTCGGCTCGACGGACGCATAAAGTTCCGGAGAAAGCGTCTCGCGTTCGATTCGAGGGAGCTCGGTGAGTTTCGAAGGGCAAATTGGTCGCGCCGTAATTATTTGCATCCCTCGCGCGTTGCCGGGGTTGCCGAATTCTTCCCAAAACGAATCTTTCTGCGCGCCCCTCGGACTGCAAATTATTAAAATCCAGATTGAGACGAGACGACGATCATCGTGGCGGCGGCAACTCGGAAATTTTCGCTCGCAGGCACAAAACAGAAGCTCTACTGCGGAATAGGCGGAGCTCGCGGACGACCCTCCGGACACGCCGGAATTTCTTTCGCCCAATTTACAAGCGCAACTCGGGCGCGCGTTAAGATAAGGCTGCTGCTGCTGCTGCTGCTGCTGCTGCTGCTGCTGCTGCTGGCCGAATCTTTTGACGAGAAAATAATTAAAGATAAGCTTTTTCGAGGGGACCTGCGGGGAAACATTGTTATTGTTCAGAAAGAACATTCGGGCCGCGACTACTCCCTTAAACATTCAAATCTCCTTCCGACGGTATATAAACAAAGGGATGCACGCTCGTCGGCATTCTTCCGACTTTGTTGGGATCCGGTCGCTGGACTGCGTAAAAATGCGAGTTCAAAGCCGAAGAGCGGCAGTGCTACCATCCGGCTGATATCGAGCTGCATTCCCATCCTTAATCAACAATGCCTTAATACCGGCATTTGCGTTTCATCTAGATACCTAGCCGGCGCATAGCGGTAGCTTCCCAGCGCGATTTTTGCCCCCGAGTCGCTTTCTCTCTCGCTCGCTCTCTCTCTCTCTTTTTCCGGCTCTTCCTGAGCGAGCACAATGGAGCCCGAATATCCATCTCGGACACGGCCTTACCTCCTCGATCCCACGCAACTCCCTCCGCAGCTCTCGCTCCGTCTTTTTCTTCGTATCTCGGCTGCACAGAGAGAAAGCGGGCGAGCGAGCCAGCGCCGAGGAATAATTCCATTTTCTTGCGCGAGTACAATTTTGCTTTCAATTTATTTTCCCCCCTTTTTCCTTCCTCTCTCGCGCTGCGCTCCTCTCGCCTGTGCGGAGGAAGAAAGAGAGAACGCGCGCCGGGGCTGGAAGGTGCAGTCGTCGTAGTCTTCTCGCTCTCTTTTCCCTTTTCTTTCCCCGGCTCTCTCTCGCTCTCTCGCTCTCTCGCTTTCTCTCTCTCGCGAACCCTGGCGATTCTCATTCCACTCGATTCGCGCACGCGGGCTTCGCTCCCTTAGCTTTCTCGCTCGCGAGCCAGACTTTCCTCCTTCTTCTTCTTCTCTCTCGCTCTCTCTCTCTCTCTCTCTCTCTCGGCTCTGCCCCGCCGCGCTTTTTCTTTCGCCCTCGCCTTTATCTGGCGCGCGAGGCGCTCTCCGTCCGTTCATTATGTCCTTGCCAACCTCCACCCCGGCGGCTCTACCCCTTCCCGCTGCCAGCTTCCCTCGCAGGCACCGCTTCTTTTCTCCGTCTCCGTCTTCGTTTTGCCTTTTTTCTCTCTTATTATTGTTCTCCTCTCCGCTTCGAGCTCGCCCGGCTTCTTCCGGCTGATTTCAAGTATTAACAAAGCGCTGCGCTTTATTATTTATTTTCCGATCCGAAAATACATTTCTCCCGATTATGCAAGCCAAGACCTATCGCCGGCAGCGGCCGATACTGTTTGGACAAAAGCGCGCGGGACAAAGAGGAGCGAGCGGAGCTGTAAAACATTCGAGTCGAGGCCGGACGAAAAAGAAGGAGCAGATCGGCTGGCGGCCTTTGTCCGGCCGGGAGATAATGTCGTTGGCAGGAGCGATTCTCGTTTCGCCGAAAGAAGCTCCGCGGCTCGATTCAAAACTTTGATCGGGACTTTTATTTTCTCGGCCCCGGGAAAATCGCGCAGCGAGCAACTTCCGCTCGCGTGTCTCTTTTATTCGGAGCTCTGCAGCCTCGGCGAACGCGCTCCGCCGCTTACTTTGTTTCGTCGCGTGTACTTTCCGTCCGCTTTAACAGTCCATCTCCCTGTCCGGTCGATTCGGATTTTCAGTAGATTTTTCCGAGCCGGGTCGGACGCGCGGAGAGGAGCCACTCGAAATTTCGGCCCCTCGGCCCGCGTACTTACGCGTGACGCACGAACGGCCAGGCCGTCTTCGCTCTCGCGTCTGTCTTTCTCCGCTCGTTGCGCAGCGCTCGTGGCATCGCGACTAAGTTCCGCCGATAATGGCAATTAACGGAAAACACGACTGGGGTAATTATATTCTCCAGCTCTCTCCGTGCCTACACGTGCGCGGGGCCTAAGTAGAGCCTCTGTCGCGCGGAGTATGCGGAGCATGCAGGGTACTCCGATGCGCCGCCTGCTCGGCTGATTTTTCGCTATAGTATATATAGTCAGAAAATAAACGTTGACAATCAAGCCGCACCATTAAAACGAGTGAACCACTGCACTAACGATCGCCGTAATTTACAAGGGCGTAATCGCTCGACTCGCCTTAACGACGCAACGAAAGGCGGCTTATCAAAAAAGCGTTTGACTAGACTGCGAGGTCCGCCCAGCCGCGCTCCGCTGCAGCATTATAACGCCATAAACATCATCTTTTGCCTCGGTCGAAGCGCAATTTCTCAGCTCCTCCCGCGCGACTTGCGATCGGCGACGATTCGCCGGCGATACCGTCGTTTATTATCGGGACTCTTAAAAGCGCGTCATGTCCGCTCCGCTGGAAGAAGATACGTCGGAGACGGGGACATTAATATACTTTCTTCCCTTTCGCGAGGGAGAAAGAGACGAATCGCTCCCCGCCTTTTCCCGGCTCCCGCAAACTTCGGCGTCGAGCGAAAACGTTTCGATCGTTAAAAACGGCGTCGTTGTGCCAGTAAAAAAGGAGAGCGCTAGTTTCATCAATCTGCAGCGGACGATGCAGAGCGCGGAACAACAACAGCAGCAGCAGCAGCAGCAGCAGCAGCCCCTTGGAAAGCAAACAATAGCACCGGCACGAATCGGCGGCGCTGCAAAAAAAACACGAGCGGATGAGCGAGCGCTGCCGAAAACGTGCGGAAGCGAAAGAAAGCAGCAACGGCAGTAGAATCCGCATCGGAGCGCTTCTCCATCTTGCCGATATTATTGACGTTTTTTGCCACCCCTATTTTTCCCGCCGTCTCACCGGCAGCTTCGGCAGCTTCGGCAACGGCGGCAACGGCGGCAACGGCGGCAGCCGGCCACCCTCCCCATCATCTCTCTTTCTCTCGGTCTTATTCCCTCGGACTGGGCGCCGCTCGCGCGGGGGAGAAAGAAGCTCGCTCGCGCTCTTTCCCTCCGCTGATGGGCAGCGCCAAGGAGAACGGGAGAAAGAGAGCAAGAAGCAGCCGCGAGGGTGGCGTAGGGTGGCCCAGGGTGGGAGGGCGAGGCGGCTCTTATCCGAGCGCGGGCTTTTTAGAATACTTTATTGACTGAGCCTTGGCCGAGAGGGTTGCCTGCAGCCGGAGACGGAGAAGAAACGGAGGGAAAAACATCGGGAAAGGAGGCGGCGGCGGCGGCGGCGGCGGCTCTCGCTCGCTCTAGCTCGCTCTCGCGTTTTTGAATTTAAATACCAGGCCAGCGCAGCCAGTCGAGCGGAGGAGGCGGCCGTGGCTCTGACACTGTCTTTGCGAGAAATTAATGAAGCGAAGTGCTGCCGCTGGTTCTGCTGCCGCCGAGATTCTCGCTGTGTACCCCCGCCGAGCGCCGAGGTGTCTTCCACCTCCACCTTGATCTTTCTTTATCTCGCGCACAATGCTGCCTCTTTTTTTACCTCCTCCTCCTCCTCCTCCTCCTCGAAACCGACGAGGCGAATCGGAAAACGCTTTGCTTCACTCAGCGTTGTTTTCTTATTTCCATCAGCGGAGCTTGTCGCACCCCCTTTCTCGAACAAAGCTGTACCGAATCGAAATCTCGTCCTTCCTCCGCCGCGCCATATGTCGACGAAGTGACCCCTTCCCGAGTGCCGCGCGGCTGACCCTCGGGGCAGTGCGCGGCCGGCAGCCTACAAACCGGTATAACTCAAACACATGACCTCTCGCACGCGCAGCAGCCGGCCGCCTATATCTAGGCCGCCGCGAGTAATCGCGTCCCAAGAAACCGTTGCCGTTACAATGATCCGCCATTCCGCGCACTTATGCAAAAGGAAGGAAGAAAGAAGGAGACGCACTGGCTCTCGCTCGCCGGGTGAATAATGAATTTTCTTCAGTTATTCTTCGCCGAGCCGGGGAACACAGCGTCGATTTCGTTTTTCATCGCTCCCGGTTCTTTGAAAATCTTGCGCGCCCGCTCAAAGAGAAAGAGCGAAAAAGAGGACGATCCGCCGCCGCCGCCGCCGCCGCTTCTTGCTCCTCTTCTTCTGCCTCGCTTCGTCTTCGTCATCGCCGGCGCCCCTCGAGCTGGAAAACTTTCTAATCGAGAATTATGAAAGTTATTTGCTATGCCGGGGGAGGCGAGGATAGGGAGGAAGACGAGGCTACAAGTCCGAGCGAGATCGACGATCCGACGAGCGCCGGCCGAGGGCTGAAAGGTCGCGGCGGACTAACTGGGCAGCAGCGCGCTGCAGCGTCTCGGGAGATCGGAAAAAGAGGAGCTTTTGTGCGCGAGCGAGCTCTCCCGGAGCGCTCCCGGAGAGAAAGCCTCGAAATACAACTTTCTTGGAAATTTAAAAGACGTACGAACAATGGAAAGTTCGATAGTGTAATCAGTAATTGAAAAGTTAGCTGTTCAGCCCGTTTGATTAAAAATGTATTTTTAACCTCGCAGTTCTCGGGGCGTAATTAGCCCGCAGATGTATACGAGGCAGCCTCTTCATCCGCGAATCAATCGATAAATTAACATATTCGCGCAGGCTCCCTAAAAAAGGCCAGTAGCGGCGGCAGCTCCCCGGCTCGCAAATAAAAGCCATTCTCCGCGCAATCCTTCCTTCCCTAACGAACGCAATCCTTTTCCCTCTCTCCGGCCGCGGCCGTATACCCGCGCTGTCCGGCGGCGACGAGCCGCAGCGCTAAATAAGCGGCGTCGCCCGCTCGGCACATGTATTTTATTAGACGCGCATAAGTACTCGCTAAAGTAGCCTTCCGTCCTCCTCTCAGCTCTCTCTTGAAAGACGCAGAAGGGGACGAGATGCAAATTAAAATCCTCGCCATTTTGTCATCAGTTTCTTATTTTCCCCGGCGCGCGGGCGGTTCTCAACTCGGGACTTTTTTGGCCGCCGGGTTTTGATTTAACCGCCGCCGCCGCCGCGCGCGAATTTCCGCCTCGAAAAAGAAAGGAAGCAATTTGCGCGTGCAGAAATTGGCCGCGCGATATTTTCGCCATCAGCGCCGCTCTGACCTTGATGTGCCTTAATGGACGCTAAAATTTGCGAGATTCGCCACAGTTGCATTTGACAACCCCTCGACTTCTTTCTCTCTCTCGCTCTCTCACGCTCTTCCGTCCGAGCAGCCCCTTGCTCTCTGCGCACTGGGAGCGCGGCCCGACTAAGACAGATTAAGTATTTTAAATTGAACAGAGGGACGAGGGTGGAGAGAAGCTGCGAGGGAGAGTTCGCCTGGAGGGGGATGAGAGATCTTTTTCCTTCCTTATCTATCGGCGAGAGCCTGCCCCACGCTCGGAGCTTTCCTCACTCCGCCCGCCCCCTACGAATGAAAGACCGGAGGGAGAGTTCAGTTTTTATAATAAAGGGGCGTAATTAATGCCGTCCTATCTCTCTCTCTCTCTCTGTCTCTCTCTAGCCGCCGACTCGCTCCCCGACTTTTCGCATCCCCTCCCCGCTCCGTGGCTCTCGCTCTTTGTCTTGCGGCCTTTTTTCTCTCTCAAGACTTTTCTCGGGCTTCTCCTTTCTTTTCGGCTTATATTGCTAGGAGACGGATTTGCAGAGGCCGGTGATTTATTGCCGATCGAGAACACACTTTAAACAGAGTCTGTCCAAGTTGGTAATTGAATGATTCGAAATTCGCAAGAAAAGAAGAGAGTTAAATAATTCGGTTCCCGCCGGCATAAATTACGGACGATAAGTTACCCGCCCAGCGCTGTCACTGTCTGGCTCCCTTTTCTCTGTCTCTCTCGTCCGCGCACAACTCTTCCTCGGGAGAGCCAGCGCAGCAGCGCAGTTTTCTTTTTACCTCCTCTCGCCTTTCTTTTCCGCCCCTTCCCCTCTCTTCGTTCCGCGCGCGACTGAGAAGTGCACAATTTTCATTTAAACGCTTTTGTAATGCGCCGACGACTACGAATGAGAATTGCTTCTCTTACTTTTAAGTAGCCCTCCTTCCTCTTCCGAGCTGCACTTTTGCCTGATATTGTTTTTTCCGCCCTCTCCTTTCCCTTTGTACTCGCTAATGAAAAGACGAAAACGAATGAACGAATGCATCGAGACTTTCTCCACGCATATACGCATAACGCACGAGGCACGGGAAGCGCTCGCTCTCACGCGATCATCTCCGATTAATCCTCGCGTAACGGCTCGCGCAAAGCGAGAGGCAGAGACAATGCGCGTACCTGACCCTCCGTCGGCGCTCGGTCCGCTGCCCCTATAAAAAGAGCGCCTAACGTCCGAAAGGGAAGAATGGGCCGGGCGGCGGCGGCGCGAAACCGGTTCTCCTGCGATTTTTACCGGGTCATCCGGCGAAAAGTTGGCCGACGCGAAGGGGAGGTCATCTCTCTCCCTCCGGCTCATTGAGGTCAGGCCGGAGATCCCCATTATTTCATTCAGCGCACATTCAGCGCACTGCGCACACGAGGGGCATCTGGTCATCGGAAATTAAAAAGCGCGAGAAAAACTTACCTGACCAGTTCCCCGGACCTCTCCTCGGCTCCTTTATAAGGGTTATGCTAATGCCCGTTATACCCTTCGACCCTTTTCTTTATACGAGCCCCCGTAGGTAGCTGCCGCCGCGCGTGTGTGCGCGCGTCAAGCCGCCGGGTCACTCTTGCGCCGACGGAAACGAGTTTTGGCATTTTTTCCAAAATCGCGCTGCGGACACCTGGTGGGGGCAATCGTACCGGGGGAGTGGACGCTGCCCCGAGCGGCAGCTCCTGCGATTTCGCTTCTGGACTCGCTCGAGGTCGCGTCGTTTCTTCGAAGGACTCCCCGTGCTGCTTGTGAAAGTGATCGTGTATTATGTGCAAACATTCGTTCCGTACTTTTGCGAATTCGCGCCGCGCGGCTCGCAGTGACGCTGGTTCTTGTGTATAGGGTCTTAGTGCTCGGGGTACAGTGCGAATACTTGACGTCGATTTGCTTTCTACAGGAATAATTTGAAAAATTAAATTTCCGTCATGGCCTCGAAACGCTATCAATTTTTTTTTTTCAAATTTTTAACGAGATATAAGAAGCCAAGAAATAACTCTAGCAAAGTTTGACCGTCGCTCGACCGGAGAATCGGAAATAAGAGCAAGAATATTTTCGCTGATAATTTAAGACCTCTGAAGGATCGTCGTTGGCGTCTCGTTTCTTCTGCTATTGGCAAGAAAATTCAGCGGAGAAGCTCGCCGTAGTCGTCGGGGCAGGAGGAGGAGGAGGAGGCGGATGGAAATGAGGAGTCCAAGTGTCGGGCGCAGTCGAATAGAAAAGGGATCTATAGCCCGCGGGCAGCGTCGAATCAAAAAACGAAGAGCGAAAAAGCCGGCCCGGCTGCCTCGGAAAATGAGTCGAAGGCGGAAGACGATGAGGCGGAAAGTGGAAATAAAAAGTCGCGGCGGCGGCAGCAGCCGGGCGAACCATTTTGCTCGTCTTTCATAGATCCGAGGGTGGAATATCCGCGGAGGGGGCGGGGGATGGCGGCGGGTCGCTTTTTCACCCTCGTGCTCCCCTGCGGCTCGAGCAAGACGGAGATAGCCGACTAAAATGGCCGGTGGCTCGCTCTAATGCCTAAAATATACAGGCCAGAAATTGGGCTGCTTAAGGCGCGCGCGCGCTCGTCGATGGAAAGCCCTCGTAACGAATTCGTAGGCTCGTTTCCTTTCCTTCGGCTCCTTCGGTCCGACAAAAATATACCAACAGACTCTCCATCTCCCTTTCTGGTTTATGGGGGAGTAGACCTCGGCTCTCGAGAGATACTAATCTCGGCGGCTCGAACTTTTGCGCGTAGCCGCGCGGCCCTTTTTACCCGCCGCCCTTTCTTGATAAATAATTAAGAATCGTCTCCTTNCTCTCTCTCTCTCTCTCTCTCTCTCTCTCTCTCTCTCTCTCTCTCTCTCTCTCTCTCTCTCTCTCCTCGAGGACGTGAATTTGCGTTTCAATCAAAAGCTGTGTATCTTTCGAGTCGAGGCGCGCTGCGCTTATGTTTGACTAGGTTTTGATGACTGGCGCGCTGGGGGGATGACGGATCCGCGTCGTTTCGATGCAAATCGCCCGTATCGTCTCCAAGACGAGGCTTCCGGGGTGTTTCATATCCAGCCTAAAAAGGAGAAGGAGAGAGCAGCTGTATCGCCGGCCTGCGATTGACGTGTCCTGCGCTCTCCCCGGCCAAGTTAGCCGAAACTGGTTTTTAAGTAAACAAAACGGACCCGGCGCGTGGCTGCCTCCGCCGCTGCCGCCGCCGCCGCTGCTCTGCGCCCACTAACCGAATTTGGAATTAGAGCCGCTGCGCGCCGGCAAAAGTTCGCGTGCCGGCGGTCGACTTTGTGGATTGAGTTTCCGGTTAGCGCAAGAGTGAGGCCAGAGGGAATATCTATATACGTCTCCGGGAGAGGTGTATGGATCGGAGCGCTGCGTTTCACGCTCTAATATCGTTATTGGCCCGATCTCCGCTGATAATTGTCGTCGATAAATCTCGTCGCTGGGCTCTTATTGAATTTGTCGAATATCGCGCGGCGTGCGCAGCGATTCGATTCCCGCGTCGTCTCGATTCTTCCGCTCGGCGTTATTCAATCTCGGCTATAAACGTGCCTCGCGCGAAAAATCGGGAAGAATCTCCTCAAGAGCGATTTGCTCAGGGAATCAGGGAATGGAGTCGCTCCCAGCTGCCGTCGGTCGATTCGTTAGGCGGACTTTTTCTCTCTCTTCCTCTCCCCCCGAAATAAAGGCAATTAAAGTTTAAGGCGCCGCGCTGTCTTAACTCTCCGCTCTCTTTCTCTCCGCAGCGGAGCTCCCGCGAGGGGGAGGCAGGGGAGAAGGGGGGTGGGGGTGGCTGGTTTTTGTCATTTGAAATATGCTAAGGGGCTGCTGCCGGGCGAAGCGAGGAATGATAAAATGGCGTCGCCCAGACAAAGGGGCGATTTTTCCTCGTCCGCCCGCGCGCTCGCTCTCTCTCTCTCTCTCTCTAGACTCTCTTTTGTTTCCGCGCTGTAATGAAAGCTGTGCTGCTCGTCCCTCGCCAGGTCTCTTTACGCGGGAGGGAGAGGAGGCGAGCTCCTTGTGTCCTTTCTCGGCTCTCCTCCGCGGAGCTTCTTCTTCGAATTTTTAATCGTCCGGTGAGCGTCGCTCGGAGGACTCGGGCAAAGCTGCGCGCAATCGCGCTGAAAGCCAACGCGAAAGGCGAGAAAAAGGTGTTTATTTCGACTGCTTAATCGGGGCCCTGTCGCCCGCCGTCTCTGTGTACGCAGAAGCGGATTGAAGGAGTCGTGCGAAAATCGATCGAATCGCCCCGGAAATCTCGTGAAAAGGGCAATAAAACTTAAGCTAAATAATCCGTTCATCGACGATTTGCACTTGGCGCTCGTAAATGCTGCGCCAGTATATACTGCCGCGCGCCTTCTCCCTCTCACTTCGCTACGTCGAATTCCGTCGTAATTCCGCCTTCCAGGCGGCCCGGCGACGCTATTGCAGGCAAAAAGAGAGAAGGAGAGAAAGAGAGCGATCCAGCCCCGAGAGACGTAAAAGGGAAATTTATTGCGATTCAGCTCCCGCTGCTCCACTACTTTTTATTGTGCGCCGCCGCCGCCGCCGCCGCCGCCTTTCCAGCTGGCAGCCTTTGCATTTTTCCCCGAAGCTCTCAGGAGCTTTAAGTGACTACTTAGAGTTTAATTTGCGAAAGGCATTCACGGATTCGTCGGCCAGCGTCTCTGTTGCGCCGTCGCTGATGTAATGAATGGCTCGAAGCAGAGCCGCGCCGTTATTAAAAATTTTCCGAGCAAAAACTGCGCGAAAATACCGAAACATTTTATCAGATCCTTGCCGGCTCTCCGCGCTGGCTCTGCGCTAGCGGAATTTAAAATATCCGGAAAATCCCGCGTAATTTTCAGCGCAGCCGGGGTCGTCGGAAAAATATTAGTGTATTCCGAGAATAAAACCCAGTCAAGGCCGCTCTTTCTCTCTGATCATAACAAGCGCCAGCAATCAAGCCTCCGTCGGAATTCGAAATCTGGCAGAGATAGCGAGAGAGCTAGAGAGAGAGAGAGAGAGAGAGAGAGAGAGAGCAAGCGGAGAGAAAGATTTTCATCATCTTGGACGGGAAGAACCAATTTTCAGGAGAGGAGGGAGCAGCGGATACAAAAGAACGCAGCCTCGGAACGAACGAACGATTCGGATCCGGCATACCGGGGATATAAATCGAGACTGGCGTTGCCCGTTGGGGGGCTTGTATTTTAAGATTCACCCTCGCGCGCAGCGTATCTCTCGTCTTCTTATCGAAGCTTGCCGCTGCGGTGGATTTTTCTCCGGGGCGAAGAAGGATCCTCCCCAGCAGACGAAAACGCTGCAAAATATTCCACTCGCGTTTCGCTCTGCTTTCTCATGCTTTTTCGTGCTCTACACTCTGCGACATCGGCGTCGAAAAATTTGTTTCGGCTCCTCGGGCGGCGCAAGTAGTAGTGTCCGGCTCGGCGGGGCGCTCTCTCACCTCGAGTTTGGTCAAATGAAGCGGTAAACACCGCTCCGACCGCGCGCTCTACAAATGTTTGTGTTTGCGTGTATATACCCTTCGGACGTACTTCGAGACGACGGCTAGCTCCAGTCTCGCTTTCTCTCTCGTTTTGAGGGTTGGCTTGTATGAGTAGCCTTGAAATCGAGAGCGACGAGGGTTCGAGAGGTGTTCGGCCGCGCAACTTGAAGTGATTCTCGAACCATCGAGGACTTTTCGCGCCTTCCGACGTTCTTTCCTGTGCTTTGTGGGCCGCCGAAGTGAAAAAAGTCCAGCAAACATTCGCTAAACAAAGACGGGAGAAATTTCATCGACAAAAAATAAACGGCTTCCTCGGGAGAGATTCGACGCGGCTCGGCGTCGGTATATACGGGGCGCATTATTCAAAGCTCGGGTCGCTCTCTCTCTCTCTCACTTTGCTCGTGGGGTTGCCGAGGAGCAGCAAAAGCAGAAACGACTCTTTCGTATTTTTATTGATTTGCCTTTCGCGAGAGATAGAGAGAGCGGGGCAAGCAAGGCGAAGAAGGTGGACTGGAAGAGGTGGTAGTTAAGGGGGCACCAACCGCCGCTCTTGCCCCCACTGTTTACCGCTGCCACCCCCTCCTCCTCTGATACCACCCCTTCGTTCGCTTCCTTCTCCCTTTGATCCCCCACCGCCGCTGCGGGCTCTTTCTCTCTCTCTCTCTCTCTCTCTCACTCTACGTTTGCTTTGCCGCGTCTCTCCGTCTATCTCTCGTGCGCTCTGCAGGCTAGCGCCTTGAAAGAAAGTGGATGTAAGGAGCTCGAGGAAAAAACAAAGAGGAAGAGCCTTTCTATCTGTCGGAGGAACTGGCTCTGCTCTACATAAATCCGGTCCGCCGGGTCGAGATCCTCGATTTATCGTCGTTCATCGGAGAATTCACGGATGATCAGCGAAGGCAGAAGAGGAAAAGAATCCCTGCAAACACGCGGAACGCCCTCTCAAACATAGAAATCCATGCCGACACCCGATAAAAATCCCTCGCCACCGAAAAAACAGCTCTTCCGCGCCGCTCAAACAAATCGCCGCTAAAAGAGCCGCTGAAAGCGAGACTGCACCGGCTAGAAAAAACGAGGAAAAAAGTAACCTCGCGTACACGCTCGGGCGCTCGCAAAAAAAGCAACAGCCAACAGCCACCGGTAATGGATACGTACGGCGCGGCCCGCACCTGAGTGTGTACGAGCACGTAAAAAAGGGAAGAGCAGCGAGAAGCAGAAAAAAACGACGGACCAACCACCTGTTGGAAAAAAAATCGGGGTAAGCGCGCTCGCGCGGCCCGTCACCCCTGGGGAATCCCGCTGCTCGTGTGGCGCGTGCCTGGGATATGGTTTGAGTGTCGCGCGCCGAGACTAGGGGTGAGATAGATAGAGAGAGAGAGAGAGAGAGAGTGAGAGAGAAGGAGAAAGGCGCACTAAGTGGCTCGCATTTTTTATCTCGCCGTGTACGCTAGCGGTGGCTCTCGGGGGCACAAATGGGGTGTGAAAAGGATGCCGGAAAAAATATTTGGCCTGTGGCTTGGCACTAGCTGCGGTAGTCGGAGGACGAGAGCACTCGTTTCGCTGACATTATCATTATGGCTCGCTCTTGTATACTCTCAGTACTTCTTTTTTTAGGGGGGAGATTTAAGTAGCGGTTCATTACGTGGGTAAACGCTTTTTCAGAGGGAGTGAGTAGAGCTTGGTAGCTTGGTTGTTTAGCTGCGGGATTAATGAAGGTGTTACGTAGTTGATTTCATACTTGGATTTTCTGGGTATCCTAGATTTTCATGCTGGTTCGTTTGTTTCGAAAAAGTGAAAATTGGTATTCGTCCTCTTATTATTATTTATGAGAACAACATTTGTGCGTTAACAACATAAAGTAATACTTTTTTTTTTTGAGGAATTGGCCACTTTATTTATCCTTCCGGTGGTATAGAAAAATTATGACCAACACACAAATGTTATAAAGGTATGAACGGAATCTGCAGTCGATGGTAAGTGTAGACTCTCATTGTTACCGACGCGTAGCTTGGACGGAAACCCGCCTACTGAAACGGCGCGGAATCTGGCGCCATCGGGTGGAGGGTGAACGAACTGCGCTCGCCAGGGCAACTTCACCAGTACAGCATTTCTATCCTATTCCGAGGCCGTGGAGTTATTGAAAGTCGCTGAATCCTCACAATCATGAAATGAAATATTTTTTAAAAACTCTAAACGGCGCTAATCATATTCGATTCTCGAACTTGGTTAACGTACGTTTCTATCGCCGTAAAAAAAATGTATTCAAAAAATAAATAATAATAACAAACGCGCGATAACCAGTCTCACCTCATTACTCAAAATAAACAGCTCAATTAACGCGAGCTAGAGCTCGTCAAGCAACCAAGACAAGACACTCGCTCTCCCCCATTCAATCTAATAATTTGGCAAAATCGCAGAGTTGCGCGCGTGGCAGCCGGCCCCACAGCAGCCACGACTTAAGCGAAACAAATGCCTCGGCGTGCCTAATGTACAGGTAATCGCGTAAAACCGCGCTTACTTATCTTCCGGCTACAGCTAGGATAGCTCGCGGAAAAGCGGCGCGGCCTCCCGCCGAGAAGCTGCGAGCGAGCATTCGCTTTTTAACGAAAATTAACGGCCCCCTGTCCGAGATTCTGCAGATGCTCGCGCGTAATCTAATAGCCGGCAAAGTTATGCCGCCCGCCTGCGTGCGCGCAAGAGTTGTGCCTGTCTGTGCTTGCCTACTGCCTGGGCTGCCTGGGGAGTCGCGGCTTTTTCTAATTTATTATTTTGCCCAAGCCGCTCCGCGCCTGGATGAGAGTTTCTTTTTCGACGTCTTCCTTTTTTGGAAGGTTGGAACGAGGTATTGCTTTTTGGAATTTTTCATCAAAAGTCCACAAACGCGATGCGCACACCTACACAACACTCGTTGGCTCTCCCTCTATATCGGCAGCGCAAGAGAGGGAGTCTATGGTTTGCCGTCGCCACTACTTGTAATATCATGACGGCCGGCGCTGCGCCTCATTGGACGAGATGCAATGAAATTACCCGCCGCCGCCGCTGCCGCTGCCGCTGTTGCCCCGGCGCTCTGATAGATTAGTCTATACATCCGAAATTGCACCGCAGGCTTGTATTATATAGCGGCGGCCGCGGCGCACAGTCACTTTTATTTATCGGCCACTCAGCGCCGCAGCTACTCCCGATAAATAATTAGAGAGCCAGCTCTGGCGCGCATCAATTTTTTACAAACTGCTACACGAGACGCGGACAGCGGCAGCTTTTAATTGCCTGTTTACGCGCGCGGCCCCACAGAGGACGAGAGGAACGAAATATTGGCAGTGTGGCGTACGCTGATTATGTCGACAGCGAGAGGAGCAGCTGGTTTAATTGAGAGTGAGGCGGATTTTTTTTCGTCGACTGCGTTGAAACTTGAAATCGTTTTCGCGCATCTAATTGCCGCTATCGCTTTTCTCCCACGCTCCGACTTTCGATCAATAATGCAGGTCCATAATGGCCAAACCCGTCCACCTCGAAAAATTACATCCCTCTACAGTTGCAATTATTCGTTCCTGCGGAGAACAGCGCGGGAAGGCGGCTTATTTATAGATGCTTATAATCTAGCAAACGAAATAATAAAAGCACTCGAGACGTCGACGGCTCCGAGACATCGCGAAGACTCGCGCGGGTAATCACTCGTCGCTACATGTATAATTCTCGCACGCTTGAGAAGCTGCCAGCTGCGAGCTCGGGGTATTATACGTGCGTTTATTCACAGACTCCGGAAAATTGATTGTCCCGAGCTCGCTTACGTTCGAGGGGGCGCTCGAGCTGCCGCGCGTTTGCGCCGCCGATCACATCCTCGTATTGTGCAGTTTTTCGCGAGTCTCGCTTGCCGGATGTATTATTATTATTGGATGTAGCGGAGAGCTTTCAGTAGTAAGGGTCGCTGCTGGGTGGGGCAAAAACTGAGAGCGCGAGCGAGTCGAGAAAACGCAACCGGGCGTGTTTCATTTGTCAAGTCGCGGAGCGACGATTTGTAATTTTCTTCAACAATGACTGTGCGTTCGCGTGCTGCCGTGCGCCGTCGGCGTATTGCGTAAGCGCTCGTATACTATACGTTCTGCAAGCTCTCTTCTCGCGCGGGTTCCTTTAAGCAATGAATAATTATGGCGGAGCATGCTTGATTCGCGACAAACCGAAGCGGCGAGTTCTCGATACCGATAGGGGGGCAGGATAAAGAGGCGCGCAAACGCTCGGCCTTGTCGGAGCCGAGAGTGTTTTGGGCCGCAGTGCGATGCAATATTCATGCTGAATTGCTGATGCAGAACTATTAATCTCGGTGTCCCTCTTCGTCACTCAGCAATGTAAATCTGGACAATTATTCTTCATCCAGGCCGCGTGAGCACGGCAAAACAATCTCTCTTTCTCGCATCCCTGCGATAAATCATAAGAAAGAAAACCATTAGTGTTCGCCCGTCGAAGTTAACCCCTCAAGAAGAACGCGGCACGCGGGTGCGGATAAAAAAGCTCGCGGCTAGGAGCGGGAAGCGCCGGGGCAAAAAGGAGCAGACGAGCGACGACCGGACGCGTAATAAAGTAATTTTATGAAGTGGTCGGCCCGCGCCGTCCGGGTCTCGAGTGAAAAATTGCCGGCCGCTGCTGTCCACCCTTTAAGCGAGAACATACTGCAGGCCGCCCGAGCCGGCGATCCTTTTTCTTCTTCGCCGAGTCGAGGACGACGCTGGCCGGGGCAAAAAGGCTCGGTGCAGCGACCATAAGGCCGACGTCCTCGGTTTGGCACGGGTTTTCCCGGAAAAACTGCGCAGGGCAAAAAACTTGCGGCACGCGAGACCGGGTTCGTAATGAACGTTCGCTTGCAAAATAATCTCTTTTCTTCAAGCCGCTGACGACGGACGCGCGTGCTTATCGTAAAAAGCGCCGATAATGGATAATGGCCAAAGTGCTGCCGGTGCGGCAAAAGCCATCTTGGCTATGGGAAGCGCGTTCGCCGAGTCCAGAAGCGGCTGAAGCCCAGAAGAACGGAAGTCTGCCGGTGCCAGCTCGCCGGGATTCTCACGTTTTAAGCACATCTCGCCTCTCGGCTCTGCGAGGGGGCGCAAAGTTGCCGTCTTAGCTCGAACATTTTTAGGGGTTATCTTAATCTCGCTGGATTAGCGCGCGCTGCCTCCCGTCCTTCCGGGAATGCGCAAACACGCGAAAGCGCTCGGCGTAGACACACTCAATTTTAAACTTGCTCTCCTCGCTTGGCACTCACCTCATTCTCCCTACTCATTATTTGCTTATGAAATTTGAAAATAATAAAATCACAAGGCTGCGCGCATTACGCAACGGAGAAACAATCATCTAATTAATTAACTGTCATTTCTCAATCAACAATGACGTAGACATTTATTTTCGTTCGGCCGGGCACAAAGTAAATCCATTTGAAATTCCAAATATGTCGATTTCGCAAAAATGCCACGCTCACGGCGTCTGAAATTCATTTACCGTCGAGCGCGCGCAGGCTCGCGCGATCGTTATATTGCAAATAAATGGTATGCGCGCTGCATACTTGTAATAACATGCCGGAATGATTAATTTTGCTCGCTCGCAAAGCCGGTCACGTCACGTCGACATAAAAAAGATGGCGCAAGCCTTCTCGCGTTACGGCGACGTCACACTCTTCGGTGAGTCGACGGGTTGATCAAACTGACAATTATCCTGCGCAGCTCCTCTAATTAATAGCAAACCTCGCGGCAGAAAACATTAAACGAGCCCCTCTATATTCGGCGCAGTCTATACGCGGGCCGAATGGACCATCCCGTAGCTGTAATCACATTGTAATGTAAATTCATTACAAGCTAACGCGAGATTGCGTTGCCTCGTTTTCATCGCAAAGCCGCTCGGAGCGCGGGCGCGCGCCGCTCACCGAATCGAGAGGCAATTTTTTCGGGATTGAGCGAGTATATGAGCTCGGCCGTTTGTACAGTCGCGCAGAGTACCGACAGCTCGATCAAAGCCTCGGCCGAGACAGAGAGAGGGACGCGCTCAAAGAGGCGGATAGCGGATACTGGGCGCGAGAGCGAGCATGTTGCCGCGGTCGGCTCGCGGTTTTGCCGGCCCATCGTGCGGACGGACGACCCCGCGCGCTTCTTTTTTTTCATCGCGCGCGTGTATCGGGGAAAAGGAGGCAAGGGAGTGTGTACGCGAGCGGGGGATGCGGTTTAAGCTCGTTTTTTTTCTTTTTTTTCGGGGGGCGAGTTTGCGGCTGCGCTCGATTTCGCGAGGTGCCGGAGCGGATTATCGGCGCCGGAACGAGGGCTTTTTCGCGGCGAGAGGATTTTATACGCTGCGGCCTGTTTCCGAGGATAATTAGAGTGCATAAATGCGCTGATGTAAACAACGTAGAGCAGTAGCAGTGGCGGAAGCCAAAAATTAGCGAGCCGTAAAAAGGTCGAGAGCGCGTGCACGGGCGAGTCTCGGATGATTTCTTGCCGCAGACTCGGAAGCGGGCTCTATCTTGGCTCGGACGAGAAAGCCCTGCCTCGGGTTTTTCCGGCCAGTCGCCCGAACTCCCGAAGAGAGACGGAGAGCCAGCCATTTTCCGCGTCGCCATTCCGCGCGCTCGGAAGCACTAAATAATGCGTCGCGAGCTCGCGCGACTGGATGATTGTGGCCCGAAAGAGGGAGCGAGGGAGGGAGAGAGAGAGAGAGAGATTTTGCTCGCGCACAGAGTTATAGTGAAACTTTCGGGCATTTATTTCGCGAATCTGCATACTACGTCCGCCCGCCGCGCGAGGGACGACGGCGAGGGATTCCACGAGTCGTATGTAAGGGGCCACTTCGTTATGCGTCTTGTCTCCGCGCCCGCGCCTTTCCTTTTTCCCCCCGGCTGCGCCGGGTTCCTTTTCTCTTGTCAAGGAGTTTCGTCGCTCTCGCGCGCCTGCAACTGCGGGAGGCTGCGTGCGCCGGCGGATAACTCCGGATTACTCCGCACGCCCGAAAAAGCTCGCCTCTCCGCTTCTCCGCTTCTCCGCTTCTCCGTTCTCCCCCGTTTGCCGGCAAATAAAGATGCGCGGCAAACTTGGTCGCGCGAAACTGCGAACAATCGGCAGAAGTCGAGATGCCAGAAAGATACGGCCGCGCCTGTGCCGTGTCGCGCGGCCGTATATACGTATATAACGTATGCATATCCGCGCGCGTCGGGAAAATTTACGACGGGGCGAACTGCTCTCTCGGAACTCGAGACCACCCTCCGTAGGCAGCGGTACGCCTCGCGAGTCGCACGGCGCTCTTCTTTCTTCTCTCTTGCTCGCTCGCTCCCGCGCTCGCGGCTCCGATGCAGCCGAACTTTGAAAATTCGAGCTATAAAACTTTTGGGCGCGATCGTTTGTACGCGGGCGCCGCCGCCGGGCGCGTGACTATATAATGCCGACGGCGTGGGAAAGGGTCGTTAAACAAGAATTTCCAAGACGTGCTCGCGGCGAAGGCGAAGGGGTGGAGGGGGCAGGGGCTACGTGCAGCCCGTAGTGCGGATTGTCTCCGGAGCAGGCGGGAGCTGCAGGAGTGATTTTCCCGAATTTCATCGTCGCTCGTCCTCTTTTTTCGCGTCGGCGTCGTATTGAATTCGGGCGCGTTATACACCGTACGAACGAGCCGGGGACGACGTCGTTAAATTAACTTAAAAACGCAATCGGATCATCTTTACAGCTTCCCCCTCATTATGACTCCCCTTGTCCACTCGTGCGAGGGAAAAAAGCGGAGGCGGAAAAAACAGACGCTCGGCGCGCCGGTTAATCCCGTTAATTCGTACCTCCGCCAAGTGGCGATAAAAAAGAGTAACGCGCGCGTGCTTTCTTTTGAAAAGGAGCCGCGACGAGGGTGTTAAACGAGCAGGAGACTGGGATTTCGTAATTCTCGGATCGAGTTGTTGAGCGAAATTTTTACAACTGCAGCTCGGTGTCCGTTGCAAGTACACACCACTCTCACTGCGTGAATGAGCAGAAGGGACGTTATTATATCCGCCGGTGGCGGTGTGGCTGACGAGGGCACGTGGGGCGAGAGAGTGGGCCAAGCGAGGGATGGGAACGGAGAAAGAGCGCGGAAGCAGCGAGAGAGGGAGTGCGTATGTGCAGTACACAGCGCGCTTGTTTACCGCCGAGCCGCAAACCGCCGACAAAAACATTAATGACGAGCCTTAACGTCTCCGTGTAATCTTCCTCTTTATGCTCTCCCCGCGAGCGAAGTTGTCTCGCTTTTCAAACGGCTTAAAGAGTTTCGTAATCTCTTTATGCGTATCATGTCCTCGAGAATGGCCGAGTGATCGCGGTCTGACGCGCGTCGGCTCTTACCACTCGACGCTCTCGGAAGAATTCTCAAAACTCTTCGCCTGCCTTATCGACAGTTTAGCTGAGACGTCACTACTCCGAAAGTATATTCCGAAGAGCTCGCATCGCATAAAACAGCTCGTAATTCCCAGCGAATTCCACAGCAGCAACGACGGCGTCGGCAGTTTCATTTACAGCTCTCCCGTCTCGCCTAGTGTTCGAAGAAGAAGAAGAAGAAGAAGAAGAAGCAGCAGCTAGTGGCAGCCCTTCGGGGCCCATTATCCCGCTCGAGGCGTTACCTCGAAAAATCGCCCCGAAAACAGCTCCCTGTACCCCCGCTCACACCTACGGAGCATCAGCCAAGTTCCCGCAGGAGTGTCGGGGCCCATAATTCCAGCTCGCCCGGAGAATGTCCTCGTTTATCCGAAAATTCCGTCGCAGCAGCAGCAGCAGCAGCAGCAGCAGCAGCAGCAGCGACTGCTCGAGAAACTTTGCTCATTTTTCCCCCTCGCCTCGTCATCGTCGTCGTCGTCCTCGTCCTCTCCTCCTCGTCGAAGAGCCAGAAGAGCCAGACTCCGGAGAGGGAAGTGGCAAACTCGCGACTGCAGCCGCGGGCGAGAGAAAGCTCGAGAGAAAGAGAGCGAGCTGCGACGCCAGTCTCGTCGTTCCGGTCGTGCTGGCGCGAGAAGGGGCAGGAGGGCGAGTGAAAAAGGAGAGGGAGCGCGGTGCGGCGCAGGGCGAGGCTGATATTTTCTTATCTTCTCATTACTTAATTTTACGATTGCCCCTGATAGCGGGGTTGCCGCCGCCGCCGCCGCCGCCGCTTCTCCCGGCGCCCGGCGCTGCTCGTTGCCATGGCTACCCCGCACTTAAGTGCCTCATAAAAAGATGAAAGGCACCACCACCATATTTCCCCGAGCACTTCTTCCTTCGTGCCGCCGCGCTGCGACGCGAAGCGGGTCCTCTTTGTGTGTCCCGATAGCGAGCCGAGCGCGCGGTCAATCGCGCTCGTGGAACGGCATGAAAAATTCAAAGGTCCTTCGTTATTACTTATTTCGCCTTCCCAGAGAATGCCAAAGTGCAGATTCGACGTTCGATTGATGGCTTCGATCCATGCTGGAGGAATTCTGGGCATCAATCGCCGCACGCGCGTTATTCAAATATCATTCCGCTTTATTAGTCAGGGCCGCCGGGCGAGACACGCTGATCGTCCGGCGAGCGCGCTTTAAAATTAATCGGCCGCGTTCCGCGAGCGATTCCGAATGATTAAGCCGGCGGCGCGGGGCGAATCTTCCGCGCGATCAGCCGGCTCTTCTGAGCTATTTCTTGCTGATCACCCGGCGAGTCGGTGAGCCGGCGAGCAGTCGGCAACACCTCGCTCCCGTTCCTTTATCCCGCAGTATCTATCTTCATTTTCTTAATCGCCTCCGCGCTGCCGGCGCTTCCTTCTTCTTCCCTTCCCCGGCAGCGCGCGGGGTGTCCCGGACGGAGCTGCTGCTTTCCCGGACGCTTTTCCCTCGCACCTCAGCCCTCGCCCCCGTCGGACGAAGAGCCGCCGAGGCGCAAGATGGCGACCGCTGACGAAGACATATTACCCGGCGATAATACAGCCCGAGAAGTTTCTAAGGAGCCGGGGCTTTGCGGGGCGAGGAACAGATGGCCGTATCTCGTATACCTATATAGCTGAACCGAGGATCATTTCAATTTTCCGGGAATTTCGAGTTTCCGCTCGCTGGAAAATCGCGCGGATGGAGGATGTATTATCCGCGGCGCCGGAGGTCGATTTTTCAAAGTCGCTCGAGCTCCTCCGTGCGCTTCACTGACGATGCGAATTTTCGGCCCCGAAATAAGATTCGAGTTCGTCGCTGGAACGACGTTAAAACGCGGCTGAGCCTCCCCTTGTTAATTCCGTCATCAGGGGCCCTAAAACGCTCTAAAACGCTCGCACGCGCGTTAGCTGCAGCTCTCGGATCATCATCGTCGGCGGATATCGCGATTCCCGCCCTCGATCATCATCGTACGCTGTAACGCAATCGCGCCAATTAATTTTCGAGCCTCTGCAGGGTGGTGGGGACGAGCGGCAGCTCTCTACTCGCTCGCGCTCCTCGTCCTCCCGGCAGACACACGTGGCTGGCGTGCGATCTTATTAAGGGAGCAGCGGCGCGCTCGCTGCGCACATGTGTGCGCGGATAATCCGTACGCGCTCGCACGCACACGGAGAGAGCCGAAATGTGGGACAAACTCGCTCGAAGCTGCTCCTGCATCTCCGCGCGCGGATGTGTGCCGGAAGGCGCCTTGTTTTCTTCTTCCCACGTGCGAGGACCACCTGTTCGGTTGTCTTGATTTTTTCGCTCTCCAATTCCCCGAACGGGAGCGGATTTTTTTTCTTTTCGGACGCGCGCGGTCTGTTGTTGTTGTTGTTGTTGTTGTTGTTGGACCGATTGCCTGACCCAGTTTCGAGGCACCGTTACCCTCGTGAATTAATAGCTGCCTGGCGTGGACGGACAGATTGTTGGCGTTGGCTGACTCTTTTCGCCGATCAGATATCCTGCGCTCCTGAAAAGAAAAAAGCCATTGAAATACGAACGAAAATTTTTATCATCGCCAAGATCCGTCCCCGCGAGCGCGAGAGAAAAATCGAAATAATAATCCCCGCAAAATGAAAAAAGTTTTCGCCCTCCCGAGCGTCGTGCGTATAATACAGCTCGTCGGGCGCGGATCGTTTTTCCCAACTTCCGAAGCCCCGACCGGCTGTAGCCGCGCCTGGCTCCCGATAAAATACCCAAGGGTTGTGTAATTTTCTCGTGCAAAATGTATGGCGCGCCGAAGCAAGTTACTTCTCCTTCCGCGCACCAGCAGCTGTAGCAGCGGCGCGAGCGAGAAAACGAGTTGCTCCCACGGCCCGCTGCGCGAGAAAGTCTCGAGCGAGACGGCGAGCGGGTCTCAACTTTCTTCTCCACCCCCGTCTTCTTCTTCTTCGTCTTCTTCTGCCTCTCGCGCTCTCCCCTTCTCGAGCCCGGAACGCCGCTTTTCCTTAGCTCGCTGCACGAGGGGGCGGGGGTCGGCCATTTTCCCGAGTTCTTAATATTTTCATGATGGCGGCCGGCGCTGCGCCGGCGCCCGGCTCCTTCGCTCGGGGGTGGAGGGGCTGCAGTAACGGTCGGCGGCGGTGGCGGCGTCCTCTTTTCTCTCTTTCTCGGCTTCTCTACGCAGCGGCAGCCGCCGCACTTGGGTGGGGGAGAAATTAGAAAAGGGGAGATTTAAATATCAAGCCCCGAGGGGCGGACCGCCGCCGCCGCTCGCTACCTCGAGCTCTCTTTCTCGCTCGCTTCGGCAGCCCCGGCTGCAGCCGTCCTTCACCCCCCGCGACTCTCTACAGCCCTGCTCGCGCGCTGTAGAAACTCGAGTTTCTCGGCACTTGCTCGCTGTGGAGGTGAGCATAAAACGCTCACCAACACCGAGGCGGCCGGCCAGAGCGACGTCTTTTCCATACGCGACGCTGCGCTGGCGATGATACGCCGCCGCCGAGCTCGCTCGACGTGTATCGATTCGCTTCTCGGCCGAGAGATGCGGCCTCCAATTATTTTTATATAATGTCGTTCGCGAGCTTTTCATAATAAAACCTGAAGAAATTCTTCAGGTCGCATCTTTCGCCGGAGCTTGCGGATGCTGGCAGTTTGTAGATACACGTGCGCGGAGAGCGTGGAGGCGCGTCGCTCTCGCGGAAGAGCACGTGTGTGGGATGCCTGCGTGCTCGCGACTGCGACGGCAACCTGTTCGTTGTCGCTTTTCTGTCGCTTTTCGCGCGCGACTCTTTCTCTCGCGAATCTGCGCTGTCCGTTTTTTTCCGTCGTCCGATCAATCTCCACGGCGTCTACTCGCAGGGGGGACTTTAATTACGCAAACGAACCGCGCGCGAGACAAAGAAAAATAAGATTAAGCGACTTTTCTTCACTGCGCCCCGAGATGATTCTCAGACAAGGCAGGAGACATCCAAGCTATGAATGCCGAGGCATCCAGCCGTGCGACGCGAGCGACTGAAGGACGATTCTCTCCCCTCGAGCTTTCGAGCTTCTCACAATTATCGTTCGAGCCCCCGGAGGGAGTAGCCGAAAAAGAACCGAAAGGCCTGAGAAATTCCGGAGATCTGTCATGCAAATTCCAGGGCGCTCCCTCGAAAACAAGGCACGGCCTAACGAAGTCGCCGGATAAACGCGAGAAGGAAAGTCGTTGGGGAAGAAAGCCGATACCCGTTCGCGGGGGCGAAGACGAGACGAGACGACTCGCGAAAAGGACGCCGGGACAAAGGGAGGCCTGACGAACGGAGGCTGCGGAGAAGCGTCGCCAAGGCGATGCGAGCTCGTTTTTTACCTCGCGAAAACAGAAGCGCTTCCGGAAAATGCAACAAAGGAGGACGAGAGATAAAAAGCCGAGCGGATTCGAGCTCCTCCTCTTTCGTAACGAGGATAGCGTGGCCTCGTGGAAGAGAGCGACAAAGACGTCGTCGAGACTCGAGAGCGTAGTTCTGCAGGAAACGGAACTCTGATAGGTTCTCTCGCTCCGCGAGCGACTGGCAGAGGCGAGGCGAAGAAAAGAGAGCTCGGCTGGCTGGCTGGCTGGCTGGCTGGCTGGCTCCGAGGAAAATGTCGTGGAAACAACAAAGTCTTGTGTACTCCACCCACGCCTTCCCCTCCCATCTCCCGCTCTCTCTCTCTACCCTATATTTTCCGTATCTGCCGCCCCTTCTTTAATTACGTTCAGTCCCCCTCCTTCTTCTGCTTCTTCTTCTGCAACTTGCCGGCCGCCCTCCTTTGCTGCTGCTGCTTCTTTATCTACATAGGTATACTCCTCGCCCTCGGCCTCTTTCTCACTCTTTCGCGAGGGAAAGGCGAGCCCGTTCGTTTCATCTATTCATCCTCGCTGCTGGCGGCGCTGCTTCCCTCTCGCTCGCTCCTCTCTCCCGTTTTTAGAGGAGAAAATTTTAATTGGAATTCAGAGACGCCGTGCTCGAGACTCGCTAGCTCGCTCGCTTCTTCTTCTTCTTGCCCGCCTTTTCTCCAGAGCTCTACCCGGGCTCCGACCTCCGATGCCTATAGCCGCCGCGCCGCCAGCGGGAAAGACCAATGATCCAATTGTCCTCGACTTTGCTTGTTTTCTCCGCGAGCTAGGTGTTTGCGCCATCGCGTTGCGCGCGAGCGATCGCCTCGAAAACTCGAGACGACGTGTTTTCCGAGCGAGCGGTAGTCGACTCCGACTCCGACTCCGACTCCGACTCCATTCTCGATCGGGCGCGCGTATGATTTTTGCTGCAACTCTGCAGCTCGTCGAGCGCGCTGTCCCCGCTCGAGACGCGGTTGCTATCGATTTAGCAATTAGACCGAGGATAATTAGGTACACTTGGCTGCTCCTCTCCGGCGTTTCTTCGTGCAGCTCCTCTAATCTTTTGCATTCATCAAGTTTTAATTTGAATTCTGATTGCGACTCGGGCAAAAAATCTCGCGTAATTGCTTCGGCATGGAGATTGCTCCCGATGTACGCGCGTCGGCAAAACTTTATGCTAAGCAGAGTTAAATATGCGACGCCCGCTTACATAATCGCGCGATTACTTTGGAAATCGTTTAGTTCTCCGAGCAGGATAATGACGGGCAGCCCCGCGGTTACGCAAGCTCTTCTTTCATCGGGCCGAAGAAAGGCCCGACCAATTTGACCGTTCGAGCGAATAGCCGCCGAGACGGGCGAGACAAACAAAAAGCTTAATTGTCCCGCGTTCGGAGGAAAAAGACGATTCGATCGGGTGTGGGAAAGGAGGGCTGAGAGAGGACTGGGAGACGATGAAGCTGCTCAATTCGAGTTCGCTGAAACAGTTTGCGCCTGCGGTCCACCGAAATTAATTCGACTACACCGTGTCGAGCCGACTGTCTCGCGCACGACTCGCTCGCTCGCTCGCCTGCCGCCGCTGTGGTCCCGTTTGATGTGTTTCCGCTCCTCTATTTTTCCAAGTCGATCGCATTTCGCGCTCAAGCCATTCGCCATTCGAGCCATCATCTCGGCAAACCGATAAAATTTTTCCTCCCCCGCTCGCAATTCTCGGGAAAGCTCATCCCGAGGCTCATCCCGAGCAGAAAAGCCGAGAGCCCTCCCCGGCTGTCCCCTCTCGGGCCACTGCGTCGATTCCATTCCATCGGAATGTATATATTCATCCGATATTCCCGAAGAGAGGATAGACGAGCGCGCTAAGACATTTCTGGCACGAAGCCCGAGTTTGTTCTCTCTCCCCCTCGGCCTCACCTCTCTCCTCGTAAAGTGCACGAGTTATACGGAAAACCGGTCAGAGGCGAGAGCGGCAGGGCGGCAGGGGCGGCGGAGGACGTCGTCGCCTCTTTCAAACTCGCTCGCTCTCTCTCTCCTCCACCTCCGGGAGGAAGAAGTAGGAAGAAGAAGCGGCGGCGGCGGCGGCGGCGGCAGCAGCGAGAAAGTGCGCAGTCTGCGCGCGAGTAGCTGGAGAAAGAGACGACGGCGGGTACGGCACAGAAGAAAACGCGGAAGAAGACGGAGACGGAGTCCGCTGTTTCCAAAGGTCGTGAAGGCTCTCTTTACAGCCAAGACGAACGAAGGGGAGGAGGAGGACGAGAGGCTTTCGCTCGAGGTCGTCGTCGTCTCCGTCGACGGAGCTTAGGAGAGAGAAATAAAGATGGCCGCGTCTCTCTCTCTCTCCCACTCGCTCCCACTCGCTCCCTTTCACACTTTCTTATACTTTCCGAGAGCTGCTGCTGCAGCGCCCGCGGATTTTCCGTCCCTCTCGCCCCGAGCTTGCAGCGAACTTTCCTCCGCTCGGCGACATGCGCAGTTTGCCCCGGCTATATACTTTGGAACTTGGATAACAGTCATTTTGGCCTTTTTACACGGACGGGTTTTGTGCTACGCCTCTGCCGCTGCCTTTCGCGGAATTATTAGCGGAAATATGGGGCTCCCGAGCTTTCTCGGAACCGGCTGTTCGTGCGCCCTCGTTAGACCATTAACAATCAGAGAGTCCATTCAGAGCCGGCCTTTTAATCGGAGCTGAAAAACAAGCCCCGCTATACGGAGCTCCGCGAGGCGATTCGCGGAGGACATTTACGACGCATAAACTTCTTGCCGCGCGTAAAAATGCGCGAGCGCCGGCGTGGGCGACATAAAGATAAGAAATGCAGCTCACTCGGCGCTGTCGCTGAAGCGGGTGGAAGCCCGAGCTATCTGCGTCTCCCGAGGCGAGAGGAAGAAGGCGCGCGAAGAAGGGTTGGGTTGACGCTCGCTCGGTCCACCCGTCGCGCGCAGCTGAGAACGCCGCTGGCGGCTCCCGCCCCTCTCGGACGGCTCGGTCTCTCTCTCTCTCTCTCTCTCTCTCTCTCTCTCTGAATCAATAAGAACTGCGTTCACCCCCGAGCAAACGCCCAGCCTACGCCACCCCACCCCCGACCCCCGTCGCCTGCTTCCTCTTCTTACGCCGCCGTCGCCGCCGCGTGTACAGTCTATAGCGGCTTCGTTCGAACCTGCCTCTCTCGGCACAATGCTACGCGCGCGGGCATATCTATATATACCTGTTTGGAGCTGAACTTTTGATGTATCGGGAGTCCGCCGGCTTTGTGCCTCCTTCTCCCTGTTTGACTATCTATGTTTTTCCGGGAAAATTCATCTTAGATTCCGCCGCGCGAGTCTGAGATAAAATATTGACTCGAGAAAAGGCGCCTCGACTATGCTGCTGCTGCTGCTGCTGCTGCTGCTGCCGGCACTGTTATGTATGCGAGTTTTAAGAAAATTTAACTCGTTCATTTTACTTTAGAAGCGGCTCCGGCAGAGTCGCGACTCGCGCTGCAGTTCAAGATGAAAATTATAAACTTATATCTAACGAGGGCCGCCCCTAGCAACCGAGACGCGTAAACCGTTAATATTTCAATAACAATTATTAAACTTTGCCATTTAAGTTTTATATTTGTTTCGCGCAAGTGCGATTACTTGCAAACTAGTTTTCAGCCGGGAAAATGCCAAATTCTAATGAATATAAGATTCGAAAGCTCCCCGTCGTACCGTACACGAAACTTCCTAATGGAATTCTGTATTACTTACGTTTTTTCGCGCCGCTCGCATGCCGCAGCGGAACACAGACAAAGCGCCAACTTTGCGACTAGCGAAATTTCTCTAATGCGCTGCGAAAAGTTTCCGCCTTTCCTCCGACCCCGAATTAAGAAACAGCTCTTTCCAAGTCGCGGACTGGCTGATCGAATCAAGCCCGACTGCTACTGGAACGAGTGGAGTAGCCTCGCGCCACTGTCAGCCGCGCGATCAGTTACTTACGCTCGCAATATTTTTAGAAAGTCCCTCGACTGAGACACAGATTCACCCTCTCGCGTGCGCGGCTACGTCCATTCAGTCGCGCAATTACACACGTCTGCCTGCGCCGAAAAATCAAATTTTCCCGCTGGCCTTGAGCAGCAGCAGCAGCAGCGCGCGAGACGGCCTCCGAGACGTAACTCGATTTGCCCGCGAAATCGCGTCGCTTATCGCGCACACATAGCTCTCGCGAGCTTCGATTAGCGTACGTACACTCGCGCGGTCGCCTGAATATTCCATGATGCCCGGATGATCGCGCGCTCCCGGCCGAGGGTGAAGAGGAAGACGCCGCGGATGCAGTTTTAATGCGGCGAGGCTGCGGACGTAAAAATTCGATAGCGTTCGATTATGCGCTGATTCGCGTCGACTTGCCGCTGGCTTCGAAGAGTCGAGCTCGTGAATTTTTAACGGCTCGTGGCTAGTCAGCGGAATACTTCCACCGCCGCCGCTGAAAGTATCGATTACCGTTTCACGAGATTAGACGCGAGGCTTCCTGCATTTGCCATCGAACTATGAAATTTGTAGATTTCGTTCCCAACGCGCGAAGAGTCGCTCCCTCGAAGCAAAAACAGTTTCGAAATTCTTCTATTCTGGGCTGCGGGAACTAACTTTCGGTTTTGTCGACGGGAACTCCGGTGGAATATCCACCGCCGCTAATCACCTTACGGATCACCTTCGACTAGGAGTTAGCAAATTCAAACTCGATTAAGCCCACGCTCAAAAATTCATCTCCCACCATGATTACTGTGCCTTCGAACCCGATCCATCGATTTCCGCTCAATATTTCATGTGGGTACACACGCGAGCCACTCAGCTCTCCATCTCGGGACTCGTGAGAGACGAGAGAGAGAGAGCGAGAGAGAGTCGGTCGCATCACTTCTCGGAGGAATCGCTCGTCGAGAGGCGAGCGTATAGAGCACGCGCGCATAATAATCCTGTACAAACGCGCCAATGTAAACAGCGAGAGGTGAGCGCGAGCTCTTCTGCTCCTGCGGTTAGCTTCTCCACGTATACGGTACGCGCGTTCGCGAGTGTCTTCAAATGCCGGGGTAATTTATCTTTCAATGAAGACCAACGTGTTTCGCGACGAAAACCAGAGCGTGCGGCGGACAAGCCGAAAAAGCTGGAGCTAGACTACGACCAACCGCGCAGTTTATTCCGCTACTTAACTTTGCCCCAAAACAACGACGAAAAAGAAAGGAGACTGCGTTACACGACCGCGAGAGCTGCACAGTAGCCGCCTAAGTCCTCCGCCAAAAGACCCGCCAAAAAGGCAGTGCGACCGCGGAAGCTTTTCTATTTTCCAATTTTCCGCTCGTTTTCCCGCAGACGACCCCGTATTCGTTATTTCGTCGGAATGGCAGCATTGGCAGCGGATCTTGGCGAAAGAATCGGCGAGAAAGGGATGAGTCGGGGTGTAGGAAAAGTAGGGGTGAGTGGGCCGCGCGGGTACCTCCGCATTAAAACGAGAGGCAAATTCGTAGTCGGGCGCTAGGCGGAGGGGCGGCCAAAGTTTTAAATGATTTTCGCCGAAGTTGCCTCGCGAGTTGGTTTATTAGGAAAAGTCAATTTGCCCAGAGAGCCGGGAGAGCGAGCGAGATAGAAGAAGACGGGCCGCCGCGCGAAAGGAGAGAAAGAGAAAGACGGATCGAGCGGAAATTAGAGGCGAGGGAGGCTGCCGCCGCTCCGATGCTTTTCTCTCTCGCCCTCTGCCCTCTCTCTGTGTTCTCTCTTCTCTAGCTCTCGGCGGCGGGCGAACTGCAGCGGCGCTCCGAGTACCTCGCGGAAAAGTCCGAGAAAATTACAACGTTGCATTTCTACTGCGCCGAGCTTATTCCACATAGCTCTATTTTGTTCGGCCGAGCCGCCGAGAGCGCGAATATTGATATTGGAGTCGAGCTGACGAGCGCCGAAGAAAAATAAAAAAAAAATTCTGATGCACGTTTAAAGAAGCTGCAATATAAAGAAAAGTGGCAAGTTCATGAACGCCGAGTTAATTATTGGCAATAAAGGGACGAAATTTCGATTCTATATTCTCCGCGGGCGTGCGTTAAATTTAATTACTTTAACTTTATTCGGCATCGTAATTTCGGAGCGAACGAGCGCGCTATTAACGCGCGTAACTTTGATATTTTGCTATTAATATATGTATATATCAAAGCGGAATTCTTCGATGGTCTTAAGAATCTGCCAATGTTCAATTAAGCGTCTCTGATAATTGATAAAGGTGAAATTGTTCTTGTTTTCCAAGGCGATTAAACCGCTCGCGTCGCAGCAGGCAGCCGACGCGTGAAATTAAAATTCCAAACTGAAGCGCTCTCGATCAAACTGCGGACTTTTCCAGAACAGAATCTGCAACCGCCGCGGCGCCCGTAAAGCTCCACCGAGCTCGCACTTCATGTGCAACGCGGCCTCGGGCGCATATAAGTAACTCGGTCCGCTCCTTGTTATTTCTTGTTTATGATGGTCGCCGCTCTACTCGCCGACCGGGGGATTCCGTTACTATTTATTTCATGGCAGCTCGCCGCATCTACGCCCCGTTTAAAGGCTCGGCAGCTCTCCTTGCCGCCTCCGTACATCAGCGGGGGACTCGGTTATTAAATAAAAAGCAGAGCCATCCGCTTCGAACAAGCGAAAATAACGAGTTCTGTTCTAGTTCCCGGCCGGCGAAACGCGAGAGGGAGAAAAAGGGCAACTCGCGCCGAAAATTCAGCCAACTACTCCGGAAACTCGTCGAAAAATTCGGGAAAAAGCGCGCTGCCGCACTAGTCGGTCTCGAAAAATTAATTATATCTCGAAAGTTGGAATCGAGTTGGGCGAGCGTTTGTTTTTGCCAGCGTCGTCGTCGGAACTTCACGTCGACCTGTAGCCTATATACACGTGTAGAGCAGCAGCAGCAGCAGCAGCAGCAGCAGCAGCAGCACCTGACTCGCGGTGGAAAATTTTAAACGAAAGTTTACTAATGAAGGCGACGCGCGGCGGAGCCGAGTTTCGCGAGCTGGAAAATCGCTCGACGAGCTGCGCGCGAGCGAGCTAGAGAACTTTCAGCCTTTTTGAGCCACTTTTACCCCTCGTCGTCTCGACGCCTTCGGGGCCGCCCTCCTCTTTCTCCCCGACTCTCTTTTTATTATACCTACGCCGCTGAAAGTTGATAAGCCGCCTTTCAAAGGCGCTTCTTTCCGCCGCCGCCGCTCGCGATCGATGGCATTCCTTTGTCCGTGGATTTGCGGTCAAGAGACTGGAAGGAGACGACGCGACGGCGGCTCGGCCAGTCGAATTTTCAAAAATTTCATACTCGAGAAAATAATCGCGGTCAAACAGAAGCCCGACTGATTGCGCGCGTGCCCCCGGCCCCGCTGTAAGGAGGCGCAGCTCGTCCGAAAGATTGTTTCGCAAAAGAGCGCCGAGATTATAGAGCCGAGCGAGAGCCCCTCCATTTTGCCCGGCCATCTTTCCGTGGCGGGCGTTTTGTTTGTCCCCTCCCTCGCTCGCCCGCTATGGCTTTCCGCACGAGCCGGGCCGAGGGTTAGGCGCTCGCCGCCGAAAGTATAAGGGCTTAAAAATCCCCTTATTCCGTGCGCGACTCGAGGAGGAAGCGGGATTATTTTTTCACAGGCAACAGTATAGACGCTGCAAATCGTCCGATGCGTTCAATTCGAGTCAAAATTAAACAAGCTCTCTGCCCCTCAGAGCCGGAGCCATCGCCTTAAAATAATTACCCCGCGTCTCTTCTTCTCCCTCAAAATTCAGCCTTTCGTCCGCGCTCGCTCCGCAGCGGCGAATTGGGGTGCGAGCCGGAGAAAGAAGCCTCTATATCTTTCGAGCGCCCTACTCGCCTTCGCAGCAGCGGCAGCAGCGGCAGCAGCGGCAGCAGAAGAGAAAAGCTCCGGCGACGAGAGCGCGGGAAAAGGGTTCGGCCCCAAAAATCATTAAAACCTTCCTCCCTCGCGGCCTAAGTGCAGACCTGTATAACATCCAGACTTGGGGTCGTCCCTCGCGCGAACGAAAGAAAAGGGGAGAGAAGAAGAAGACGACGAAGGCAGCGGCGGCAGCTTCCGCCCACGCGCGCAAGCCACATTGTAATCGAACCCCGGCTGCCGCCGCCGCCGCCGCCGCTGCTGACGAACTCGAGCAAGGCTCCCGTCGAGATGTATAATCCAGGCGCGCCGAGTTATATGAATTAATTCATGAATTCGTAACGGAGACGCGACGCCGGATTACGGCGCGCTCTTGCAAAAATAATGCGCTTACGCCGCCGCCGCTGGCCCCTCACACCTTGGGATTTCCTTGGAAAAATTCCGAGCCCAGCTACAGCTGGCTTCGCTCTGGAAAAGTCGTTATTACTCGACGCGGAAAAGATGATAGTAGACTGCGCGCACGGCACGCTCGCCCACTCGATAAAACATTCAGCGTCGGGGCGCGCAACTAGCTTCTCGACTCGAAGGCTTCCGTACTCGGTCATTTCGCTGCGAGAATCACCACTTTTCCGCGACCCTCGCCTCGTATTATACACCGCTGACAAGGGGGAAAATAATAAAGCAAAAGTACGAGTTATGTAAGGCTTCGCCGGGCCGGGACACGAACGACACGGCTGCAGGCTCCTTTCTCCTTCTGAAAAACCAGAAAAACCTCGAGCGACGGATATAATACGAGCGCGGTCTCTTTGTTGTTGTAAAAAATCCGAAAAAGAAGCGCGCCAGATGTCGCTTCCGGTGGCCCTGCTTCAAGACGTCTTGCGAGAAACGACGTTTCACCGATGGAACGAAAAGAGGTCGCTCCTTATCACGCGCGCACGTTAGATAAAGGAGAGAAAACGGAGAACAGCGGAGAAAAGCGGATAGCCTCTTCTCGGAAGCAGAAACTTTGTCGAACGCCTCCGGACTCGGGGAATATAAATTCGTCTAATCTAAATCGAGAAGCTTCGATTCGATTCCTTCCCTCGCTATCTCGCCGATTCGTTAACTTGCGCCTTCTTCGGGGCGATATTACGGGTTTTTGCGAGTTCGAACGTCACTGCACCTTCACACGCACACTCTGCCGCGGCACACCTATACGGGCGTATAGGTAAGACGGAGCACAGCGAAGGGGGTGCGAGAGCGCAAGAGAGATTCCAGTTGCCGGTAAGACGCCTTCAGACCGCAGAGTAAAGTATGGGGCCATACTTCACTCGAACGTGCGCTGGCTCGGCTCTCCCGCTCGCTCCGGCGTCATCCTGCGCTCGTCGTTTTAATGAAACTTTGAAAAATCACCGGAATTAACTGAATTTGAATTACACCCGCGCCGGAGAGTGAGAGAGAGTGAGAGAGCCGCGGGAGGGAGAAGGCAGCCGAGTCACCCTCTCCAGGGGGATGGGAGGGAACCGGCTATAGAGGCGCTGTTACGCGTGACGATTCATCCAACTTGCCGCCTGCGGATTCTCGCGATTTATCGAAACGTCGTCTTATCGCACCCGGGAATTCCACTTTTTCACCAAGCACTGCTCTTCGATATTCGCGTGGCGCGAGCTCGCGCGAAAAGTTGCCGCAGTCTCAGCGGACGGCGAGCGAGCGACTAGCGGGCCCGAAAAAGTGACCGTCGAGAGAGAGCGAGCGAGCGGCCGGTCCGCTTTTGTCCTCCCCGTTCGCGCTTCTTTCATTTCTCGCGCCGCGGCACACAGAAAACTCCCCTCCCTCCCGGCCGGCCGGTCCCAAGGAGCCGCGCGCTGCCCATTCAAAATGAACCTCCGAAACTGGACAAACCAGTTTACCGTTTTCGAAATTAGCCCGGACGGCCGGGCCGGATTCGGTCACCGGCCGATGTCCAGTCGAAAATTTTAGAAGGGGGTTGCCGCAACTTACGGCCGAGAGCATTGGACGACTGTTTCGACGTTGGGCATGCGCGAGCACCAGTTTTTCAAAAGTAGTTTAGTAGTCCCGATTCCGCGATCCGAGTGTAGGTGAACCGAAAAGTTCGAAACGCAGATCTATGGGACTGCTCCCTGCGTCATCTCGCGTAGCCTGCAATAAATTCAACGAGCATTCGCCGAAAAATCGGGAACACAGCGGTGCACGTCCAGCATCTAAATCACGCAGCCGGTACATGCTCGCGTTTTGCCGAACAGGCGGTCGTGCAAGATTTTAGAAGAAACGATCGATCCGCTTAAATCAGAAATCGGCGGGAGACAGGCGTATAAGGGATTCCGCGAAACTGCCTCCTCGTCACCCCGAATTCCCCGGTTAACTTCTTGCGCCGTTAAACGCCGCGAAAGAGAGTTAACTTCTCGAGTTGCACGTGCACACGTCTATCGCGCCTCGTCTCCTCCGCGTGTCCTCGCATATAGACACACACAGACTCGGTGTTTAGTGTTCATGGCGCCCAAGCAACCTCGATATACGAGTTCAACGAGCGCGAGCTAGCGCGAGAAGAAGAGCCACACGCTGCAGCGCAGATTCCCTCTTTCCCTGCGCTTTCTCGCTGCCGCCGCCGCCGCCGCCACTGCAGCTCACGCGGCTCTGAAACAATGGACCGAAATAAATAGCCGGCCTTTTGTCTTTTGTTTCTTGAGCCCATTGTTGCGCGTCCGGAGATAAGAAAACAAGAGAGAGGCGAGGAGAGAGGGCGAGAGAGACGCACACGCCGCAGTTTACGAGCTTCGGGGCTAAAAGACGGAGCGACTGCACACTGCTGCAGTATACGTGTGTGGCGCTTTTTGCATCCTGCATATCCTTCTTCGCGCGACTCCTTCTTCCGCCCGCCGCGAGTCAAGGACGTCGCTTTGATTTAGTTCTCCGGACTCTTTTCGCGCACAGCTTTTGTTCGGGCCGCGGGCAATTGATTTGTTGCGTTGCGAGCCGGGCTTTTCGGAAATTCGCAGCTTCGTCGCGCTCTCGGATTTTTCCACGGCGAATTCGCCGCCTCGTTCGCCGCCTCGTTCGCCGCACCGCATCGGCAGCCGACAAACGAACGTATTGCGTGCGCGAAATTTAATACAGGCGCATTATCAATTCGACGTTTCGGGTTGCGCGCGCTACGCGACCCTTTGTCGCGCGCGCGCGATATATATATTGAATTAAACGACGCGCGCCGGATGAAATTCTGCGGTGGCATGGCGCGGCGCGCGACGACTGAAAAGAGCCTCGGTTTGGCGCCCGGCCGAAAATAAATATCATGAATTATGCAGGCCCGAGCGCGCGAGCGCCAAGTGTAAGATAGGCGGGTAGAAAATCCGGCCGATGTAATTATTTCGCGAAAAATCGGCGTGTCAACTGCAGGGGAAATTCGACTCGGGCGTCGACCGCATCGGTTCGCCAAAGTGCAGCAACCAATTCCCGTCAGCTCCCGCGTAATATCGGGGACCTGAAAAATGCGCCATTCTGAAAAAGGCGGCGACGAGGAGCGCGGCTTTTTGTCGAAAATTAATTAAAATTTCGCGGCGGGATGCAAAGCGGGCCAGGCCAATTTTCCAGCAAGAAAATTCTGATTCTAATTTCATGCAAATGGCCGCGCGCTGGCTCGGGGTTCGCGACTCGGCTGTTGTGGGCGTCGCCGTGTGCGTGTGTAAGTACGCGGACTCGGGATGCTGGGGCGAGAGAAACGGGAGCAGGAGTAAGAAGGGCGAGAGCGATCTTGAGTAAAAAGGCGAGACGCGGCGGCGGGGAAACGCCTCGGGAAACGCCGTGACGCGGTTATTTTCGAAATAATTATACGCGAAACTCCGAGCGCGGAAAAGGTCTGGGCTAATTTCGCGAGACAAAAGCTAAGGCTGATGGAGGAAGGAGAGGATTGAGATAGCGAGGCAGCGAGCGCGTCGCGGACTCGCGCGAGTTATGAGAGAAAGAAGAAGGGGCGAAGAACTCGAGCGGAGCGGAGAGGGCTCGGGAGAGGCTGGCAGAGGCGATAGCGCGCTCGAGGACGCCGGCGGGACCAAGAAGAGTGACAAAACAATGGAGCGAAATTTAAATTATGCCTCGCAAAATGGCGATCGTATGCAAAGCGGAGAAGCTCCTTCTTCTTGTTCGCGTTCTTGGGGCCGCCGCCGAAGACGTTGACCGAAATGAACGAGTCCGATCGAGCCCGGAGATTATCCTCCCTTCTGCACTAAATATCCCGGCGAGTCGCGAGTATAGTCGCGTGAAAGTAGCGAAAATACGCGAAAATCAAATCAAAGGCCGCAGTCCTCCGTGGGAATCGGCAAGGCCGACCTCGACCCATTCTTGAAGGCACGTCGCGCCGCTGACCCTATGCGCGAGCAAGTTCCAGCGCCCCGAAAGGGTCGGAGGGCCCCGCGGCACTAGAATAACGGCCAACGGTCAGCGAACCCTTTTTATCCTGCGACTCTTCTACCTCCGAAACCGGTTTTTCGCCGGATTTCGCGCGCCGAATTTTTATTCGCGAACCCGTTCGACCGGTCATCCAGTCCAGATGGTCACTTCCTGATGGCTCCCCAATTATTACATTCTCCCTTCTCACTCTCGCTCTCTCTTCTCTTCTCTTCTCTCCCGACTCTGCCTGCACTTTTTCCCTTTGACGCGCGGCTCCGCTTAATGCCTCCGCTGTGTGTCGGACACGAAGGTGGACGAAAATCTCGGCGGGACAGGCTGCGGCACGAATTGTGTATCGGAGGTAATGGACGGTCGAGCGCCCGTGTTATGGCAACGCACGATGGGGAGCTTGTGTTTTCGACGATATTTTCATTTTTTTTTTTCAATGCATTAAAACGCAGATGAAAGTGTCACGATTGTGCGGAATATAAGAGCGGCCGAGGGCTCACCCTTTTTGCTCAATATTGATCACCTGGACACACGCATAACGCAGTCAGAAAAGAGACCTCTCGAGATCCTATCTTCGCGTCCCGTGGATTTTATTTCGGTACGAATGTCATTATTACGCATTCAGCGAGATAGAGTAGATAAGTATTGGTGCTCCGAATAAATTAAAATTCTCCCCGAAATGAATTTTTCGCTAAACCGGAGCGCTGGTATCAAAGCTCCTCAGTGGATTCGAACAATTTCGATTCGACAGTAAAGCTCCTTTCGCTAACGTTCGCTCGCGAGTTTCCGCCATTTCAGCATGACAGTGCACGTGCGCCCTTCCGCCAATCCCGTATCTCCGACAAAACTGCCATCAGTGGCTCATCATCAACTACTCCCACAATGAACTCGGTTCGTCGAGCCGTGGCGCACACGAGGCAGAACGGAAAATTCGCCCCAGCTCGGCATGAGCTCGCGAAAAAGCAGACAACGAGACACGCGTCATCGTCCCTCCCACAGGACAGCCAACAGCCGCGTATAAATAAGGTCCATACGTACACGCGTACTCGGCGCGGTTTCCGCGTCTTCGACGTTTTACATCGGCATTGTAACGGGAGACTGGTGGAAAAGTAAGAGAGAGAGAGAGAGAGAGAGAGAGAGAGCCGCCGAAGCGAGATGCTGTTTTGCGCGCTCGCAGAGAGCGAGAGAGAGGACCATCCGTCTTAGTATCTGGCTGAAGGGGGGCGGTGAAATATAAGCTAGATCTACGGGAAAGATAAATGAATCCGCCCCACCTCCCACCCCGCGCGCGCTCGCTATACACCGCGAGCCTTCTGTCTTTCTTCTGGGACAGAGCGAGAGCCGAGAGCCGAGAGCCGAGAGCCGAGAGGAGACGAGGATGAGGACGTGGAACCAACCCCCGAGACAAGTGTACATGGATCGAAACTGACGTTCATGAATTCGAGCAGCCAGTTGGTTTTCGCCGTTCGCGAAAGAAGGCTAATCTCGAAGACGTCGAAACGAGTCGCGTTACAACCAGAGGCCGAAATATTAATAACGGTAAACAGCAGCTAGAACAACATCTGGCCCGTAACTGACCGTAAATTACCCGGGGTGGCGACGGCGGCGCCTCTTCCCACGGAATACGCTAGCTCTCGAGTATTTTCTTGCATAATCCCGAGAAGGCGGCTCCGGCGTTACGAAACGAGCTCTTCTTCTTCCCTCTCCACCGATACCTCGTCCTCCAGTCCTCCGTCCTCCTCCTCGCGCAACCTCTTCTCCTTCTCTTTCTCCTTCTCCTTCTTCTACTTCTACTTCTAGTTTACAAAAAGGCAGCGAGGCGCCGAGCGGCGCAGACGATGATGATTTTTCAGCGTCAGTGGAAAATGACGCGAGAGAAGATACAAATTGCGCAACGCCGAGCCTCTGCACTCGCGAACGCGAGATGCCAGAGGAGCAGAGGAGAGGAGAGATAGATAGGCAGATAAGATTTATTTCAGCCTGGGAAATCCCGTAGGCCCCTCAGCCCACCGGGAGGATGGGAGCCGAGCGATAGCGCGCCAGTAAAATCCATCGACTCTTCGCGTTTTCGTCTCTTCGTCCTTGATCAACAGTTTTTGGACTCTGTGCTGCCGATACGACGATCCACGCGCAACCCAAGAAAGTCGGAGACTGAGACGGCGCGAGAGTGGGATTCGCATGCAGCAGCGGAGCAGAGAGAGAAAGAGGAAGCGAAAGATGAGAGGAGTGATTTTATTCAAATTGGTAACTCTAGAAGATCAAGATGAAAAACGAGACAAACGTCTTGCATGCTTACTCGGCTTTCTCTTCCCTCTCTCTCTCTCTCTTACTCTCCATCGTTTGCCTCGCTCTCTCCTTTTCTTCAATCCCGCACCACCCCCAGAACGCCCCTTGACTTTGCCCCTCTCCTCACCCCTCCGCTTTGAAACAGCTCTCGCGAGGCTATGTTCCCGTTTTAATATTAATGGAAAGGCTGATGGGAAAGCTGAAAGGAAGGAAATTGAAGGAAAATAAAAGGAAGAGGCCTTCGCTCGCTCTCCATACTCCCATCGAGTAGTTCTATCTCCGTTCCGCTCTGAATTTAAAATGGCAAAGTTCAGCGCCGACCTTCGACCGAGCCTTCGACGTTTTCTTTTGTAATTCTAATATTACGACGAGGCGAATAACGACTCGTGCAGGGGAAGCGAAACACGTGGAAATAGCAGAGCCGAAAATATTGATAATCGGATACTTTGTGGAGCGAAAATGGCCACTCTAGTTTCCATTCATTGACTGCGCAATTTCGCGTAATCGCATTCCAGCACAGAGCACAGCCAGCGTTCGAGCTTCGTAAAATTTATGAATAGAGAAAGCCCTCGCAGATTTGCCGCGCTAAACCGATCATCGTCGGGCGCGCGCTCGTCAAAACAAGTGAAACATGAGTTACAGCCCGTCCCTGGCCATCGACTGCGGCTATCGAGTGAGGCTCGCGCGCGCGCACGTATTTGTCATTGCGCGAGTGCGATCCGTTTAACGAAAAGGCACCATGGAGCGCATTCTCGCGAGAGTTAAGGTGGCTCGCTCTCCGCCTCTCTCCGCTGCGCTGCTCGGTTGCCATGGCGACCGGATGTGATTGATAACGCGGTATATAATTAATTTTAAACGCGAGCGAGCGCCAGCCGAGAGTTCACCCAAACGAGTTCCGTTCTAACGAGCCGCGCGCCGGGCGCTTATACCGACAACCTCCTTCTTCTTCTGCTTCTTCTTCTTCTTCTTCCTCTTCTGCTGCTGCTGCTGCTTCCGCGTTATAGAGGACCCGGAATGGCTGGCTGATGGTCTCGGAGTGATCGTAATGGGATATGCGCATGGGATTCCAAAGATTGAACCATGACAGGTTAGAAATTCGCGTTCTTCAAAAAATATTCCAATACATCGAACAATAATTAACAAACTTGAGCAACCGATGCGAAGAAGCAACTTCCGGCTCGAGGTGCAAACTTGATAAGCTCATAATTGATAATTTCGTTGGCGAAGCGCGAAGTTAATAACGTCGCAGTATTACGAGGTAATTGAAAAAAGTTGGGCAGAGCTGTCGGGCTCACGAAACGTCGCGCGGAAGGAGCGAGAAAAAATATCGAACGTAAGAATTAAGTCGCCCGCTGGAGGGCTGCAGCGGGAGCAGACAGAGAGGGAACGGCTGCTAAGATAAAGAAGCAGCTTCCGGCTCGGCGCGCGCGTCGGCGGTCCTCCCCGAGTCCTCTTTCCCTCTTCCTCTCCGCCACCACCTCCTGCTCGTAGTCGTCCTTTTATTCGGCTCGGAGAAGCCGGTGCTGCTGCTGCTGCTGCGGGCACCGCTTGCCGCTTGCGTCGGGCGTCTTATGGAGAGCGGGCGTCTCCTGGACGACGCCTCGGATCAATACCAGACGCCCAGCGTCTCATTGGCCCCTTCTCTTAGAGGTGCCCCTCGCGCTGGCTCGCTCGCTCGCTCTCTTTCGCTCTCGCTCTCTCGCTTGGGGAAAATCGCCCCGGAGATGATGACGGCCACGGAGAGTAAGAGAGAGCGAGAGAGAGGGATGCGATCTCCTCCTTTTCCGAGGCAGCCGGGTGCGGCGGCGACCCTCCTTTCCTTCGACCCCTCTCCCCACGCGATGCAAGGGCTGCCGGAGCGAGAGAAAGAGAGACCGAGCGGAATGGAGCTTGGCGGACCTTCCTTACTTCCATTTTTCGCCGCCGCCGTTTTTTTTAATTTTTAATTTTCAATTTTTTATTTTTTTATTTTTTATTTTTTTTTCATCGCCGACGTAAATCAAACGGACGATTGAGCGCCGTTGAAAACGCTCTTCGTTAATTTTCAACGCGTCGTAAAGACGTCGATCAATTTCGTTATATTCAACGCGCGCGAAACGGCCTCGGAATGCGTATTCCGTTGGATCGCGGAACGACCTACCTGACTTTTAATGGGTCCATACAAAAATCATGACTCTTGCGCTCTTTCCGAGGTGCGAGCCAGTAACATTTTTTAACTGCGTTTTTACGCGATACTCCGGTTTGACGCGACGTAACTCACCGTGGGTCGAGGCAAAAGAAAAAATGGAATCGGAGAACGAGAGAACAGGGCTTTCCAGCAGGTAGTTCGCGGTCGGCGCAAAAAGTCTCTTCCGATCGAGACAATAGAGGCCGGCCGGCCAGCGGTGGCTGCAACGTTTTGCGGGAAGATCTCCCTCGCGCACACAGTGGCAAACTCCTTCACGTGTTAGTTTCGCGCGGCGGGTCGCGTGCCTCGGCGTCGTGCTTCTTTCCTTTTTTTGCTCCAGCGCGCCGGCTCGCATGCCTCGCTCGGACTCTCCTCGTTTTACGGCTTCCTCGCTCATTACCCTTTCTCTCCTTTTTTCCTGTTTCTCCTTCGCCGAGCAGCGGCACGGCCGCACGGCAGCCGGGACACATTATTAGCTTAATAACTTTGGGGGACCTTTTTTAATCCGGCCGTGGGAGGGATGGCCGCGCGCGGAAGACTTTAATTAAAAAATAAACAAGAGAGGAAAGAGGCCGAAGGAAAGAAGCGGTAAACGTGCGAGAGATTTAAAGAGCCCCTGCGGGGGTGTCGGACTCTATACCTGGGACATTTGCATTTCGATTTGTGCCGTACGAGCTTCGCTCCCCTCTCTCTCTCTCTCTCTGTTTTTCTGACTCTTAAGAGCGAAAAGGCCACTCTATGCCTTTCCCGCCGAAGGATGCTAAGTGCCTTTATTCAATGTATCTTTTTGTGACCCGCCGCTACCGAGGCCGCTACACTGAATATTGAATAAGGGTGGGATTTTTCCGGCTACGAAACATCGGATAAAACACTGTTCATTCGTCGTTTTTTCTCTCCTCGCGATTATTCATGACGCGCGGTAATAGTCGAAAGTCTTCCGAAAGATGCAGAACCGGCAGTTACGTCATTTCTCCGGCGGAGGTGAAAGACCTGTCGGCTATCAGTCGACGGAAGGACGAGAAGAAGGGCGAAGGAATGGAGTCTGACGTTCTGTAGATGAAACCGACTATAGCGGAGCTAAATAGAAGTTGGTCTAGGACTTGGATGATAAATCGACTCCATTCATTTCAGCCTCTATTCTACTTTTGCTATACACTATTTGTTGAATTATGTCGATCGTTTTTGTGACGTGAATTTTATAATTACGATACCAGCATTGATGCGCGACAGTTACATCTCGATCCGTTCGCGTAGGGTTGCTGGAATATCCCACCCCACGGTATCGCCCGAAAAACTCGCGACCCACATCGGTATTTTTTCCATCACCCCATCCACCGACAGAAGAAATCCTGGCCACACGAGCGACGGAGAGAAAAAGCGTCACCCCACCTGCTTCTTGCTCGTCGCGATCGACCCTCGACAGCCCCTGTTTTGACACCCGTCACTTTTTTGCCGCGGGTCCCTCACACCAGGCTGGCGCGTCGGAACAATGGCGCCCAGGGTACGCGTGTTTTTAGCCGAGCGAAACGCGTGAGCGCCTTTTTTGCGCACTTGTCTCCGTGGGCCGAAAAAAGACGAGGGGCACGAGCGGCTGTGTCAGGTTGTCAGGGGGTGAGTCGGCTGGAAAAAATGACGCCGATCGCTGGGGTGGAAAGCAATTTTTTGCCTACCGCGGGAGAAAATAAATGTTTCGAGTAGAAACGGACAGGTGTTTTTCTAAATATCCATCATACGATGCTCAGCTGGGCAGCCTCGTCAACAATACGCGAATTGCGGATGGATAAAAAGCAAAGCTCTCTCTCCCCTCATCGCTGCGCAGCAGCCATCGTCCGCGCGCGAACTAATTTAACTTTTAATGAACGAGCCGTGTTAATTGTCACGGCATATACGCGCTCGCGGGATAGCCATCTTACGTGTACATTAGCGCCGCGATTGTTCAATAATCTTGAATTCTCCGGCGTGAAGAGAAAGCAGGTCGTAGCGCCAGACCAGCCGACAACTCCTTTAATTTATCTGGCGTTGATGCTGCAAACTTCTTTAGATTCTTATGCAGCAAGAGTCAAAGAAATATTATCCCGTTTTCTACGTGCTCTATTACACTGATCTATAGCTTTTACTCGCATGACTTTTAATCGAAATATTTGGCATATAATTGAACAGCAAAATTCCGCTGCGCAAATATTTCCAATTTTCGGGAAAAAACAGGAAGAGCGTTGGAAATGCTGCTGCGCAGAACGCCAGGAGAGAACGAATTCGGCGTCGGTTGGGGGGCAGTGTCGGCGGGCGGTTCGATGCTGGCATCTGCTGGCGAGGCTGCCCTCGCGCGCCAGCAGCCGTATCGGCCGGACTTTCTCTGCTGCGCCTGACCGCCGCTGCGGGCGCCAGTATACCGTCGGTAATGCAGAAATTCAGCCTCGTTTGGGTTCCAGTCCGGTCTAAGTCAGAGTGGCTTCGCTCGCCGTCGGAGATTTGAGATTCCTTCACACTAGATGTGGGATTTATTTGGGCTATAGATTGCGTTATACGACCGATAATTTTGATGCTGCTGCAGAGTTTTGTATTTTGTTTTTAATTTTCTTCTCTCTTTCAGGCGTCATCTCTTCCGACAGTAGATTTTTCCGAGATGAGTAAGACGGCCCGTAAGACAACTTTCTCGGAAGACTCGCCTCATTATAATTTATCGACTCATCCGTGCATGCGAGGTAAGTGACTAACATACACAAAGGGAAAAGCATGAATTTGATTTTATGTATTCTCGGATAAAATGGAAAATGTCTGTACATTTCAGAAAGCAACATATCACGCCAAACACGACTTTGGTTTCATACATTCATGCATAAAATTAAAAAGACCCTTTCGAAAAGGCGATAAATTCGGAAACGCGTCAGGCGAAAATAACCGACACGAGCCAGCTAGCCGCGTAAATAAAAAACTGCGTTTCCAATTTCCGAAATCGCCGCAGCAGCGAAATAATAAAGCCCTCTGTCTGAAAACGCCCCTGTGAAAAGCGGGCATGGGCTGGAGTAGAGAAAAAACTCCCCGAAAAAGTCACGATCATCGTCATCGCGCCCGGCAACAGCGGGAGCGGGCGCAAGCCCTCGCTAAAAAAGTCAACTGCAAAAACCATTCATCCGAGGCAAATTCACTGTTGCCTGGCAACGGTACTCGCATCCAGCACACGGACATATAGCAGCCGCGAGAGAGATGCGGGAGAGCAGCAGCAGCAGCGGCGAAAAAGACGGCACGTGGGTGGATGCAGCCGCCGCTGCTGCTGTTGCTGCTGCTGCCGCCGAGCGAGAGAAAGAGAGAAAGAGAGAAAGAGAGAAAGAGAGAAAGGAAGATATATAGATGCGGGCGCTCGCACCAATACACCAGTGTACCTACACTCGCGAGTCCGATGTAGCTGCAGCGGCGCTGTCTCCGCGCGCTTCTCTATCCATTATTCTTCCTCTTCTCTCTCTTCCTCTCTCGCTCTCTCTATCGCCGTGCATGCACGTATATACGCTGAATGTACCGCATCGCGCGCTCTCGCTAGCACGCGTGCGATTTACATTAAACGGCAATGCGTTGGGAGAGAGCGAGAGAGCGAGAGAGAGAGAGAGGAGGAAATCATCCGAAAACACGTACGCGACCAGCGTGCATCCAGCGAGTGTACAGCGCGTGCAGAGGTGTGCGAGAGGGAGAGAGACAGAGGCTGCACTATATGCGCGTTAGTAGTACCTATACAAGCGGGCAAATGGAATCGGGGAATTCGCTGTTTTTATTTGTCCGCTGTTTGCACTTTTCCCGTATTTTTTGCGCCAGTCGCCTCTGCCGGTGCAGAGGGGAGAGCCGCTCGAAAGTGTCATCGAAATGCTCGCGCGGGAGGGAGAGGATGCGCGTGTACAAAAGCGAAGCCGTGTACCGTGAAAACGAATTTCGAACGAAAATAATAGTGGATTCACTCACTTTTCAGGTTTCATTTTTTCCGGGAAATTCGCAGCATTATTTTCGAATGTAGGTCTTGCCAACCTACACTCACTCTACTTACGCTACGTGGCTAGACTCAAGATGCTCTAACAAGTTTTTCGCCGGATTATGTTAATCGCAATTGTTTCTCTAGTAGCTGTTTCCTCGCATTCCAGAAGGCAGAGCAACGTTCGTGCCTCGGTTCGTGCTCGTTTTCGTTCTCTATCGACTACGTTACAAAGTGACATTTTACACAGATATCCTATTAGCACTACACCATCCTCGTACAATTGCGGCTGTCCAGTTTAATTTTTAAATCGTCCATAACTTGGCGAAATTATTCAGCGCGGAGCTCCGGGCCGACTTTAACTGCCCGTTGGCCGCTTCTCTCCGTTTTTCTCTTCTCTAACTACGCGCTCGTAAAAATCAGTAATGCCGCGCGCTGCTGCATTTGCGCGTCCGGTCCTTTGTCGACGCGACCGTAGCTCTCCGCTCTTTTATACGGGACGTTATTTTCGGGAAACGGCGGGAAAGCTTATTTAAAACTGTGCGCAGCCCCCCGCCGGGTGTAGAACAAAACTCGAGGATCTGCTTGGTAATTTGCTGGGGGAAGAGGAGGACTCGAGGAAATTAATCGGGCGTGTGCGGCTGAAAAGAGAATGAAAGAGCGAAAAAACGATGCGAAAAGTAACCATTCAAACGCCGCTCCGGGACTGGCAAATGAACATCTTGAAACGCTTGTCGACAGTCATCCCGTTAAATGATGAAGATCGTAATCATTCATTACTGTCATCTCTCGCTGACTCGGCAGTGGCATAATTCATGAGCGACTTCGATATTTTAACAGTGTATAAATCACAATGCTATATGCTATCCACAATTGGAAGCACTGAAAATACCCGTCTAATATCAATCCCTATGCATCTTGCAAAGCGCTTTATCGGAGAAACGCTTGGCTGACGTTTGTCGATTCCACTTCAGATTCTTCAGAAGCGCGTGTGCATGAACCGCTGACGTATCAAAAAGTCGCGGCTGCCGAGAATGCAAATGAAAGTCGGCGAGCAAGGCGAGAGTCTCTCTGGCCGCTGTCGTACTTTTTGGGAACCCGGAAAAAGACGTATAGGATAAAGAGAGAAAGAGCCAGCTCGACGGCGACTGCGCCCAGCACTGAGGGATAGGCAGAGTAGCCGGTGTTTGAAGTCGCAGCCGCGCTGAGGAAGGCGGCGGTTTTCTAGAACGCCTAAAAATACGTGTTACGCGTCGCCGGCTGCTGCTCGGCTTCTCTCTCTCTCTCTCTCTCTCTCTCTCCTTCTCGCGGGGAAATAAAACGGCTGGGCCGGCTGTGCTCGCGGGCAAAATAAAAAGCGAACGAATGCGAAAAGCATCTAAAATTGGCGGACCGACTTTGCCAATACGTGCGAGTAGTGCGACCGAGAGTAGAGTTCGCGCGCGCGTAACTATGTACGCGACTGCAGCCGGACTTTCCGAGTCTAGGAATGAAGGAGGAGGTGGGGGAGGCGAGGAGGAGCCGAGGAAAAAAGGAGGAAAAGGGGGTTACAAGCGTGCAATGTACGCGTCAGGAGTCTGCGCTGAATTTCAATTCCCAATTTTTCAAATCCGCAACGATCCTCGTCCAAATAAAGATCTAGCAAAGACACAGCGAGCGCTGAAAGCGTCCGTCACTAGCCCCAAATAAGGAACATAGAAAAGGCGGCGATGGCCGCCTCGTGCGAAAGAACGAAGAAGCGACGAACGAAGCAAAGAAGAGGAACAAGACGAAGAAGAAGAAGAAGAAGCGGCGTAGAAGTAGTCTCGCCCAGATTCGTGGTCGGCGCGAATAGAATTAGCCGCTCGTGGCTAGTCTACGAATAGAAAAGAAGGAGGCCCGCGAGAAGCCCCCACCCTCGCTTCGAGCCGAGGCGCGGTTTTTACCGGCGATCGCTCGGATTTTATTCGTTCGCTCGGACCGGAAGCGCCGGCGGACTGCGAGAATAGAGGAGAGGTAAAAAGCGCCGGCTCACTCCTCAAAAACTGTTTACTTTCCAGCAGAGAGTGACGTGGTTTCGATGATTTTTATTCCAGGTATGTACGTGAACGATGAAAGCAATTCAAATGAGCGCGAGAGGCGAAAACATAATGAACTTGTGCGGCATTAATAATGGCGCGATACCTTTAATTAATGAAAAGCGAGCAGCGCGGACGAGGAGCAAAAAAGTAAACGAAACAAATTTTAATTGGCGTAATTTGCCGGGATCGCACGTGTACGCGTTTAATCGAATCTCCCGAATTAATCTCGCAGTGTGCTGCCGCGGCGGAGCTTGAAAATAGTCACTTAAACCTCCCATAAATGCATCCCGCGTCTCCACGGGCTCGGAGCCGCAACACACGGACACAGACACGGCTACATATTCACGACTCTTTTTCCGCCGTACTCTTTTAATTTATCTTTTTCCCGGCCAGCCGTGCGCGGTGCGTCCCCCCGAGGGACCACAGAGTGATTTTTATAATCTGCTACTTGTTGCGCGCGCTCGCTCCGGCCGCGGAAAAACCGGAAAATAGAGGAAAACAAAAGCGCCCGCTCGCCTCTGGGGAGAAAAAACGAGAGGCAAAAAGCGACGAGTGGACAATCCGCATTTATACGATCTCTCACTCTCTCCTATCCGCCCTCTACACCCGTTCGTCGTCCACGAGCTTTTGTGCGTTTTTTTTTCCGCACACCCGCGCGCGCGTCAAGCCGAGTGGGAGCAGGGAGAAAAAATTGCCGGTGCAAGCGATGCGGCTGTTACACGCTCGTTGGAATCGTTCTCGTTTTTTTCTCCCCCATTTCTCTCTCTCTCTCTCTCTACCTTTTTTCCGCGCTTTTTGATAGCCGATTTTACACCGGCTTTTTGCGACTGGATCGGGTTAGCCGAGTGTCGCATCGCTTTAATAGACGCTTATAGTTTATCGTAATATAACTGTGACCGTGACATTCGAAGGTGGGAAATCGGACGTTTTATCGGCTCGAAAGAATCGCGGTGCAACAACCTAATAATCAAGTCTCGGGCAATTACGAGGCTTCGCGGTAAGAGACAGACGCGGCCGCAGCCGCGAAGAAAAATGGCGCGAGATAGCTAGAGAAAGAGTAGACGCGCGCGTCTAGTCCGCGAATATATAGCTGCGAGCTCGCGCGTCGGCTGAAAGGCTTAAAATAGAATAAGATCTCGCCGCTGATTTTCATTGGTCGTCAAAAAATTTCCGCGCAGTAGAGTCCTATGCTCCGGCACCTTCGTAACGCGCGAAATTTATAAGTCGCCGAGCGGCTTCCGTCAGCGGGATTCGATCAAAAGCTGTACTGTATACACCGTTCTCTTTTCGGAATCATCGCATCAAGTATTAATTAAACAGCATTCGTATTTCCAAGCCCATGCATCTTTGCAATTTATTAGCCGCGCTCACACTGCCCATGACCGAATGCACGCAGCACTCGTGCTCTTGTGAACTCGCGTGCATACACGAAGCACCTACACAGAGAAGAAGCCTCCTTCCCCTACTTTGCTCGCGCGCGTACACGTACGTGTAGAGTGTATAACACTCCCGCGCCTTCCTCTTCTTCTTCTCTTCTTCTCTTCGTCGCAGCGGTCGCGCATTTCGTGAAGAGATCGCCAGTCGACTGGCTTTTTTCCAGTTTCTGGAATCAGTATTCAAATTCGAGGCAGAGAAATCGGGCGCGAACGAAGTGCTGCGCGTATTCATGAATTCTCCCCCGGCTTTCTTTGTCCCTCCTCTCCGCGACTAGCCGTTTTCCCTCTGGAAGTCGCCTTCCTGTTTCCTCCCTCGCGGCTCCTTCCTTTTTCTCTTTCCCTCCTCTCCTCGAGCGCGGCTGATAAAATCGAAATAAAATTTGCACATTGAAAGCGAGTATGGTCGTTAAAACCTTTTCCCCCGACGCAGGAGGCGCGCGCAGTTTTCTCAGGACCAATGGAAAAACAATCCATCTTCGAGAGTGATGTATGAAAATAATCGCCGTTTACGACTGCACTCTCGGCTAGCGCGCGCGCGCGCGCTATTTTCATTCATTCTCCCTCTGCGCGCTGCATCTCCTGCACACCTCCGCGTTTCCACTCTTCTTCGCGATTCTTTCCCCTCCGCCAGTTTCTTTTCCCTCTCTCTATCTCTCTCTCCTCGTGTTCCTGCGCATCTTTCCGCACACACACACACACGGAGCTGGCGGACTAGACCAAAATAGAGCTATCGCATGCCGTATTGAATTTTTCCAACAATGAACCGCCCGCTAGAGCTGAAGGAGGAGAGGAGTCGTGGACCGGCGAGGCACTCTTTGTCTCTTTCTCCGGACTGACGTGACGCAGGCCCAGCGCGAGGAGCATTACACTCGCGCGCGCATGCGCTCGAGATCCCCGCACACTCGCGCGCACACACACGAGCTCGAAGCGTGTGCAACCTCCTAGATCTTGGCTCGCGCGAATTCGCCCTCCCCGCCCGCGCTCGCGACGAAGGTAGCCGCGCATGTGGATGCAGCGCGTGCATGTGCCGAGCCGCAGGAGATTCTATGAGTGGCGCGCCGCAGCAGCATCAGCGGAGCCAGCGCACATTAGAGAACGCGCAACGTGCACTGCTCGCGCACACACACGTTTTCTAAGCCAGTGCATAGTAGCCGAGGCTGAGCATAAATCGGCCCGCGCCGCGACGACTGGCTCGCGCACCAGTAGCCGCGCGACTTTCGTCTTCTCGCTCGGACCGCACTCTCCCTTTCTCCGTCGCGCGTTTCCGATTTGTCCGCTGCGTCCGCATATCGATCGACCGATCGATCGACCGATCGATCGATCGCCGCGCGCGTCTTCTTCTGGTGCAGTGCACCTCCTCCTGTGAATCCAGTGCTTGCGTTGTGGTGTGAACCCAAAGTGCCGCTGCGGAAGACAGTCCTGTGCTGCGGCCGAGGCGATTGCTAAATAGCTAAATTGACTGATGCCGCTGCTTGAGCTGTATTGAATTTTCTTCCGTCGTTCGTCCCAAGTGGCGCTCAAGTGGCAATATCCTTTGTTTCGCGCACGGCGAAAACAGAATAAAAGTAGCGGAGCGTCGCGCTGCGATTTCTACTGCACAGAAGCCGAGGAATAAATGAAAGCGGCGTTTAAATAGTCAACTGCGGCCGCCTGCAGTGGCACAATGAAACTGTGCACCTTAATAACATAAAGTGTGCATCACGCCAGCTCGAATTGGGTTGACTCATTCAAACTTGACTCCTCCGCCGAGGCAGCTGCAGGGAGCCGGTTCAGCACGCGGGAAAATCGAGACTGTCGCTCCTCGAGGGAAGACGCACCGGAAGAGCGCGCGGGGAGGTTCGATGAGTACCGGGTCGACGGGTGCAGCGTCGTCCTCGAGGCTCTCAGCCAGCTCTCCCCCCGAAGGAAAATATGAGCCGTGGCCCCTGCAGGAGCTGAGCAGCAACGAGGTAAGAGATCGGCGCGCTTCTCGCTAATTAACCGTTAACAGGCCGCGCTGTGCTTTGCTTGCCGTATACTGTATACTGTGTGCGCATACACGTGCCGAGGGGGGGAATGAGAGGAGGTTTGTTGTGTGTACACAGACTGCTCGCCTCTTTGCCGCCGCGCGACGCGCGCTCTCTAAGACTGCTACGTGGAGCTTCTTGTGCGGGTGAGAGCGCCGCGTTGACGATTTTTTCCCGCTGCTCCCCGACTGCTCAGATTCGAATGTAGGCTGCTCGAATATAGGTAGCGAATGGTAAATAAAGGAACGTTGTTCTGCTAAATTGTGCTTAGATAACGCGCACGGGAAAGTAAACACGGCCAAATTGATTCGCGCGCTCGTGTCTACGGCGGCTGATATTTACGCGTATATATTTCAATTAGCAAATTGATTATGAATATTACAGCTCAACTGCTGTACAAACGCGCCGTGGCCCGATTCGTTGGTTTTCGCATTTTTGGCCGGCTAATTAATTCGCCAAACGAGGCAAAATCTCCGCTAATCTCTCCCCTCGCGCAACTCGGCACCTCCCTTATCCAGTCCATTATATCAATTCTGGGTCATCTGCCTAATTAGAGGATTTTTGCGCGCTCGAGAAGCACCGAAAAAACTGAACCGTTCGATGAGAGGGCAAGAAAAGCCTCGTTGCACGCGAAGATCCGATGCATTTCACTTCTTGCGTGCAGCCTTCGCTAGCTCTCGTCTCGTGCGGCGCACTGCGAGTACGCGATATTGCTTTCAGTAGGCGCGCTTTTTTCCCGCGGCGCACTTCCGCGTTTTAGCCCCGTGTCTTCGCCGGTCTTTCGCGTCTCTGCTCGTTTTATAATTTCGAGCCTTTTTCGCGCGCGGAGGGGGGCAGCGCAGCAGCGGCCGCGCCGAGGCGAGCGGGCTTATCATTATTTATGGAAATTAACAATATGCTAACGTGGTTACATGCACGGGCCGCCGGGGCATTAGCATAATTCGCGATTGGGGATGAGAGTCGAGAGAGGCATGTGTGCAGCGCACAGCGAAAAATCCGCTTTCCGAGAATGTCTGTGAGATCGCGTACCTATACTGCTGACGCGCGGACATGTTCGATGAAGGATGCGAACGAGAACGCGCTTTCTCACGCTGTTTTATTCTCCGACTCCTAATAAACCGTCGCTAACCGCCTCTTGCTCCGTCTTATCAGCCTCTTCATTTCCACTGCCACGAGTCCGCTCTATCTGCCGCACTAATATCTCTTGCTTTTGCAGACCTTAGCCGCATCAAGACAGAGCCGACATACAGAGCTGTGTCTAAACAAAGCCGCGCGAAGCGAAAAAGTAGAGCCATCCTCTCTCGCTCGAGAGAGTCTCGAGCCTCGTGTGGCGTCCGGCTATGCGGAGATAGGGCCGAGCGAGAGAGCGAGGTCAACGACGTCATACGCGCGCACGCTGCGCACGCGAGAGATGCAGCGGCTTCTCTAACACCTACGATCCGGAAATCTCGCTTCCAGCCGTCTCTGCTTATATATAGCTTACGCCGCTGCAAGCAGCACAGCCGAGCTTTCGCTGCTTTTTCTTCGGCTCTTTCGCCGTCCTGCAACTGGCTGCGAATGTAAAGAAATTTTCAGAAAAATGTCGATCCGCCCAAATAAATAAACGGGTGCGTGCGCAGATGATTTTTCTCTCTCTTTCTCTCTCTTTCGTGTACTCCCCCTGCCTCCCGGGGCAGCGACACGACTGGTCGCCGCGCGCAAAGAGATACGCTCTCGCACAATGCAAACGAGATGCAGCAACAGCGGCACATACAGAGGGGGCCGAGAGGGGGAGCGGGTGTAAAATTATTGTTCGTTGTATTTCACGTGGAAGTGGCGCGTATCGAGAGAGGAGCAACGCAGCGGCGCGCGATATAGAGGCGATATTTACCGTTGCCGCGGCGCGGCGCCATCACTTACGACGACGACGAAAAGCCAGCAGCGGCCTGCAGTCGCCGCCGATCGATCGGTTCGCGATATATCCCCCCGGTGCGCTATACCTACTCTACTGCTGTGTCTCGCTCTCGCTCTCGCTCCCGCACGCACACATGTTAATAAATCCGTTCGCGGCGCTCTGCCCAACTTCCGGCGTACCTATATACTACTACTGCGCGAAAACAACGCATGAATGATGAACGCGCGCCGCTCTTTTCCCCGGCAGCCCTTTTGATTGGCCAATTTGATGATTTTTCATAAGAGGATTCGGCGAGGAAAACAAGCCTTTCATTCGGTTCTCGTGAATGTGAGGTCGCATCGGCCGCGCGCGGTCCAAGTGGCAAGACCTGGTTTTGCAGTCTCCAAGAAAACTTCTGAACCAGCCTGTACACGGAGCGCATCTCTCACCTGAGCGGTTCCTGCCCCCCAAGTGGTCGCGCAAGGGCTGCCGCTACCTGGACTCATCTCCATCGGTGCATTTTGAAGCCTGTCGCGGATATGCAGAGAGACTGGCCCCGGCCCCCGACTGCAGGGGTCGAAATCAAAGGGAGAGCCGAGCGGCAGTGCCAGTCCGTAGTATTATTCTGGTAGTAAAAAAGGCGCCGTCCTTTCGGACTCGCGCATAATAATAATGACGATACGTTATTTCTAGCCGGTCCCTCTCTCGAGCGCGTATCCCTTTTTTAGCGGGATGCTGATGCAGCACACGCGCGCACACGCTGCTGCCTCTTTTGCCCCTTCCCCGGGCCTTGCTGGGCCGCGACTGGCAGCGGCCAGCTGCGGGTCAGTTTTCGACGGGCACGCGGCGTATTAAGATGGTACGCGCAAAATTCATCCCAAGGCCGACTCCTCGCTCGGCCCTCGTCGCGATCCGCGCGCTTTAGATTTCCTTCCGATCGGCGCTGCACAGTGGTTCGTGCTTTCAAGTTTCTTCGAAAAAGCTCTCGGCGTCATCGGTCGACGCGACACGCTGGATACGCAGGATGAAGGAGAGGAAGCTGAAGAAGTGAACAGACGCCGAGAGAAGCGCGGATCGCGATCCCTTCAGGCTCATCCTCGACTCTTTGGAAATTTCAAGTTCGGAAATGTGACGATGATACGCGGCGGCCCGTGGTGATGGATTTTTCGACACACGGTAAATCCACGCTCCTGCTTTGATTTTCTCGCCTCTTCTTCTGCTACATGACATTATTGTCATATTATCGTCTCCCGAATAAGATAATGCGCGTTATAATTTTATTCCCGCGCTCTCTCCCTCCCCGCCCCCTCCCCTTTCGCTCGCATAGGGTCAGTTATGTCGAGTTTATATATGTGCGGCAGCATCGGGGACGAGCGCTGCATCAGCCGTTGGAAATGCTGGCGCGCGTTTCGTTCGCGTCTAGTCACTTAATTTTCAATTATCGAGACGCGCGTTACGCGGCTGCTGCTCTGCCGCTATTCGTTAGCGACGCTCGCGTGGAATTTCGGTTTAGTATTTGACGTGCGTTTCGCTCGATCGATCGCCGGACGGCTGCCGGTGCAGTTCGGCACCGCGCGTCTCTGCACACGGACACACGCCGGCGCTGCGCGAAATTCCGGCGTGAGAAATTATTTTGGATATGCGAAAGGATTTGGCCCGGGATGCTGCTCGCGCGCTCCGCGCTCTGATTTTTCAATTTCCCGCGCGCCGGCTGTTTTCGCAAGCGCACCGATGATTAGATTCGCGCTCGCCTAAATTCCGCGCGCTCGCGTTTTAATGCGACTGGTATGGTATGGGTATTACCGGGGCGGCTGAATTATTTAATTAGAATAATCAAACAAACTTCGCGCTGCTTTGATTATAGGAGCTGCGAAAGCCTGATCAAAGTTGCAAATTAGCAACATTACAAAGGGCTTGATTACCAGCTCATTACTGTTGCAGACCAGTCGACGCTAATACTCGTGCTCTGTTTTTCCGTTGCCTGGAAATCCAATTTCAAGATCGGCCGCGCATTTCCAATATATAATAAATACGTAAGCACGCAATTCCCCGTACCGGCAAACAAATTCTACATTTCTCAATGTATAAGCGGTGGCACGTTTCCGCCGCTCTATCTCGGATGTTTTTCTCCCGATTTCTCGATTCTCGGCAATTAGAGCCTAATGGGGCGGCTAGCGATCGAAGCCACTCGATCTCTGTCGTCCGGAGAGACGAGAGGGTTGCTGCTTCTGCAGGGCTGCAATAAGGGGGCAAAGTCGAGCAAAGTCGACGTCTTTCCTCGGGGGTGACTGCGACTGCTGGCGTCTCATTTCGCCGAGTTTTTCGGGTCGACTCCTTTTTAAAAATACGGACGTGCCGCGGATTACGTCAAGTTTCACAATCACTTTGTGTTATTTTTATCGGTTTGGCACCGTGGCTCGATACCTTACTTATACCTTTTAAAATCTTCTGCGGTCCGTCTGCTCGAACGCACTAAAAATATGCTGCCATTGCCAGAAGGATCAAACACGTGCACGCCAATTTATTTTATCGAGAACGCGCATTTTCTTCAGCTAATGATATATTATCGTCTAGACAGTGCATACTTTCATTATACCGATGAGAAAGCATCTCGCAAGAATTTGGCAAACTTTTCCGACATTTTTAGATCCTCCTCGGCGGTCTTTTCGAGTTCGTGTCGAGAAATTGTGGCCGAGGAAACGATGTTATTATAGGAGAAGAAAAAAAGAGCCTGAGGAACTTTCGATCCGCATCCCAGCAGTGTAGAGCAGTGAAGCAGTCTCTCACGCGGTCTTGTTTTGGCAGCGAGTCTCGTCTGCCGGCGAGAAGAAAAACCAAGAGAGCCGGAAGAGGAGTAGGCCGGAAAGGGTGTCGTCGTCTCCCTCTTTTTCCTCCTCAGACGTTAAAAATTTCGCGCCCCGTCTCTCGACGACGAGAGCTCCGGCGACGATGGGGAGGCCACTCGAACGCACAGGGGCTGCAAGAAAAATAATTACTCCGCCGCGCCGGAGAGAGCGAGATGGGGTGAGATCGAGAAAGTACACGGGAGAACTTTTCTCGCTTTCAGCTTCGGCCAGACGAAAAAACTGCGGGTGCCGTGTGCTTCGGCGGCGCTGCTATATCTGTGTATACGGATAGCGGACCCTCGCCTCTCTCGTCTTTCATATCCGATGAGGCGAGGAACCGCATCTCTCGCTCCTTTTGTTTCCGATACTCGGTTTGATAACTCGCAGGAGCAGTTTTTTCCTTCCTCGTGCGCGGCGAATAACATTATGCGCAGGTCAAAGTATCGGATTCTACGGCATGTATAGTAGTTATATTGCGGTTACCGGGCTACTGTATTTCACATGGAGCGCACTATATGGATTCGGCATATTATTATTATCATTCGGAGAAAATAAATTATAATATTTAATGTTAATGCATGAATTATCAAGATTATTGCCCTTATGATTATCGACATTTTATTACCCGAACTTTATCATAATCATAATCATAATCATAATCTTTATTATGAATATTAACGCCGTTACTACCACACATCGACGGTGAGCCGTGTACGCCTGATCCGGCTTCGCAGCCGAGCGAAATATAAAAACATTTTACGACGATCATTGCGCTTTAATATTTCACCATATAAGCGTATAGATGATAACAGCGAAATCCGCGAGCACTAAAATACGTGCCTCGTGAAATTTGTCTTTATTATTGGAAAATTTTCCGCGTTTTCTGATCAATAAATGGCAATAATTCATGAGAGTCGTTGAAAGCAAAAAACAGCTTCAATATATCTCGGTACGCGCGCGGCGCGCGTGCTCAGACACGTACGCGGCGATGAAGCAGTTGAAAGTGAAAAAATTATTAATTAAAATGTTAATATTTCAGCGGCTCGGCGATGAGATAGCGATAATAATTAAATCGTCAGAAGCGCATTATATATTCGCTTCGCCAATCCGAAATTATTTACAGCAGCGAAAATAATGTATACGCGGGCGCGCGCGCGAAATCCGAACGCGAGCAGCGAGGGAGGCGGCCGGGGATGAGGAAGAGCGAGAGAGGCGCATATCCGATAAATTCCCTCGTCGGAAGCTGCTGCCGGAAATTGGCTCTGCGGTCGAACTCTTTTAACGCCGGCGGAGAGGCGAAAAAAATAACTGCGATTCGCGCACGAGAGAGAGGGTAGGAAAATACGCGGCAACTCGTGTTCCGACCTCGGAAATTCCCTGTGTCGCTGTTGCCTTTTTTCCAGTGGACACGTCGGAGGGGGAAACGACACGTTACGCGTATCGACGAGCCGCGATTATCTCTCGACGAGTCTCTGCGAACGCGGGCTTTTTTTTAATCTTTTCGAGCCGTGCGCGCGATTTGCTCGGACGTTTACATTTGCGTATACACGCTCGATGGATTGTTCGTTCGAAGTTATCGACATTTTCGCCGTGTGTATAAACGTTTTGCCAAAATCAGCTGGGTTACGAGGATTGTCCATATGCATCCTTATTTTTCAGCGAATAAATTATCCGAAAAATGCCGTCTAGCGCAAACCGCGTCATGAATATTTACAAGTTATTCTGCAGTTGCAATAAAATAAAAATAGAATTCACTGCATGCTGACGCGTCATTTTTCACAAAAATTTCACACTCCCGCGAGCCATCGAGCAGACGAGGGGCGGTCTCGGCGTCGTTCTCTCGCTCGAGCAAGCACTACTCGCACCCCCGCGCGCTTTTTTCGCCTTTTTCCAGTAAAATCGAGCGTTTGTTGCCGTCCGCGCGTACAGCATTTTTGAGCGGCCACTCGCGTGAACGCTCGCGCGCCACAAAGTGGGAGGGGTGAAAAAGGAGAGCCTGCTCCTCGACCGCCCCAATCGGCGTTATTGATCAACAACAATATCGAAGTACCGCCGCTCTGCTGTCACGTGCGTCTCTCTCTCTCTCTCTCTCTCTCTCTCTCTCTCTTATGGTCTATGGCGTCGTATTGTGCCAAGGGGGAGACCGAGTGAGCGAGAGAGAAAGATAATGGCGTAAAAAATGGACGATCTGGAGCTAGGGGTTGCAGGGATGCTCGTCTTACTCCTTCGTTTCTTTTCTGAAGCCTCTTAAAGGGTTCTTTTGTTCGAAGCTTATTCGTTTGTTCCTTGTACGCGCGTCTTCTACACCTCCGATTTTTTTTGCGTTGGGCCATTTTTTGTCGAATTGGGCGGATTCGCGGTTTGGTTTGTGGTAAGTGTTATGATACGGCGACGATTTACTCTATCCTTGTTGGAAGATTGCATTTTTTGTATACGGGAATGGCTGCTCTTATATTTATTTATATTTGTTAAATTCCAAATATCGAGTTTATTTAAAAGCATATCACTCTCCCAACAGCCAGTTGCCCCGCTGCTCTATGCTAATCGAACAACAGTGGGGTATATGCGAGTATGAAAAATTAATTCGTCAAGTCTGCTTTTCTGACGGCTTCATTTACTCAACAATATCGGTCCATGTTTTTCGACATCTCTTCCATCTGCGCTATATAAATAATCAACGATGCGGGAAGAAAAAATCGTGCAAAATCATTACAGAGGAAATCAGTCGCAAATGCAAATTGAGTTTGTAAGGGGCGCGGGTTACAAAGTAATCATCGAAGCGGCCATATTGCGTTAGCACAGCGAGCGCTGCAACGGCTCTCTCTCTCTCTCTCTTTCTCTCTCCATTGCCCAGCGCGCGACTCGCGTACACAAAGCGCGAGCCCACGCGCTAAATTACGTTATATCTACGGAAACGATTGACTTCATTCATGCGCCAGCGCGGCTAACGCGATTTTTTAATTATTCGCGTCCGTGTCCCGTTCATTAGCTCATTATGCCAGCGAGCCGCTGATGCAGCCCTGCCCGTTTCGTCATTACTCCGCGCGAATCGCTCGCTTTTTACTCTAGAGAATCGTCGATGCGATTTCGCCCGTTCTCGCAATTACGATGATCGGACAACATTTTTTCATTGTTTCATACGTTTCCCTGCTGCATTTACGGGCAGAATTTTATTTTATTCGCAGGAAGAGCACGAAAAAATCCCGAAAATAAATCTTGAGTTTTTTCGAAGCGTATTTTCGGCTACTCGCATACACACGTACGCACGGATATTTGTCATGTTGGATTTTATGGAAACATTTTTGTATTGTATATATCCCTGGCTCTGAATTTTCGCGTTGTTATTGATTTTATGCGCTGTCCATTATTCATAATGACGGACTCATGGGAACGTACGCGCCGCCCAATTGAATATAAATCACCGAAAACAGAATATATGTACACGCGCTGACGCTTAAAAAAGCCGTTAAAAACAAAGCTGAACATTTCGTTCGCTTCGTCATACAGCGTTGCGACGATTGTATAGTTGTTGTATATTCGGAAATATTGCTTTCCGTTTTTGCTCTCTTTTTTGCGTTCGCATGGAAACAGCGAAAACAGTGTATTATTTTGGATGCAGTTTTCACGCACCGTTTGGCTTGTAATATACTTTGTTCCTTTCGCTTAATTCAGTATAATTACAGCATAATAATGTGAAACCGTCGATTGTATTATGTTAATGCATTAATTATACGCTGATGATAATTTTAGTCCCCCGTATTGATCGCCATGCGTAATTTTGAAATTTCCCGGAATTAGCACGCGGCACACTTTGGCCTTTTGGATAACGAAGTAGCCATTTAGCGAAAAACAAAAGCAAACTTTTGGGCGAGTAGCGAGCGAATCTAAATACCAAATATCGCGATACGATCGCCCTTCCATTATACTCCTCCTTATTCGCCATCACCCCGTGCATTTTCCACATTTCTCGCGCTGTCTTGTCCCGATGTCCCGAGGGAGCGGCGCGGGCGCAAAAACCGAAATTTTATACGCGGGCCTACCCCGGCCAACTTTTTAAGGCTTCCATTAGCGCTGATAGCGCCACGGGGTTTCTAAGACTCGCGCTCGTTTGCCCGATTTGCAAATGGGAGCGTTTCTTTTTCCCTTGCTCCCCTCTCTCTCCCTCTCTCTTTCTCTCTCTCTCGGAATAAGGCAATAAATGTGCCGAGGCTTAGAAGGGAGCATCGCATTGTTTCGAGGCGTCTACTCAGACGCGATTATTTCAAGTCTTACGAGATGTTCTAAAAACAGCCGTATTTATAGCGTTCGCGATTCGAGATAAAATTCGCTTCCGAGAACTCGTCACCTAAAGTCTCCGAGATATTCGAAAACTAGTAGAGTCTGGGGATTCTTTTTTCGAAAAAAATGGCGCGCTAGCGTGAAGCGCGGAACCGCCGCGTGGCTGCTGGCAGTCTGCCGAGAGCGCGCGCTATACAGCCCCAGCTCTTTTGCTCGCATCATCTCTTTCCTTTTCTTCGCTTCTTCGTCCTCGGTCGTCGCGCGCGCGATCGCTCTACGCGTATACGCTGCTTTCCACTTATCGGCCGCCGAGAAGCGAGAATGCAGTGCGATGCATGGAGTATTTCATTCGTGCAGTTCGTGGGTGGCATTTTCGATCACTTCACATTTTTACCCCGTCCGCCTGGACTGTCCAGGACAAAGGCCCATCGGACGCGGCGTGCGAATTCCCCGCAATTTTTGCACGCCTCGATCAGCCCCCGCTTTTACAGTCATTTTTCCCTCGGCTAAAGGGTCCATGGCTTTCAGTGCGGCCCCCATCCCCCGACTGTTTTTCCTCCAGCCAGCCGCAGAACAGCTCCATAATACGTAGAGCCGCAGCAGCGAAACGCCGAGCGATATATAATTTACGGCAGCAGTGGCATCGCGCTCGACAACAGTGTGACGCGACACGGTAAATTAGACGCGAGTGCGGTCCTCCTCCCTCTCGCAGGCTCCCCCCTCGCATAACCGGAAATTTCGCGAGAGCTCGATCCCGACGCGCGCATCGCTTTTCCGGATATACGCCACGCAGTATATAGGCGCACACACCTACACGCAAGCTCGCGCGCGTCGATCGGGAAGTTCTAATTTTACGTGGATTTTAGCGCATTCCAAGCAGCGGCAGGACTCAAGGCTGCAGCGCCGAGCCGAGCGAGTTAAAACAAACAGATTTTTGCGCGTGCCTATGAGACATGAGTCGCACGCGGGCCAAAAAAGCTCGCAAGCCGAGTCAGTCGCCTTGTCGAATAAGAAATGCGAATTTTCCGATTGTGTTTGGCTTTGCTTTCGAAAATTCAGATCCGCAGAATGCACATTTCGCCGGAACGAGTGCAGTTCAAATATTGATTTACCGACGAAGTTTAAACATGGTCAGTGCTTTCCGGACCGGACTTTGTACGCGATCGTTTTTTCCGTGATCCGAAAAAGCGGTGTACTAGGCGAATCAGAGTTTTTTCAACCACGTAAATCGAGATGTAAATGGCAAGTCGGACGCACACATCGTGACTAATGCAGTGCAGTAGCTCTATATGATTATGAATACTTTACGATGCGATTGTGCATTATTGATTTTCCACCTCGTATTATCGTGCTATATAATATGTACACTATTCGCGAGTACACGCGCATGCGGCTTTCGCGAAATAATTAATACTCAAAGAATTTAATAAGGTCATGAATATTATAATATTCGCTCTATCCGAAACGTTAATTTATTATGAATTGCATCTAGTTAAAGGTAGAGTGCAATTCTTTGCTCCGAGTCAATCGCTTGCGCGAGCGCAACATTATAACAAGAACAACAATATTCTCGGGCGTAAAATGAAAATCAAACAATGCAGCTGGGCAGCGCCGAAATTCAGCTCGACTGGGCGCAAATATGCGCGAACGCAGCACAATGCAGCGCGGAGCCCGGAAATAAAAACTCCTTCAATTTAATACGCGTCGATTAAATGCATTACACGTGTATTTGCAGTGGGCAAACGGCCGGCGGCTTGCATTATAAACCAGGCGCAACTATATATGCGCGCCGTACAGCAGCAGCAGCAGCAGCAGCAGCAGCGACGCCGCCGCAGCCGCGAGGTAAACAAATATGGCCAAATAAGCTCGGCGCTCGGCTCGCATAAATATTTTTGCGCGCTGGCCTTTTGCACTCTTCTTTCCGCGGCGCGCGCGCGCCGTTCGCCCGCGTTGCGTAAGCTTCTAGAATAGCCTGCTTCAAAATGGGAGATTTTTCGGATCGAGAGCAGGCGAGAGTGGACTGCAAGTCGAATTAAAAGCGGACCTGTGGCCAACTGCAGCAGCGGCGGCGGCGGCGGCGGCGGCGGCGGTGATGTCAGGGCCTCGAGAGGGGAGAGGTGCAGGGGAGATCGTTCAAGGTTGAATTATTTCAACTGGCCATCGCTGGCCGCATCGATTGTTCGTGCTTCGATGCTCGGCCTCCGCCTAACCGCACGATTTGCGCGTCTTTTTCGTTGTACCTCCAAAATTGCTCGTCGTGAAAACCTTTTGCGCTAGACTCGACCGCGGCGAAGAAAAAAAAATTTGACGATATCTTTGCAGCGTAGAAACTTTTCTTCGAGCGTTGCCAAATGAACGTCGCCCATTGTGTGGTCCGAATTGAATTATGTGTGTTGTGCCCGCAGCTCTAAAGATTTCAACTTAATGCAAAAAATACGATATATCAATACGAGTCATGCTGCGGGTCTAAAAATTAATTTGGCACGGGGAGATAATTCGCTCAGCGTTAAAAAACACTGAAATAGCTGGTGCGCTAGGAATCGACTCGCAGTACTTGCATTTGGCAGAGTCGCAACGATGACCCCAATTAATATTTCTATTTCGAGGCTTTCATAAAAATCCACTCGCTTCTCGCACTCTTTCGAGATGATGGCGCGTGCACGGCCAAACTCGGCGGGTACACGTCAGAGGGCGATCGCCCGCCGCCAAAAAGAACGCGACGCGGAGAAAGTCCGAATCCAATTTTTCGCAGATACTCTGTTTCCCTTAATTAAAACATTAAATTGATTGCGGCAAGTGGATGGCTGCGCAGCACCTCGTCTCAACACGGCGGCGTCTTCCCGGATCTCGCTCTCGCGAGCTAAAATAAATGAAAATGAAATCAATTATAAAACTGTTTGAGGAGCCTCCGAGGCACTCGCCCTCGGCTCTCCCGATAGGTATAGAGACGCGAGCGCGCGCGGGCGAGCAAGCGAACGGACGGACGAGAGACGAACTGTGCTCGATCTTGAATTTTCTTAATTAAAAATCCACGGGCTTCGCTTTCAATTAAAAAGCGACTAACCGTTCGCCCCCGCCGCTTTTCTTCCGATGGGGGCCGACTCTCGGCCCGACCTACGATTTCATTATTATCTCTCGCTGCGAGCGCGGGACACGGGCCACCATTTTTCTCTCCGCCCGACCCACCCTCGTGCGATGCGTTACGCACCCCCGGCTCTGGATGAAGCAGAAAAAGTTCTCCGCGCGTACGGTACAGTCCGTGTAGAACGTGGACTTTTTACATTTCCTGCTCCGCAGCTGATTGTATTATTACTTCGTTATAAGACGCGCATATAATCTTTTGTTCTCATCTCATCAGCGTCGACTCGCCAACTTGGGCAGCCGCGCTCGGCCGCGGCTTTTTTTCAAACAAGTAAAAATTACGAAAGTTGCTAAGTGGATTACTTCCATTGTGACACCTTGGCAACTTTTAGTATCGTAACTTTACTTTGCGTCGCTCTCCGCGCGGGAAACTTTGAACCGCCATATAATTCTTCGCGGTGGCGTTACGATATTAAAGATGTTGCAGCAGCCCCGTTTTTCGCGGAACATAAGCGTAATACAGCAAACTCGACGATCGCGCGTCCTAATCCGATTCGGCTGAGCGGACTTTGCACACGTACTCGCCCAGCCGGACAGTCAGAGATAAAAACGTTGAAACTCTCGGCGAAGCGCGTCACAGGCCGCTAGCTCATCAGCGAGAGATTCTTTTCTGCCGGCGGCCGATTTATTATGTCTCCTAAATCTCGGCCTCCTCTTCTTTTGTCCCTCTTCCGCGCACACTTTTACAAAACTTTCTTCCGGCCGCCGCGGAAATTTCATTATAACCGCGCGCGACGTCCGCGCGATAAGAGCGAGAGCAACTCCTGGCGCGCGCACGTGAAATATTGCGGGCTTCAGAAATCTTCTTCGCTGCCTCCTCTTCTTCTTCTTCTTCTTCTTCTTCTTCTTCTTCTTCTTCTCCCGCGAGCGAGAGGCTTTTTCCAGTCCTAATTGGCGCGCGAGGATTAGCCGGGAGCTTTCGGACTCGAGCGAGCTGCAGCTCCACTCAGTTTCGCTATCTGTTTCTCCCAGTTCCCGGAAACGGATAACGAACGACACTTTTTAGACGCCGAAGGTTACGGGGAGCGGAGACAACGATATTTAAAGTACGCACTGCCGTTTTCAACAGCATTGTCCGGGAGGAGAATAGAAGATCCTTGAAAAAAACCCATAACATTAAATTCGGCCTCAAAAGTACAGTAACGAAAGAGTCTCAATTTTTCCTCCAATTTACCGAGAAATCTCTTTCGTCGCGTCGCCGCGGCGTGCAACTGTCATAATAAACGGAAGTCGCGAAATAGCACAGAGTAGCGTAGTCACTCCTATCCGTCACGTCCACAATGGGCAGAGGCGCGCGTTATACAAAACTATAGAGCGCGTACACTGCAGGCTCGAAGCGCGCATCGAAAGTCGCGCAAGGCCGACCTTTGAGAATCCATTATTGGAGCAGTGCACAAAGCGAAAAAAATCTTCGTCCCACGGCCAGTGACGTATAGACGTATAGCCATATATAATAACTGCACGTCCCGCGCGCATACTTTTGCAGTTCCAATTGCAAGAGCCAATTCAAAGTGGCTTCCAACAATGCGTATAGTTGCATCGATGCTCGCAAGGCCGCCGGGACGGGACGTTGTAGTTTCGCGCACAAAGAGTCTCTGCGATTTTTTTCGACTGTTTAAGCCACTTGTTTGCGCATGCCGCGGACTGTCATTTTCCTGCCATATTGCTGTTTGCGGCCGGCGCAATTGAAGGAGTCGGCGCGCGGAGAGAAAAAGAACGCGCACTTAGTCATTTATGTACACGCAATACGCGCGCGAGCTCGACCCGGCGATTAGCTTGTTAAAAAAGAAACGCGAGGAGAAGCGGGATGCGCCAGCTCGACTCGAGACGTTGTTTGAGCACGCGGTATCGAGATTTTTACGACTCGCTGTTATGTGGGTTGTCGGTGATGGCCGATGAAAATGTTGTGTCCATGAAAATGTTGTGTCTGTTTGGTATCGAAATAGCAACAATTTTAAAATGCTCTCTTCACGTTCATTCGACAATCGCGAGCGATTTGCGAATGTATACTGATTCGCTAACTGTACGCAACGAATTATGGTGTAATTGAACATGTCGATCAAATATCGCGGAAGCGGATCTATACAAAAATTACAAAGTGTACTTCCGTACTCGGATTTATGTTGCTGAATTCGAATTTCATTTCGATTGAAATTCGCTTGAAATGCGGGGAAAATCGAACGTTTGTTTGTGTGTTTGCGCAAAGGCAATAGCCGTATTTTAATGATAAAACGCGAACGCGAACCCGCGCGCTTCCGCGAAATCCAAATAAAAATCGACGGTCTCGCAAAGCGAAGACGCAGCAAAAATTGAAAAAATTGAAAAAACTAGAAAAATATATGTGAAAAAAAAATGAGAAGAAGAAAACTTGTAAAAGAAAAAGACTGCTCTCCAGTTCTTGAACGAAACACGCGACCGCCGGAGAATTGCGGCAGTAGCGCATCGAGTTCAGCGAGAGCGAGCGTGTGCGTTCGTTTGCCGTCGTCGTCGTCGTAGTCGTAGGTCATGGCACCTAAATTCGCGTGGGTGCAGCATGCGTGCGTGCACTCACACTCGCAACACAACAGAGCAGCAGCGGCAGCGGCAGCGGCAGAGGGGGAGGCCAGCGTGCTTTAGCGTGCGAGAGAGCCGAACCAGTAGCCCCGACACCGCAAACGAAGTATCGATTGGCCGACGGCTGCAGCCCGGCGCAAGAAAATAGCGCGCGCTGTACTCGTGCAAACTTCATTCGAGCGTCGGAAAGTTTTCAGCGGAAAGAGTTGCCTGCTCCCCGCCTGCTGCCTCGGATCTAATCGAATGAAAACAATAAAATTGCAGCGGAGATTGGGATTTTTTTCGGGGCCGCCGCAGAGGGGAGAACTGCGAGCTTATCGAGGATGCACTTTCAAGAGCGCAGGAAATTTCGAGAGGGTGCAACAGTGCAGCGCGGCGACTGATTGGAAGGTGCAGGGGTCGTTCAATGACCCTGCTTCGCCCTTCGCAGGGGCAGCGTTTACAATTTATTTTTCGGCCTGTGCTTTCGACGGGAGGGACAGGGGCCGAGAGAGAGAGAGAGAGAGAGAGAGAGAGAGAGAGAGAAATCTCGTTAGGACTTTTTCGCAGCGAGCTCTATTGCCTCGGAGAAATGATGACGGTGTTTCTGAGAGCCGCCATAAAATAAAGCGACGAAAAACGCGATCCACTCTCGGAGTACAAGCCAGCCGTGAAAAACTCTCCCGACGACGACTGCTTTCCACTCGCCCACTCCTACGCGCGCGCCTCTACAGTATACAGACTCGCGATATAGATCTGCACCTACGTAAAACTAACGGCGCGTCTTGTCTGCCGCGCGCTCTCCGGGCTGCGCCTCTGCCGAGAGACAAAATGCGGAGGGATTACTTTCTCATTTAGATTTTATCGCCCGGCACTTCTCTTTCTCTCTATCTCTTTTAAATTTCTCGATCGCGCGCACCGAGTCCTCCCGCGGAGCTTGCACAAAGCGCATAAGCTCGTCCCTGTCGGCGCGTGGCCATTTTCAAGGAGGCTCGAGTAAAAGGGAGGTCCTTTGTTTTTCCTAATTACCCTCGGCCGCTCTCCGGCAGCTCAGACCCTTCGCAGCAGCGCGAGAAAAGGCGCTCTCCCGCCCGCGATCATTAGGCGACTAGCCAAGAGGCTGTCCTCTCCCGCGGACTCCGGCAGTCGCTGATCGATTGCCGGAAGAATTTTTAATTGATGAACGCCGAGTAAGTACTGAGCGTTTCGGAGCGTTTGGAAAAAGGCAAAGGCACACCCCTCTGGCCGCTGCTGTCCTTGGAGCGGGCCATCTGTTTATAGACAAACAGAAACAGAATCAGCGCGCTGCGCGTCCAACGGACAGCGGTGAAATTTCGCGAAGGTCTAGCCGACTCCTTTTGTTACCTGGCCGAGTGCGCGTCGCAATTTGCATGAGCAGAGAGGCAGCTGGCTAGGCAAAAAATCAGGGACGATTGGTCAACCGTGCCCAGCTCCGCCGCTCGCATTTTGTCGCTAGTATAGAGCACGCGGCTCAGCCCCTTCGATGCCTCGGATCCGCGAGCAGCAATATTCGGCGGATTGCTTACCAACTTTTTCGCTACTACTGTCTCTCGCAGCGAACAACTGAGATTAAAACGTCTCTTTGAAATTTTTATTTTTTCAAACAACGCAACAGTTTCACTGCGAACCTTTCAGTAAACCGGAAAGAACGCCCGCCGGCCGTATAACAGAAAGAGGAGCTAGTTTAGTGGAGCAGAAAGTTCGGGCTTCCATAAATAGCTATGCAGATTCTTTTGGCTCGCTATTTCGTTTAATGAGAGCTTTTCGCACAAAAGCGTGGCGAGGCAGAAGAAACGCCGCCGTCCCTTCTCTTGTCTAGGAACACTAGACTCTTCTGCCCATTCTTCCCTTTCATTCTCTTCGCGTCGCGCGGCGGCTGTCGCTGTCTCTTTTCTAGGCTCTACTATTGTGTCGAGAGCCAGAAGTAAAAACGAGGGTGACAAAAAGCGCGCGAGAAAAACGCAGTCGTCCTTGGGACTGAAATTAATTATCTTTTTGCCTTTGATGCCGGGAAAAACGATTAAGCGGAGCCTCGATTCATGCAGCTCGCGCTCGGGAAACTACTAGCTGATGTGCGCTGTATGCGTAGCTTCGACGTGACTGCAGCGGAGAGCCGGCGCTACGCGCGTAATTGTATCGATTGTCTTAAGGGCGTCACTGGCCCCAACCCGACCGTTACTCGGCAGCACACATCCTGATCCGCGAGCGAGCGAGACAGACGCAGCGCGTGAATGGTTGCTGCTGCTGCTGCTGCTGCATCGCTCGACGCACGTGTATATAGTCCTGAATAACCGCGTGTACTAGTCTCTCGCCGCTGCTGCTACTGCTCCACTCGGAATAGTGTATGCTGCGCGCTCGGCCCTTCTGTTGTTGTTTCTCGCGATCGAGAAAATAAAAATCTCAGCCAAGGTTTGACCTGGATTTTTTGCTCGTCCGTCCGTCCGTCCGTCCGTCCGTCCCGCGGAGCCAGGGGGGACAGCGCACAATGGAGATGCGTTCGCGCGAGGGGAGGAAGAATGACAAAAATTGGATTTCGCGCTGCGCTCTTCGTCTCTCCTCTCCCTCCTCTCTCGTCCATCGTGTTCTTTGCACAGGCTGCGCGGCGCACCTTTCCCCCCGGCGGAGGTTCTTTCGCAGAACGGGGCCGCGCGCGCGCTAACAAGGGGAGATTATATTCGAACCCCGCGGTGCGGCTCGTCTGCAGCAGCCTATATCACACGCGCCCTGGATAATTCGGGCATTGTTCCGAGGTGGCGGTGCAGCGATATCTTTTGGAAATTTGCCCCGATAGCGGCCAGATTTCAGTAGGGGCTATCGATGTAGAAATTTGTAAAAAAAAAAAGGAAAAACTTTCCTACAGGCACTTGTTTGCCGGAAGGAACGACGCAGCTAATTATCAAGCGGCGGAGCATTTTTATTCCCTCTCCCCTGTGCTGGAGAGCCCCGAGCGCGAGCGATCATTGATCGTATAAAGCACTCGCGCTCGCGCGCGGCTTAGGGGCAGCAGCAACAGCAGCAGCAGCAGCGGCAACGGCTCTCCGTCTCTCTCCGACTTTCAGGCCGGGCGTGCAGAGGGAACGCGCTCGGTATAATGCGCGCCTGAAAATCTCGCCTCGGGTGCATAACGGCACATCGCGCCTGCGTCGCTGTGTGTGTGTGTGTGCACACGCGTGTCGGCCGACGATGACTATAGGCGACTGCGGCGGCCGGCGCATATTACGCGTTATACTTATGGGCCTGGCTTCGTTATATACTCCCAACTTCGCCGCGTGCGCGCGAGTATGGATGATAATGGCTGTGTTTTTGCTCGTTAACGGCGCCGAGCCGAGATTTACTGGGGGCCGTCTCCGCGATTTTTGGAGAGCGCGACGTAGGTGTGGAAATTGAGGGCCGGCCTGAATGTGTTTTATGGACGGAGTGTTTACTCGGAATTGCCGGTCTCCTGCCCGCGCACCCGTCATCGCTTTTAAGTAGAGTTCTAGATAAGAGTCCCCGGGCCTCAGCTGCCCATCTCCGAGCGGGCTGGAAAGGCTCGCGCGAAGGAATGCCGCTGGAGAATCCGGCAGCGGCTCGGGCACGCGAGCGTCTCGCGAACGATAGCTACTCCGTTGCAGGGGTGGGCGCAGCAGCCGAAGGGCGGCGGCGGTGGCTGCCGCTGCAGCTGGCTGTGGTCAGCGCGGCTACGATTCCAAATGTACGACGCCGCCTGTATAACGTGCCTACGCGCCAACTCTCTCTCTCTCTCGCTCGCCTGCATGTGTCCTCGTCCGTGAGCGCGGCAGCATCTCCCGCTGCACCAGCACACGCGTGCGGCGAAGGATAGTATAGTGTGCGGCGGCCGGCCTCCCCTCCCCCCCCCTTCCCCGGATTCGCAGCCACCGCGTGCAGTCTACGTGTCGCGCATCGGCGATGCAGCCCAGAGCTTTTGGATATCACTTTGGGGCGAGGGCGGATTCTTATGGCCCGCTTGAGTAGGGCGAGGGTCGCTGCACTCGCCGCCGACGCAGATTGCACTTTTCGATGCCACGTGCTCTTCCATTTTTTCGAGGCTGTCGTCATCCGTATACTTTGAATAAACAATCGGCTGAGCGACAATCGGAAGCATTAGCGAGGCTATAGCTCTCGCGCCGAGTGGCAGATTAAATCGCGGGGGCGGTCTGGCTATAAGTGACCAGTGGAATAAGACGACTGCGGTTAGACACGTCTTTAATGTAGTCTCGTACTAGAGCCCTCAGCTGCCATAAGCGATTCTCGTTGAACTGATGATCAGTCACGTCAGCGATGCAAGCTCGATCGTTTGAAAGGCGGCATTTTTTGAATCTATCAACTGCACGCGTCCAAAAAGTGAGGAAAAAACTGCTGGAATTTCAGTGATTATTCTAGCGCCTGATTTCAGAATGTCCAATATCGTTCCAGGCACGCGCAACCATACCAGCCATTCTGCATTTCGTGCGGATGAGTTATGCTGATGCGGATGCGTTCCAGCGTTTCTTTTCCATCTATAAAAGGGAGACAGCGATTGGTATCGAATTGAAGCTTTAAAGCTAAATTCAGAGCGTTATCAAAGAATATTATTCGAACAACAGTTGAAAAGGTTATAGTGCCTATGTACGCGTAGCGCACTTTGCTTAGAAACTAGTAATTATAAAATCCATGGAAATTCATATATTCGGCTTCAACTTCAAAAATCCGGCTTCGCAACATGATCTGCGCAGAGAAACGAAAATACGAAATACACTCGAACGCTAAATATAATTACATTATTCGATGTGATTAAATTACGCGGAAAATAATTCACTTTATCATTGATTACGCGCTCGGGCCGCTTGTAAATAAAATAATTTCGCAACTAAAATCCCCTTACACTGACTTACGAAATATTATTCATCGGTGCAACGCAGCCATCCGAGCCTTGTTCAGCGCAACGATTGTCAAGTTCAGCACTCGACGTGCGCGCCGTATTTGATATTAAAAAGGAAATAAAAAAGTGGACGCGAGCGCCCGGCCGTAATCCAATTTAGCGTTCCGAAATTGCGCGCGCGCGCGCGCACACGTACACGATGAAAATTACGATCGCCCCGCGCGCGTTTAATTTCGGTATTGATTCGCTCGCAAACGGGCAACTGGCTCTCTTTTCCCCCACCGCCGGCTCTCAAGCCTCATTTACAATCATCGGAGTCATCGAGGCACACACCCTCCCGCACGTTACGTGCCGTTTTTTCTCTCGCCGCGCTTCGGCGCATTGAGTATCAAACTCGGTTCGCCAATGGCGAGGCTCCACCCGCTTGGTGGCTGAAAAATCATCGACGGTAGCGTCGCTCTCCGAAAATGACGATTCCCCGAGGGCCGCGCTTTTCCCCCTTTTTTCGCTTTTTTCGAAAAAAATAGCCCGCGCTGCTCGGGGGGAACCGAACGGGAAAAACGCGCCACCGCCGGGACGGCAAACAGTGGCGCCGGGTTGGCAGCGGGCATACCCCCGCCTTTTTGCATGATCGCGCGAGCGCGAATAATAAATATGCAGAGCGAGCGACGCAGCCGCCGGCCAGGCCAATCGCGAGCTCGATACCGTACAGTCCGGTCTGGAATCGCGGCCGAAATCGTCCGGATCTTTGGGATGACCGGCCTGCAGTCAGCCCCGCACACACACACAGAGGCAGAGACACACATGCGCGCGTAGTCATCGGGAAAGTGCATCGGAAGGACGGAGCCCGACGTATAATCCCGTCTCCGTGGTGGTCGGTACAGTCCCGGCATTCCCTCGGCTGCTCCGCTCTATCGCGATCGGTGGCGGCTCTTCTCCTCTCGCTTCCACCCGCCGATAGTGGGTGCGTTGCACATTCGGCCTATGCTTTGGGGGAGCTTTCTCTCTCTCTCTCTCTCTCTCTCTCTCTCTCTCTCTCTCTCGGACTCGTGCATGTGCAGCACGCATCGTTCTCCGCGAGAGAGGGAGAGCACCCACACCCTGACACACATCCAGCCCGTGTAGGTGCACGGAGCCGCGCCGACACACATGCGAGGCCGCGTCGGGAGGGGGGCGGCGAAACGCGGACGGACGTATGTGCAGCACGGACAGGCCTGCTCGCACGGTCCGAGGGAGCGAGCGAGCGAGAGAGAGATATATGTATAGATAGAGAGGGAGAGGGTTGCTGCTGCCGCTGCTGCTGGTGGTGTGTTGTGTGCGCGTTCGGCCGCTTGTACATGGAATGGATGGAGCGAGAGTGAGAGAACGGGAGAGAGGGAGACAGAGAGAGGCGAGGCAGCAGCGAGAGGTGGCGGCGAGCGAGTGAGGTGAAGTGAGGTGGGGGTGCCCGGCACGGGGCCACGGCGCAGTTGCTACTCAGACACGGGGATGCTCGCAATGCCTCTATCAAAGGTTACGAAAATCCGCGATTATAAGCCGTCTTTCGAGTCGAAAAAATAAGTTTGACCGGCCGAGGAGATGCGCGAGCGCGAGATCTTTGCGGGGCCGGACCCCCGGAGTCGGCGAGTGCGCGCTTTCGCGAAAAAACCCGCTTTTCCGCTCGGGGGCTGATGACGATGACGACGGTCTCTCGGCGGTGGCCGCGGGCAGTTCGGGCGCCGAAAGCTCGGGAGTTTCCAAGTATCGGAGGCCTAGCGCGGGCTCGTGTGCGTCGATTCGGCAGCCGGACGGGAAGTGCATACGGAGTCCGAGGAGGAAGGCAGCAGGAAGGCGGCAGGAAGGCGGCAGCGGCAGCGCAGCGGTGCCACACTCGCCAGGAGAAGAGGACCGAGTCGAGCGCAGCTAAGGAGCACGAGGTGGAATCTGGCGGGAAGAGTCTGGCACACGTGGCTGGAGAAAAGTTGCGGGAAAGCTCTCTCGCGCGCACACGGGGAGGGAAAGAAGAAGAGAGGAGGCAGAGAGAGAAGTGGAGGAGGAGGAGGAGGAGGAGAGCCGGCGGCGCGCGTCTTACAGGGTGCCGCGACAAGGAGAGCGAGCGAGATAGCCGGTGCTCCTAGAAGGGGAAGGAGCACCCGCGGACCGAGGAGGAGAGGGGCGCGCCTAGTATCTACAGCTATACTACGCAACGGCCTCGACCCTCTGCGCAAAGACGCTCTCACTCGTTCCTTCTGCGATCACGTGGCGTCGCTGCTATGCTCCTTCCTTCGACTTTTGCCTTTTTCCTCGCTCGACGCGGGAGATTCGAAAAGGCTGCTGCCGCCGCCGCCACGGCCGCTGCTGCCTGCCTAGCCTCCGAAGACTTGACCACCGCCCCTGCGGGGGCGCGCGTCGAATCATGATGGCTGACTCGGATGCGATGACTTCCCGCGGCGCCGCCAACGCCACGCAGCCTCCATTTTGTTGTGTGCCCTGGATAGCAGCCATTTGGATTTTTTACGAAATTTTCTCTGGTTTTTCCATTTTTTTTTCCCCGATGGCCGATGAGCTTTTTCAGAGGGTTGGAGGCAGTTTGTTGATTTTGTCGTGATGATTAATTGGCCATATCTTTGGGCTTTCAGTACGTCGAGGTATGTTGCTACTATTTTCAAAATTATTTAGGAATTTCTTCGTCACTGATTTGGTCTTCCTAGCTTGACACGTGATGATTTTACCGAATATCGGTCGACACTTAACTCGTACATTTCAGGTTTGGAATTTATTTTCAATTCAGTACCGAACTGCCTCCAAAACAGATTTACGATTTTGAAGGGGCACACGACTAGACGGTAGATCGATAATCCTTCGATACCGAGGTTTCCTGAGCTTTCCGTGCACGTCGTAAACCGAAATAACTAAAACATAACCTTCCTTAATACTTTTTAAGATGTTTTTTAACGTTCCGAGCACTAAGCGATACGGCCGTATAAAATCACGAATCGGTAACTCGATATCCGATCGCGATACGCGTGGCGTTTCTCCTCGATCGCGCTCGACTCGAGTGCGGATCGAGAAGTAACGCCAAAAACTCTTCTGATTCTCTGTTACAGACGCGTCGCACTGTGTTGTTATGTGTTGTCATAGTTATTTCATTGAAAAATTAATTTTACCGTTTGTAAAACACGCACCGATTTCTGTCTGTAATAACAAAGTCTGAACAACTCAACTTTATTGATTTTGCCGGAACAATACAACCACCACTACAATAATAATAATAATAATAATAATAACGGATTCTTACATACAAGCGACTCACAACTTTTTGGAAACAGTAAACGTGTCTCATTTCGAAATTTTACGACGAGCTCAAGAACAAGGAAAAACAACAAAAGAAGAAACTTAAGAACAAAACTAGAAAAGCAAAAATACATTCAAGAGTAACAAGAAAAGAAAAGAAAAAAATTATAAAAAAGCACAAAAAAAGAGAGAAACAAAATTAAAAGAAAAAAGCATTGCCTTAAAAAAAATATACCTACGTTGTCAAGGAACAAAGAAAGAAACGGAGGGGAGGAAACTTTAGACGTTTACGAAGTAAATTGTAAAGAAATGACTAAAGTATATTTTTAACAAGTTTTGAAAACTTTAGATTTTAAACGTAAATTTAAAAAAGCGGGAAAATGAAAAAAGCGCTAAAATTCTTAATAACTAAAAATGTGATCTAAAAGTCGTTGCTACCAAGAAAGCCTTATGTCCTTGTTTCAGTTAACTCGGTTCCAAATGTAAGTACCACCTCAACAGAGACGTTGCATGCCAGATCTTCATTTAATTATTATTTCGAAAATTCGATTTTCGTTTCCCCTTATTGTAGAGTAGATTTTGAAACGTTTCTTTTTCACGTATCGTTTTCGTAGTCGATGTTTGTCAATCTCCATGTATCCGCAAAAAATACCCCGTACACACAGCCCCCGACAAATGGTATTGCGATTCAATAGCCCCATTGTCGCGACAAATCCATCGGAAGAGAGCTTACGACCGGAAAAAGCTAGAAAAATACGCGGATCGGCCGCATCCCTTCACCCCGGCATTATACAATACTTTCAAGAGCTTGAAAGCTCGCGTTTCGAAAAAATGACTTCCCCACCCCCTGGCCTGGGCTTTTCGCCATCGGCTGCAATTATCCGAAACTACGGACCGCCGCCGCGAACGATTCGATCTCCTGGGGAACGGGCTCTCTTTCGGGCGCGAGGGGTGAGGTCAATTTCGAAATTCCAACTTCTCGCGTCGCGCGAGCGAACCAACTCCGTGTACGCTGGCTGCATTAAACATGCGCGCGCGCGGGGCGACGACCGGGCCTGGAGATTTCAAATATGCGCGAGGGTGGCCGACTGCTCGATGCAATCGGTATGAGATTTTTCGGGCGACGACTTTAACGAAGGGTCCCTCCCTTTTCCCTCTTCTCTCTCTCTCTCTCGCTCCTAACGAGGCGCGCGAGGAAGAGATGCAGCAGCGGCAGCAGCATCCTGCACGTAGCCAACGCAGCGCGCAACCCTTTCCTGCTACCCTTTCTCGAGTACGTTCATGCACACATGAGCAGTGTCCGAAAGCCAGGGGGTCGGGAGGTGTTACGCGCGTTCGTTGGCGGTGCTTGCATCCGCTGCAGCGCTGCAGGGAATCGAGCGCGCACACACACATACCCTCGCACATACCACACACACACTCGGGGGCAAGCGAGTGGATGGGGTGTGGGATTTTTTCCGCACCCCGCGCGTATTGATCCCCCGGAATCATTCAAAATGGCGCCGGGCAGCGGTGGTAGCGGAGCTTGGGTGGAAGCGCGGCAACGCCGCAGTCAACCAATGACTGGCCGAATCGATGACTGCAGCGGCCGAGCCACCCCCGAGGCTCAGGCCAATGGGAGGCCTCGCTTTCACACACACTGGCGCACGCCAGCGCGGCGGCCCCCTTCTCGTTGCGTTTTCCCTCTCGCTTTTCGCTCGGGCGAGAGAGAGAGAGAGAGAGAGAGAGAGAGAGAGCTCGGCGTCGATGACCTGGGCAGCGGCCGCCAGCAGCAGCTCGATGATTTTGGCGAAAATTCGCTGAGCGCAAAAAATATTCCCGGGCAGCGCAGCGGCGGCAGCCAACCTGGCGGGGAGAGCTCGCGTATTTCCTGGCGCGCTGTCGCGTTCGATTAACGAGGCTGCACCGCTGCTCTGTATTTATGCGCCTGAGAGACCGGCCGCGTTATGTATACAAATACTCGAGAGAGTGCCGCCCGGTATTTCTATATAACGCCGGGCGCGAGCTTATCGCGGACCGACCAATGATTTTCCGTCCGGGGGGTGCGATTCCGAGCGGCAATGCGCCGGAAAAATGTATTATTTATCCGGGCGGAACGTTCGATGCCGAGGGGTAAACAGACCCACGAGCTTTTCGATATTTACGTGCGCGAGAGAGGAAGGCTTTCAGCGGGTCCTTTTTCGTGTCGCCATACGCGCATTCTCCGATGCACTTTGGATGGTAGTTTTCTCCTGCGCGCGTACACGCACTCGAGGCTGGCTTGTAACTTTGCCGCGTAACAATGTTATCGATACGTTTCCCCGGTCTACCGGTAAAAAAGCTCTTCCGCAGGGGCACTTATCGATCGGCTCGGTAATTGGAGTGTCGGCAATTACGGGCCAACCTGCTCGTGTGCACACAACACAATGTGTCTGAAAGATCCAGCCTTATTTGCGGAACTAACGAAATAACAGTCGATATTTAAGAGCTGAAAAAAGCGCGGCATATAAGCACTCTGGCATTTCGAGTGACTCTCAGCCGACGAGCAAAAAGCCGAGTAAACACTCCGATTCTTTCCTCCCGATATCAGCATTAGCGAAGGCCGCGCGAAGTTTGAGCGTTATCTCGCGCGCTCGCAGTCACCTTGATCCGGGATACGTCGAAACGCATTCTCTTATCTTATCGAGACGCTAGTTGAGATCGAGGAGCGTCGCGGGGAAAAAATGGCGCTCGCGCTGCAGGCTCCTAAATGATTTCCAGCGCGGCTGATAAAAAGCCGGCTGTTTTTCTCGCGGTGCACGCGGTGCACGCGGCTCACTCTGGCGTTCTGCGTGCGAAAAATCCGCGCAAACAACTTTTATAATCGCAAATTTTCCGATACACTTATCTGTCGCCGCTCGCAGCCGAGATATCGCCTAGTTCGCTAGACTCTTGTACGTATACTTCGAGCTGAAAATACAATAAATAATACGCGGTTAATCCGCTGTACGCTCTCGCGATAAATAACGATCGCTATTCCGGACGAGAGAAAAGAAACGTCCCCCTAGTTAGCCTAGACCAAAAGGAATTGACACACGGGTTCCCCCTGTACGTATATAAGAGAGCCCGCTGACTGACGGGCCGCGTGCGGATCTCGTCAACGCTCTCGATCTTCGTCTTTCCCTCCGCCTCTCTGTCTCTTGTTCGCGCAGGGCAGCAGCAGAGCAAAGGGAATGTCGAAACTGCAGACGCAGAGGCCTCCACGGAGGGCATCCCACTGCCGCTGCACGATTGCGTCACGTAACTCCGATGCTCTCGGCGGGCATTACATCCATGTGTCCGCGCGCGGTGCATACGTATGCACATGTATGCGCATACGTACTTAGATTGGCTCCTATTGACACAGCCGACGACGTGGCACTCTTGGAGGGAAAAATGCGAGCGACGCGCCGCCGCGAAGCTCAGGGCCGACTCTCCGGCATTCGGATAACGCGAGCAGACCGAGCAGACGGGATTCTTCTTTTATTTATTGTATCATCCATTGTCACTCTCGTCATTCGAATGCCAAACATGCGCTTGGAAGATTGATGACGCGTATCTCATCTATAAGCTGCGGATCTTCGAAACCGATCGTTACAATAATTTGCAAAAATTAAGGCTTCTCTCGACAGACTCGACCCTAGCGCGCCCACGTGTGTTTGGGGACTTCAAAGTGACGATCACAAGCGAGCGTCAATGGGCTGGACTCGCTGTATGACGGTATCGGCCGATTCTCTCCTCGCTCCATCTCTCTATAATTAAAGGACTACTGCACGCGAATGCTTAATGGGATCGACCAGCCGAAACTGCACGTTTCGAAAGTTGCATTCCTATTTTCTCATCAGCGAGCTGATACGTGATATTGACGACTAGTCGCCCAGAGGGGGAGGGAGAGGCGAATCATTTGGCAAAGCTCGAAGCAATTTTGAAAAACCCGCGCGAGCGAAAAACTTTATTTCACTGTAAACAGAGTGATTCGCAGCGTTGCCAAGAAGCCATTAACAAAGTGTTTACGAGAAATCGTCGCAGTGAAAATCAGGTATTCGGCAAATTCTTCCATTAGCGCCGTGCTCTAGCGGCTCCGGGCTCGCCGGCGACGTCCGGACTATATAGAAATACAACTAGCCGACTTTGTTTGAAAATACGCGCCGTAAATTTTGCGCGGCCCGACTCTAGTATAGCCCGTTCGCTCGCTCACGCGACGCGTCCACTCATATTTTTGAGTATAGAACGCCTCGACCGCTGCGGCGTCGGCGCTCCCGCGTATTTTTGGCGCCGATATAGGCCCTCGCGAGGGTATTTGCTCTTTTCTCGAGCCCGTGCTGCGCAGTTGGGATTTTCTTACGTGAATTATGGCAGCTTTGTTGAGCGTGCACGTTTTTAGACATTTTCTGCCGCGCTAGAAAATTCAGTTGCGTATTTTAGAAACGTTTATTTTTTAGCGATAATTTTCCAAACTGTGAAATAAAATCTGACTATGAGCTGTACTTATGCGTGAATTGTGACGGACGGAAGAAACGAACAAACTTTTTGTCCGAGCGAACAAGTGTAAAAACAGCCGGCACTTTCTGGTGCAGCTGTACCAGCATCTCCGCGTCTCTCTTTCTCGCTCTCTCAGCTGCGAGCCTCGGACCGACACTCTCGTTCGCTCGCGGCGGCGGCGGCGGCGGCCACGTCGCTTTTTCTAGCGCGGGCAGTTTTTCTATTAAGCTTCATTTGTTTCTTTCATTGCGTAATGCGCCGCACCGGACGCAGCGCTCATCTCATCCTACTAGTGCCGCAGCAGCGCAGTCGCAGCACTTCTACTCCCGTTAAAATTCTTAATCCGGACGCGCGCGACGTCTGCCACTGCAGCGCTCGCTTTATGTACGTGCACTGTCGGATCAACGAGGGCTCAAGGCCTCGCGCACTCGTCTGCCTCTGCCTCTGTCTCTGTCCGATGTCGATGTTATATGGCAGCGGCTCGTAACTCTCGCGTACCTACGAGGGAATTCTTTCCCGAGATCCGAGAGACCTGCTCTCAAGGTCACGGCAACTGCGCCTCTAGCTCCCGTACGTGACTTACTTTTTTCCGCGCCTTCCTCTCCGCTCTCCGCCGTCGTTTGTTTTGTTGACCGACGCGCGCGATGCGTCTCACGTCCGTCTTCGACGCTTTATGCACGGATCTCGCGCTTTTTGTTTGCACAGCGCGGTTTTCCATTCGGATTCGTCGTGCCGCGCCGCCAAGAGCTTCCGTCATCGGCCGACGACGACTTAGCACGGACAAAAACCTCGTGCGAGTTCGTCGTTTCTTATTTCGCCGCCAGGCGTCACCTCGGCACGGGCTGCCCTTACAGCCGCAGAGACTCGGGGAGCGATGTATAGAGGGGTTGAAGAGCGAGAGGCCACTACACCCGTTCAGCGATCGATCGCTGCCGCAGCCGCAGATACGGGCTTTTCAAAATGCGCGTCTCTCGCTGTTTTCATTTTCCGACTCCGCGCAGGAAAGCATTGCTTTTTTCCATTTCCAGAAATACGTTGACCGTATCACCGACATCTCGCCGAGCCTCGCGCCAAGCTGATCAGCATAATTTATTCGCGCAATTAAAATTTCATCGCGAGCCCTCAGTGCGTTGCACGCCAGTCGGTATCATTACAAATTACAGGTTACATACTCCTTAGCGCATTTGAATAAATTTCAGCGAGAAAAACGCGCGCGGACTCGCAAGCAAGCTGCACTCGCGGCTTTTCGGGGCCTCTATGCGCGCATACATCCACCCGCGCCCCAAGACAAATGTCTTCCTACACGGCCTGTATCTGTCCGGCGAATCTCTCGGCAGCCGCAGCCAGCGGCAGGTTGCAGCACCGCGCGCGCAGTCCAGCTGCCGATCGGCGATTGCCCGAAGAACGAGAGAACGGGAGAGAGACAGAGAGCGCGATGTTTGCGCGGGTGGGAGAGAACATAAGGTCATCTCGCGAAGCAGTATACGCAGCGCTGACCGATTGCTCTTGCTTTCCGCCGTTGCACGAAAACTCCATGGATCCTATTTTCTAGTAGTCGAGCTCGTTTTCGATCGGCCGCTCCCGCATCGAGACATCCGCTTCCTGTATTCCGCTCTCTTTCTCCGTCTCTCGCACCCACTTTCACTCGCGATCGCGCGCGGTTCTCACCTGTTTTCCGCATCGCGTCGGTTGCGCGTTCATTTGTAATTTAAAGCAGCGGGCCTCGATTACCGGCCAATATGCGATCGTCTGCTACTTGCACTTGCCGCCCCCCGAAATTCCCCGGGGCACCGCCGAGACGCCTCGTATACGTATGTACGTAGGCATAACATACAGCGGCAGCAGAGGCCTCGGGAGGAGCGGAAGTGCAGCCTGCGTGCGGTCTCTCGCGTTCTCTCCGCACTGGCATACCATACCTTCCGGCTGAAGGGTGAGCTCCGCCGCGGGTTATCCTTTGATCGACGAGACGGCCGCTAATTCGTTGCATCGCAGCAAGAGGTGCTGGAAAAAGAGTCGCCGTATCGGGAGAATTGCCGATTCATGCGCCCGGTCCATTCACGAAATTGACGCTCCTTCCTCGCAGCGCACAAAAGAATAATAAGCGCGCACGCGCCGCAGGGCGAAAAAAGAAACCGGAGAGCGCTGGGCGCTCTTTGAAAAAGGGCTCTCGAAATTCGATTTAACTCGGGCACGCGCGCCCCTGATGCGTATGCGTATGCACCCGTATGCGACTAGCTCATTCCGCTCCGCCTGCCATTGGCCGATTTTTTTCTCCGCTGCGCCGCTAGATCCACCCTCTCTAGCTCCCATACGCCGGAGCTGCGCAACTCGGCTATCGCTCCTTTCTTTTTATCCCGGCTGCTGCTGCTGCTGCTGCAGTTCGCCTATAATCTCTCTTTCTCCGCGCCGGAAAAAAGCTGACCTAGCTCCCACCTCCCGGCGCCCGGCGGTTGAAAAAAGTCGGGGCGGATACGCAGCCTCGTCGAGGGGGTGGAAAAAGGCGTACGCACCCCCACCAGCAGGCCGGCTCACACGTGGCGCGCGTGCACGTGGAAAAAAAGAGCGAGCCGCAGTTTTTTCAGCCTTTGCCGCTGCCGCTGCTGCTTCTCCGCCGCCGTCTTTTTCCCCACCAAGCGGGGGTTGCGAGAGAAGAGCGAACGAGTGCAAGTGGGGAGAGATCCTCGTAGGAGTCGCGCGGCAGAGGGTGGAGAATGAAGGAGGGGATGCCGCGGGATGGGTGGGGGCGAGCGCGACGTTAGGGGCTCGAGAGCAAAGGCGATAGAAAGGGGGTTGCTGCGAAGAGTTCGCGTCTCCTCCGCGCGCGGGAGCGCGGCAAGTGCAAGAGGGTGGAAGTGCGTAAGATGACCAGTGGACCCGGCGCGCGGCGTGCTCTCTGCCCCCGACCGCCCGGTAGGGTACACTTGTTTACGGGTGCACTCGCCCGTTGTTACGAGCCTCGACCGAATGACCAGCAGGCTTCTCTCTCTTTGCCCATCTCGCTCGGCGCGCGCGGAATTAATTCTCAAGTCCCGGGCTGTGGAGGGGCCCGCGATGACGAATCATAGTCGAGCACTTTTTTCGCACAGCCTCGGCTGCACGTAATTGCAGAAGGGGACGAAAGAAATTGCACATGGGGGCGAAAAAAGAAAAGACTCGACTATTGCGTTCCTCGCTTGAAGTAAACCCCCTCGCACGCGGATCGTGGCCGCCTGCATGAGTTAGTCACGCATGTGTTACTGCATTATACGAGCCGTGCCGCGGAGCCATTTTTAAAAGAAGGGCCCCCTCTTCTTTTTTAATAAACTTGGGTGAACACCCCCTTACGTGCGCAGCGCAGCGGAGGCCGCCGACGCTGCACTTTTTTCCGCGTTAGTCGTTCTTACCGATCCGTGCCGAGCACAACGCGCGCGTCGCAGCACCGCAGTTCGCAGCAGTCCCTCTTTTTTTGCCTTATTTCAGTTTTCTGGTGAATCGCCGTAAAATTAGTGTAAGTGAGCGAGTCGAGCGTCTCAGCTCGCGGTTCTCGGTCCACCAGTCCGACTGACCAGCTGCACACACACACACACACGCACACACATCCTCGAGAAAGGCGGAAGGCGAGGAGGCGAGGAGGCGCGGAGAGGCCTCGAGGGGAAAAGGTTGCAGCGCGGGGGTCGGAAAATAAAGGAGAACGTAGGGATAGGCGCCGGCGCACTCTTCTTACGAGCCTCCTTCCGCGCCGACGCAGCCGCGGATGCTCCGGCTCCCCACTCCTCACTCTCGCGTATCTTTACCCCTCGGGCAGAGCAGGAGGACGACGTACCGTCAGCTGGGCTCCTCTCCGCCGCTACCCTCGTTTTCCTTTCCACCTCCTCTCTCTTTGCGGGCGCCTGCGCGAAAAGCTCTCGGCCGCGCGGGGTGGAGCGCACTGCGGGAGGAACGGAGGGGCGGCTCGAAAACTCCTGTCCGGCGGGCCGCCTTCAGTTTTTGGCGTCTCTGGCACGAGAGACGCGGCGGTGGCTGCTGCCGTGCGCGCTACTGCTCCACAGTCCCGGACGATCTGCACCGCCGGACAGCGAGTTCGCGCGCGAGGAGAGCCCGCAGTCCAGCGAGAGCAGCAGCTCGGACTCGAGCCGACTCGAGCTGTCCGGCCGCGATAAGCGTCGTCGTCGTCGTCGTCGTCGTCGTCGTCGTCGTCCGTAGTCGTAGTCGTAGTCGTCGTCGTCGTCGTCGCCGTCTTCTTTCCGAGCAGCCGCGAGATCGCGAGGGAAAGGAGTAGTGAGCGAAAGAGAACCCCCTCGACGGGCTGAGGCGTAAGACAGCGGCGGTCGGTGGGTGGCGGCGCGGCGCGCGCCGGCGGCCGGCAGTGGTGGTGGTGCGGACAGAAATTCGCGACCGCGCGCATCGCAGCTAAGACAACGCCCTACCCGGCTCGGGTTCTTTAAGGCAGAGCAGCGCCGCGGCGGCGCTCACACGGACGCTCGCACACAGCCAGCCGGCCGAGCAGCGACAGAGAAGGGGGTGGCTTTTAGCCGAGACGCACGCCGGTCTGAGACGCGCCGCCACCACGCGCGCCGCCACACACCACCACGGAGCTGCGCTCTCCCCATCGCCGCCGCTGCTTCTTCTTCTCCAGCGGCCGCCGCCGCTTCTGCCGCCACCGCCGACGCCGCCGTTCGCTGCTGCTGCTTACGTGCACGGAGAAGGACTTAGAAGGCATTTCTCGCGAGGAGCGCCGTCGCCGCCGCCGTCGCCGCCGCCGTCGCCGCCGCCGCCACCGCCGACGTCAGTTCGCTTCCTTCGGCCGTTAAGGACTCGCTGCAGCGCACAGAGAGGAGAGCAGCAGCAGCATACCAGCCAGCCGCGAGAAGAGGGAAAAGGACGTGGAACGGGCGGCCGCGCGCGCGAGCGAGATAGTCTCTCTTTTCGCGCGAGGGAGCGGGCGCACACACACGCGCGCGCCTCCCTCTAACGTCGTCGTCGACCGTCGTCGTCGTCGTCTCCGTCTCCGCCGCCGCCGTCGCCGTCTTCAACCGCGAGTAGTACTACGGAGCAGTCGTGTCTTGGCGCTCGTACCCTTGAGCACGCACCTACCTGCGCTCCTCTCCCAACGCAACGCAACTTGGATGCTACCCTTGCGGATCTTCGGACTCGGACTTGGGATTTATTTCGAGAAGAGTTGCTCTGCACTTCTGGACCACCGCTCGCATCGGCGCCGATCGTCGCGCTGATTTCGCCACGATACCGAGGATATACCGAGGATATACCGAGGATCCAGCCCGTAAGCGCCGACGTCGCTCGCACTTGGGATTTTTTCGACTTTCGCCGACTCGGATGGAGCCTCGCCGGACTTTGAAATTTTTCGCGCTCCGCTGCCGGCCAATAACTCCAGTGCGCCCTGCGACCAGTGCCAGTGAAACTCGCCCGCCTCGTCGCTCCATCCGCGTGCGGACTGCGAAAAAATTCCAAGTGCGCCGCTCTCGCAAGGTCAAGGCGACTGCGGGCGAACAAGTGCCCGCGGAAAAATTCTTCGCACAGTGCGCGGGCTCGCCGTCGTCGATGCCTCCGGTTTATCCCGCGATCGCCTTCGGGCTTCCCCACCCTGCACCTTTTGGCCGACGTGCCAGAGCCCGACGAGAGACTCGCTCCCTCACCCCCTCCACACACGTACACACACACAACGCAGCCGAGTCGATGCTTCCGTGAGATAGACGTGACGAGTGACTTGGCGATGCAGGTGTCGAGACGTTCGCCGCTCGCTCTCTAACTCCAGCTCTCGACGAACGAAAATTAGACCAGAGCAAGTGTAAAATCGCGCTTTGAACGCACGCCGGCGATGGATTTTTTTCCAGGTCGTTCTTTCTAATTCAGTGCTCGTGGTGCGCGCCGCGTGACAGCGACGGCAGCTGCGTTTCTTGCCGCGCGAAACAACATCTCATTTCCTCCGCGAGCTTTTTTCGCATTGAGCTTTTTTCCGCTTTCGCGCGCCGCTGACGTGACGTGTGCGACTGTGTACAGCTGCAGAAACTCGGAAATTACCGCGAAATAATAGCGGGGAGATCGACAGTGCGAGAAAAAACATTTGTTCCCTCGAGCGAACTGTTGCTCCCCCCCGTTGGTGACGGCTTCGAAAAATTCGGTGCAGCGATCTCTCTGCGCTATTTTCGTCCCGTGCGCGGACTCCCGAAATACAACGCGTTGTTTATCCCTCACACGAACCCCCGTCAATATTTGTGCATGCTCTTACTCTGTTCGCATAGTGTGTACTATAATATTATGATGATGTGATCGTGCCTCTTACTGATATTTGAATTGTTCTGATTTGGTGTGATTACAGCTTCGAGCGGGAGACGCGTTACAGCGAGTTATTCCCGCGCAGGAGAGGAAGACTGGACGAAGCGGAAAAAGCAGAATAAGACAAGAAAGCAGAAGAAGACGAGCACAAGAGCGGAAGAGAATAGGAAGAATAACGGTTAGAAGCGGGGTAGTAGCAGACCGAGAAAGAGAGAGTAGGATCGGAGAGTAGCAGCTTTAGTGAAAGTGAAGGAGCAGAAGAGAAAGAGAGAAGTGATCGAGGTTGAGAGAAGACCAAGAGTTAAGGACAGACGTCGAACCTCGAGTCAGTCGCAGAAGAAGAGAGAGAGAGAGATAGAGAGAGAAAAGTGACAGAGAGGTTGAAGAGTGAAATATAAAGTAGTAGAGAGGGAATCGAGTGAAGAGTACGTAGAGACCCCGCGCCGCATACATATATATTTCAGTGTGTTCAACAAACGAGTGTACCTAAGTGCAATATTAATTAAACGATAGTAACAAAAAGCTACTACCATCGACGATCGGTACGACGCGGTTAATCGATAATTGATTAAAAAAGTAAAAGTAAAACCTCTTCAAGATTAATACTAGAGTCGCATTTTTCTCGAGAGGCAGGTTTCGACGGACTTTGACGACGCGCACATCACGAGAAGGAGTGACGAGGAGCACAGCAGTAGTATCAAGCCGAGAAGAATCCAGGACAAGTGTATCCCCCCAAGAAGGAGATGCTATCGTTCCGCTGAAAATAATACTCACCAATCGAGAGAGAGACTTAACGAAAGGTCGCACCACAGACACAACAATCTCACACACACACACACACACACACACACACACACAAACCAGCACAAACACATAACGGGGCTTAAAAACTCAGGGCAACACAAGTGGAACGAAAGCAGTGAGACTTGATCGCCGGACTTCTTCGAGGATCCAGATAATCACCAAATATTTACAAGATAAGCAGGAGAGAGCAGAGAAGACGACTCCTTCGAACATTCGACCAAATAGACAGCGTCAAAGTGTCCGTGAACCTCCATCTCGTTCACACCGTCCGGGCTGGGCAATCCTGAATTTAACCTGAACTTAAGTGTACGTATAGAGTTTAAGTAGATAGAAGAAAGAAAAATAAGGCTGTCCTCCGTCGAGTGCGAGGACATCCAACAGAGAGAACGCGCGCGCATGATAATACTCACACACACACAACTCACACGAGTCACCACACACACCAGACAATCGACGACAGTACAGAACCTGTATATAATAAGGACGGACAAGAACGACGAAGAAGACGAGGAAGAAGAGGAATTGGCAGAAGAGCGGGGAAGATCGAAATTCGCCAAGACCATACACTAGAGAAGATCCCGAGCAACATCCGACACCAGTTATCGAGCTTTGATGAGCCACAAGCAGCAAAGCAGCAGCAGCAGCAGCAGCAGCAGCAGCGGCAGCGGCAGTGAAGATCCCGCAGCAGTGAGGCCGTCGAGGACGAGGTCGCAGCTCGCATCCGTGCCCGAGTGAGCTCCGGTCGACCACGACGCTACCACCGTACCCGATAACGTGGAGTGAGGTCGTGACCTCGCTTGACGAGTGACGGCGGCGAACGCGGAGGTGCGCCCGTCGTCGAGCTGCTTCGAGACAGGAGTGCCAAAAAGCGAGCAAGCTGCGCCGGAAGGGGGTAGCCCGGGCTTCTCGCGAAGGCCTCAAGATTTCGGACGCGACGGCGGCCCTGGACCTACGCGCCCAGTCGCAAGCCCAATCGGAATTTGGCCTGGAGCAGCAGCCGCAGCCGCCACACCATCATCATCAGTCCCAACAACAGCAGCAGCTGCAGCAGCAGCAGCAGCAGGGCCAAACACCGGGAGATCCATCCCAAAATCCGACGGACATTCGCACCCCCCACCCGCCGTATCACCAGCAGCAGCAGCAGCAGCAGCAGCAGCAGCAGACGCCCCAACAGCAGCAGCTACAGCACCTCCAGCAGCAGCAGCACCATCCCCAGCACCATCCCGGTAACCACCATCACTCTGGCGATTCGGGGGGTGGGATAGAAGGCGGAGGGGGCGGAGGAGGAGACCCTGCTGCTGGTGCTGCTGGTGCAGGAGCTGGAGGAGCTGGACACGTTGGCGGCGCGATCGCGGCCAGGCCCGCGAAGATTCACAACAACGAGGAGGACGAGGACATTACCGAGCGCGACGAGGACGAGGAGGACGAGGAGCCCAGCTCGCCCGAGGCAGACCTTGCCCCAGAGCCGGAGCCCATGGAGGTCCAGGCCTCGGCAATGTCCGCCGCGGCGGCCAATCTCCACGCCCTTCGACAGCACGTATTCAAAATGTCAGATTACTGGCCGCAGCCCCAACGGGGACCACCCCAGCACTCGCCTGGGATGCAGCACAGTCCGCTGCAGAACTCCCAGCAAAGTCAGCACCAGAATCAGCAGCAGAGCGCCATGCACAGTCCGCTTGGCCAGCAGCAGCAGCAGCAGCAGCAGCAGGCCAACGCTGCTCAGGTGCAGCAGCAGCTCAACAGCAACGGCGGACTCGGACAAAACGCCGCGTCGCAGATGCAGCAGCAACAGCAGCAGCAACAACAGCAGCAGCAACACGCAATGTCGATGGTGCAAGGTTCGCAGCAGGGAGCACAGCATCAGTCTTCCCCGGCGCCTACGACACCCTCGCCGCAGGCTGATCACCAGAACGCAATCGCCTCGAGCATGGCCCAGAGTCTGCACAATCTCGCGCAGGCCCAAGCCCAGGCCCAGGCGCAGGCTCAGGCTCAGCAGCAGAGCATGTCCCAGGCCTCGAGTCCGTCTCTCGCGGCCGTGCAGGCTGCTCAGGCGCTGAACTCGAATCTCGGCCAAGCCCTGACTCAGGCGCTCGCGCAGAACATGCAGCAGAACCTGGGACAGACGCTGCAGCACAACCTGGCCCAGAGCCTCACGCCGAGCCTGTCGCCCCAGCAGCAGCAGCAGCAACAACAGCAGCAACAGCAGCAGCAGCAGCAGCAGCAGCTGCTGAACCAGCCGCAGAATCTGAGCCAGGCCAGCCAGAGCCTGCAGCAGAGCATGCAGCAGCAGGCGCAGAACCTCAGCCAGACGTTGCAGCAGCAAGCCCAGAACCTCAGCCAGAGCCTGAGCCAGCAGAGCATGCAGCAGCAGGCGCAGAACCTCACGCAGACGTTGCAGCAGCAGGCCCAGAACCTCACGCAGAACCTCCAACAACAGGCGCTGAATATGGCCAACTCGATCAGCCAGAACGGGGGTCTGCCGGGGATGAACGTCCAGGGTAACCAGCAGCAGAACAACCAGAACTCCCTGCTCAGTCCTGGCGCTGGCAGCCAAGATTCGCACGACGCCACCTTGACCGAGAAGCTGGTTAACGAGCTTCAGGTGAGTAGATAATGCATCTCGATACGATTCTTCTCATTGTCCCGAACGTGAATTCTCGAGTTATCGTTCACCATACGGCGGCAGCGATCGAAATCTCGAAGCTTCTGAAAATCCTTATAAATTCAATGAAACTGTAAATAAAGTCTCGCTGTGCGATAAATCCATGCTAAGAAGCGTTTCCGCGAAATCATTTCAATTTCTTCAAAGTTACCGGAGGAGGAAAAAAGCATTCCGCATTAAACATGCAAAATGCAAAAGAATGCTCGGGTCAGCTGTTGAAAGCTGGTGATGCTGCAACACGGCGGAGCATCGGGATGCAAAGTACAAGCGCGCGCGTTTTCGCTCTCGCGTGTATCTCTCTCTGTTTCTCTCGGCGTAAGAGCGAGTGGTACAAGTGTGCACCACCTTATGCGAATGCACGCACGCAGACAGAGCCGGCACTCGCCCGTAAATGCAGATACGTCTCCTCCGCTCTCGCTCTCTCGCTCTCTCGCTCGCTCGGGGTTCTTGACCCGCGCAACGCAGATAATGCGCGCGCTCCGCCGACTCTGCCGCGCGCTCGCTCTCTCTCTCTCTCTCTCTCTCTCTCTCTCTATATACATAGGCGTCGGTGTGTTCAAGAACGCGAGCGAGCGAGCGAGCGAGCGAGAGTATACGTCATCGCGGACGCGCGAGAGCACCGGGAAGATGCTTTACCGAGAAAATGTCTATCGAACTGGAGAGACACGCGGACCGAGAGCAGAGAATTTTCTCGTATTCCGATCAAACTTTTTAAAGAAGATGAGCCCTGAAAAGCAGGGAACCCCCTCGCTTTCTCCCTCCGTTTTTTTAACACAACACAACCGATGGTCAAGATCAAAGACAAAGATCCCGACTAATGCGAATCTTCTGTGTCTGTCCCTTTGCGTGTCCTTCCGATCTTCGTCGTCGTCGTCGTCGTCGTCGTCGTCGCTGCAGTCTCGAGCGGCCAGCCTCGTAGGAAACGCCGCTGGCGGCGGCGCGGGAGGAGCTGGAGCAGGAGGCAACGGAGGTCAAGCTGGCGCGGGCCAGGGTGGCGCCGGCGGAGGCGCCGGTGGCATGGCCAACATCAGCGATCGCACCCTCGAGGAATGCTGGTCCACTCTGCAGCGAGTGAGTTGAACACTCAGCCCTTTAGTCGGCATTTCAGCATCCGTATACTCACCCCCATACACATCATTCGCTGCTACATGGCTCTGCTAGTTGCGCCGATTTTTTTCTTTTTCTTATTGTTTGCCGCTTCGACCACGTCGAGACCGCTTCATTTATTTATTTTTTATCGTTTCATTTTATCGTCCTCGTTTGTTTGCAAGTTTTGTTTTCGCCAGCTTTTTACGCACATTACCATATTTTGCTTTCTACATTATTTTTCTTCATTTTCTGATCACACCGTTATTTTCATCATCCAGAAGCATATATTCAAGAGCTCTGCAGTACTTTTTAACGAGCCAATTTTCGTCTTTCCATGCATGTAGCCTCATGTGTTGTTCCATTGTGTCGTGTTTGTGTCAATAATTTACTATATACAATAATTTATGTATGTCATGTATATCGATCTGAATCAAAATTGGTTACAAACCGTAACCCCGAAATCGTGCGAGTTGCACGACATATGCTCCTCGACCACTTGTGCCACAAACTTTGGTGGGACCTTAGCGCATTCTATTATAATATGGAGGTCGCGTAGCCTCGACGCCGAAGTAATCGTCGATCATAGTTACGCGAGAGAGGCGTACACCCGGAAAACATCCGGTGGAGCTTCCTGTGACGCAACGATTTTTACCGCTGCGTAGCGTGCGACAGCGACAGATTTTCGCTCTCCGACTTTGCGATTTGTATGCATTTTTTTTTTTTTTTTTTTTTTTTTTTTGTATTATAGTCAAAATAAGAAAAATCCGTAAAATTATGTTTAGCTTGTAAGATACGTTTCTTTAATCGAGCCACTCGAGGGAAACTCTTAAACACACAGTTGCCCCGCGACTTAAACGCGAGAATAAGCGGGCGCAATTGCCGGGCCATTAAAAAAGAAGTTTATCAATTTGGCAGGAAAAAGTTTCTCTCACTCTCCGGCCGCAGTAGCAGCAGTAGCGGCAGCAACGGCGCAAAAGAAAGCAGAGCTAACGAACATTGAATTTCGTTTTATGAGTCTCGCGAAGCCGAGTCTCGGGAAAAGTGCTCCGCGAAGCAGGGAAAAAGGAGCGAGTACGCGCGGCAAGAAAATAAAAGTCCTCGCTGCTGCAGGTAGGAAGAAGGAAGAAGAAACGAGAGGAGACTCGCCGTGCCAGAAAGTCGAGTGGCAAACTTTTAAATTCTCTCTCCTTCTGCTCGGGCCGTCTGTCGGGCAACGAAGCAACAATTTGTTTCGTTAAGTAGCAGCGCGCTCTTTTGTTTTTGCGGTTCCTTTTATTTTTCACCAAAGGGTGGGGGGCCGTGGCCTCGGAAAAAGCAATGAGCTTAATACCGATGCTGCAATATCACCGCTACTTCTCAGCTCCTTTTTTCACTGCTTCTTTCAACTTTCTTCGCGGAGCTCTGTGCTTCCGAACCCCTGTCTCCCCAATCTCACCTCCACAATCGATCAACAATTTTCATTTCCCTCTCCCGAGTTTTTGATGCAGGACTCGACTGAGCGCAGCTGAAAGGAAAAGAAAAACACGCACAAAATGCGCGTGTATAATAAAATAACGTCCTTGGTTAAATGGATATCCCGTCTAAATCTAATTATAACTTCCAGTAGTCTTCTTCTATTTAATTAAAACAACTCGTTAAAACGCCACGGGCACAAAAAAGTCACGCACACACGAACTTTTTTATCGATTCGTTCTCTCTCGGCTCGGCAACGATTGGCTGCGACCAGTAGCCGGGGGGTTGTCTTGAAAACGGGGGCTATCTTGAAAACCTGACCGACCGGAAGAAGGGTGTGCTACACTATATGCGTGTGTATCCCACGCGCGCTTCGTCATTTTTTCCTTTCCACCCTCGCGAGCGCGGAAAAAAACGCCCCCGACCCTCGTGTATATAATACGCACAGGACCAAGCTGATGGGACGAGGAGGCGGGGAATGATAAAAATATCGAATGACCCACGGGCCGGTCGTAAGCAAGGTGGAAAAAGGCGAATGTTTTAATTAAATTTGCGGGGCAAACTTTGCCATCATTTGTCGGCTGGGCTTTCGAGCTTCTTTTTTGCCGTATACCGAAAAGTTCCGAACTGACGGCGGGTGAGGAAAGGGTCAATGACGAGGATACAGTGCCTTTTTTAATTTATATCACATTCGCAAGAAATTCAGTGCAGCTAAAAATTTCGAATTAAAAAAACGCTTCGCTGCGTGTCCTCGGATTTAATTAAGTCCGCGCAAAGAGAAAAACAGAGAAGTGCCACCGTCGCAGCCGCCGCCGCAGCCGACATTGAATACAAGTAACGTTATAATGCTGAAACTTATCCGAGCAAAATTACAGGCAACTTTTCTGTAAGCAAACTTTGACACGTTAAAAAGGTGGTGCGCCCATCCTCCGTCGCCGGGAAGCACAGTGGAAAAACTCGCGCCGAGCCACGCCGCGCCGCGCTGAAAGGATAAAGATAAAAATTTCGTCTTTTGTGTACCAGGCCGATTTACTCGCGCTGCAAGAACTTTTCGTGCGGTTGTCGTGCGCACCTATACACGAATGGATTGACTCTGCGAATAAAAGATGCGATTATTCCGTGAATTCATAAATCGCTTATGCTTAAACTCGCGAAGCAACTCTGTTCGCGCAACGATTATGTATTAATTAAAAAGTTGCCCGGATGCTAAAATTAAAGTTAAATATTATCATTCGGAAAAAAACTGACGCGACGACAATTCCGATTCGCAGTGTCAACTGCTAACAATAGGAACGCCGTTTCCAACGCTAGCTCTCTCGCTTAATCCTGATTTTTCGCGCTATTCAACTCGCGTTATTATTCTACAGACCACGAAGCAATACGACGATCCGTAAAAAACAGAGGCAAAACAAAACGAAGTGGTGTCGAGAGTCATTCGCTTGCGAATTCAAAGCCCGCGCGCGAACGTGAGAATCGCGAAAAAAGGTGTTACCCAAACACATCTCTCCTCTGTTCTCATGGACCTAATTTCCAAAAGCAACTCTGCGCTCGGGAAGGGGAGTTTTTGCGTCTAAATTGAAATCCAATTATTTCGGCGCCTCGCGAGCTTTCTCCCGATTGTTTTTTACTTTCTAAACGCGCGCGTGTATACACACGTCGCGATTCCACACAGCCCTTCGCCGATGCAGTGGCATTCAAATGAGTTTTTTCCACTGGCTGCTCCCTCGTATCTTCCTCTCGACCGGATCTGCAACGCCGCGTACGAGGACGACCCTTTCCCCTTTTCCGCCCGTCGGAATTTCAAGTGCCCGTGAGATAGTGATTTGCTGGTTATTTGATCGCGTCGAGTTATTTATTGGATTCGATTTGAGCTTACTTTCTTCCTACTCTATTAGTCCGCTAACAAAATTATACCATCATTTTTCTACTCGCTGCCCACGGATAAATAAATGATTGACGACGCAAACTTTTTATCGGATGGATAATGCAATTTTCATTTTCTGATTCTTCGACGAAGAGTATCAATCAGTCCAATAAAAAATAGTGACTTTTAAATGACGTTGTTCTTTCACGATCTACATAAACAATAATCACTCTCTCATCACAAACCATACTCACGAACCATCTGCCCCGTCTCCCATCTACAACGCTGTGCCAGCGCTAGAGGAAGCTGGAACCGGCTTTTGGTCCATCAGGGGGCGCGTCGGAAAAAAAATTTTCGCCGGAAAAAATGCGAAGAGCTGAGAGAGCGCGGGAATTGCGTATGCGCTCCTCATTGTCTCACGGACTTCTCGAGAAATTCGCCGATCTCCCCTATCCCCTTTCGCACAGGAATTTTTTTGCGCGTTTTCTCGTGAGACGATGTGACGGTTGATGCGACGACTATTTGCGTTTGCGATTTATCTTGGAATACTATATCTATAGGCGTAACTAAAAGTATAGTTTTTTCATCAAAATTCATGAAAAGAAGTTAATGGAATATTAATCAAGCACAGCTCGAGGAGTTATTTCAAAATTAATGGAAAAGCTCGAGTTATTAAATAAATGAAATTTACACACTAATTCTGAAAATCGTCATATTTTATATCAAAACGTCGAACAACTTGGAGCGCGAATGTTAAAGTTCGTGAAAATTTAATTCTCCCATTTGCGCGAAATCTTTTCCCTGCGCGTTTTTTTAAATTCAGCGCAGTTTCTAAAATGTTCAGTCGAACATCTCGAATATTTTTATACCGAACGTTTTATCGAATAATAGAGAGCTCGCTCAGCTCAAGGAAAATACGGAAAATTGTAATAGCTCGCGACATCGATTCGACATTTATTGGCAACCGTTTTCAATTATAAAAGCAAATTCGAGCTATCGCGAGTTTCTTACAACATCGATCGCGGCTAGTCCACCTATACTATATACGAATTTCTCCTGGGCAAGTTTCTCCAAGCAAATTAATGCACGGCCCCATCATCGCACTCCATCTCCCGAGAATTTTTTGCCGCCTCGCACGCACACACGGCGCTTTTGTCTCTCCCTTTTCTATTTTCCCCGGGCGTTCGCTCTCGGCACGCCAAAAGGGGTAAGCGTACACACACACACACACACGTTATGCACCGCGTGGCGAAGAAAACGGTTCCGTGCCGCGTGGCCGTTACGCCGAGACGCAAAATTACAACGTCTTGCGTCTTGCCCCCCCCCCCCCCAGCTCGTCGTTGGCGCTCACCCCTTTCGCGATTCTCGCCTCCTTCTTCCACGGCAGCGCCATTGTCTTAGCAAGTTTTCCAGCGATTTTCTATGATTCTCGGATCGCATGATCGGCCACAATAATAGCGAGCGAGAAACTTGGCTGGAAGTTTGTTGCACCAGCACACGCCGAAAAAAAGGTCGCGGTACACGGGTCGATCGTCGAATGCGCACGTTATTACGAGAAAAGCTCGGCTTATCGCGCGGAATTTCGCGGGTTTTATATTCTAGGAACGCAACGAGTCGCCTACGCGAGAAGAGAAAGAGGCCGAGGGGAGGAGAGATAGGCCGGTACAGATAAAAAGACGCGCGAGCCTCGGCCAAAACGAAGAAGAATATAGAATAGCGCTTTATAAAGGCGAGATCGTTCGTTATGTGCGCAGGCTCCTACTCGCAAGACGCGGTCGTCGTTTATATACTAGCCGCTCGACTACTCGCCTTTTTTTGCTCCTCCTGCTCGCGCCTTCTTCTTTCTTGCCTCTTCTTATTTTTTGAGCCGCCTCTAGCTCGTCTTTTCGCTTAAGGCTCGAGCACACTCGGTATGCGACGCGTTATTTTGTCTCAAAACGCTCGAACTTCTCGAATCTGGATTCATCGTGCGAGTATAAATATTTTCCAATTTAAATTTTAATTGAGGCAATGAAATCCGCGCACCTCAGGCCAGAGGCGAATAATGAGAAGGCTGCTTGAAATTCTAAAAAAGCGAAAGTGTCCATTAAAGTTTGTAGCTGCAACAACGCGCAATTTCCAGCAACAATCCGCAGAAAAAGCTGGAAAGCGTCAAGAAAGTCATAAAGCAGTTTGAAAAAACGTAATAAGTGTGCTCTACCCTTAACACCGCGCGCGCCTCTTTTATCTCTCTCGCTCCTCCTCGCTCGAACGCACAGTCGGTGTCCTCCCACTCCAGCGGCATCGCCACCACCACTTCTTCCTTTCTTTCTTCCTCCGCTTCTTCGTCGTCGTCCTCCTCCTCCGCCGCCGCCACCTCCACCTCCACCTCCACTTCTTCTTCGCCGACAGCACGCGGTTTCGCCGTGACCTACCCCAAGCGAAGCTGTATGTGCGCGCTGCACACTCGCCCACTCACGGCCGGCTTTCTCTCTTTCTCTCTTTCTCTCGCGCCAGCAGTATGTAGAAAGAGAGGAGAGAGGAGAGAGGAGGAGAGAGAATGACGAGGCTGTGCGATGTATTCGCTGGCATGTATTCGCGACGCCGGCCGCCGAGGTTTATTCTTTGTATGTAGAGAGTCAGGCGCGACGTTTTTTTTATCGTACGTTGACTCCGCGCCGGCAGATCGACGGCCCCGCTGGAGGCCCGCTGCCGCCGAGCACTGCAAACTCATCCCGTAACTTCGATAAGATTGCGAGCTGCCGCGTGCTCGGCTCTCTGATGCATCGCGAGCCGGACTTGCGCCGGCTGCTGCGTCGAAGGACGAGAGCGAACGCGCTATTTTTTTCCCTCTCCTCCGATTGCCGTGAGTCACCCGCGATCGCAATAATAAATATTTATGCTATCGCGAAAAATTATTGCTTTAATTCCCGAAGAATTGATAATGCGGTTATAATTAAAGTAAACAGCGACTGTCCCTGAAAGTCGGCACGTTCGCGTTCGCGTTCGCGTTCGCGAAGACCGGTCGGCCATCTCGCGTAATAATTCAAAACGCGGGCGCCCTGGCATCCGGCGCGCCGCTATATACGTACTTGTGCGGACTGCGGCGTCCTCCCGCTGCTCGCAGTGCTTGCGCGCACATATGCAACGCGTTCTCGAAGAGAAAGAGAGTGCTGCTGGCTGCTGCCGAGGCGAGCGAGCGTAAGAGGAAGAGAGAAAGACCAGGCGGACTCGCAAAAGATCGTTGCCCTTCTAAATATAAGTTTGCGAAATCGAAAAGCAAAACTGCGCTCTCGCGCGCGGACGAGAAAAATACGGAGAGAGAGGGAAAGAGCGCGCCGAGAGCCTGTGCATAGGTATACGTGCGATGCGATGCGGAGGAGAAAAATCTCGATCCTCGCAACTCGCGATTATTCTGCTCTTCTTTCGGGATTGGGATGTATATGTACCGTCTTAAAACGCAAACAAATCACTGCAGCATATTTCTCAAGGAGTCTTATCTTATCCGCGTGCGTTAATATTTTGCGCAGTATCAGCGATATTTAATTACCGATGAACAGAAAAAAAGATACGCTCCTCTCCCCAATGCCGAAATTCGCGAAACTCGCGAAATAGAACACTCGGGACGCGCTTCGTAAAAAGCGCTCTCGCTCTCGGCGTGTGTAGTCGTAGGTCAGGTTTGTTAGCGGTGGCTGTGGCAGCGGAAGGGGGCGGTCGCAGATAAAAAAAGGCGGCGGTTGCGCTCGAAAAAAATAGCCGGCGCGCGATTTGGAATCTGGGTCAGGAGACGCGCGCGCTCGCATCGCAGAGTGCAACGGCCAATGTCGCCGGGAAAAAAATAAGCTGATACGATGCCCTTCTTTCTTTCTCGCCTCTTTTTTTAAACGCTCGATTCTTCATTATTCTTTCTCTCTGCGTTCGCGTTCGCGATAAACTCGGCGTTTCCTTGAGAGCGACGTATCTTTTTAAGCGGTCGATGATGTTAATAACGAACGATCGCGGCCTCAATACGCGAACGTCAAATAAAAGAAAGTGTTACAAGTTACAAGTGCGATTGATGCGAGCTTTTATCACTGCTGCTTTTTTGCACGGGGGTTACTCGCGTATTGAGGCAGCCGGGAATTACGTAACGTTTAATAAGCGAGTAAATTGCTCGCGTGGCCTTGGAGCGTCGCTCTGATAATGATATTTAAATCTTTCGGGAATTTAAATACAATAATGTATTGAAATTTAGCGCTTGCCAGTATTGTATTTAAAAATCGATTTGAAAGTCAATTGAGAAGAAAAACTATTTTCATGCGAATCGCAAGTAGCTGCGTGAAAATAGGCAGATCATCCGCGACGTGAATCACGGGCTCGAAAAAGTCTCGGAATATTTTCGGATTTTAATTAATTTCCACGCGCGCACACAACAAACGAGATAATGGCTATCATCTTCTACAAAGCTTCACTCTTGGAGTAGCCAATTTGGCTAATTTCGATTTAACCTCCTCCACTTGAGGTAATTAACTTTCAATTAAGAGAGTACTGGCCCAGAATCCAGCCGATACCGCCGATCCTTTCATCGAATGCTCGCCACGGCTCCACTTTAGAATACGCGCACAGTACGTATAGCTTCTCGAGCATTCTCCCGGCGAGGAACGACTTTGTATAAAAAGCTCGCGGTAACAGCCAAATCAAGGAATTAGAAACGCTTCTAAATAACCGTTTAAATCGCGCGCACGAGATAGCAGAGAGAGAAAGAGCTCCGGTAATACACACACAGACGCGTCTCGCGGGCTGCAAAAAGACGGAATAGCATCTGCGTATAGCGGCCTTCCTCACTCCGCCGTGCCGTCCGTCCAAAAAAACAACTGCATCAGCCAAGATAAAACGCTAAAGGATCCCGTCTAGCACAGCTCTCGGATGGAGTCGACTTCCCCCTTCCCCCTCCCCCTCCCCTCGCGCTCGCGCGCAAGAAGAAAATTCAAATGCTTCTAATTACCTCGCGTGTCGGGCGTAAAAAGCTCCTCTCTCTCTTCCCGCGCTCTCGAGTGTAAGGATTCAAAGAGGGCAATAACCAACAGCTGGGATAGCGCACGAGTGCAGAGCGCGAGCTGCGCGAGGGAGAAAGGGAGAGAGAAGTGACCGCTAATACGTAGAGCAGCGAGCGAGCGAGCGTCGGCATCATCATCATCATCATCATTTTCTCTCGGCGGCGGCGGCGGCGGCGTCTACGCGTGGGTGAATATCCTCGAGGAGGAACTCGAGCGCAGACTCCGCGCCGTAAGAAAGATGGCCTACGAGCCGCGCTATAGACACATAGTTTCGCTTCTCTCTCTTGCTCGCTCTCTCTCTCTCTCTATCTTCTTTCGAGCTTCTCCCGTTTCACTCGCTCTTTCTCATTTTCTCTTATCTCATCTGCTCTCTTCTTTCGCCCTCCTCTCCCGCCGCTCGCCGTGCATAGATCGAGCTAGGCATAGAGGCGAGCATAGAGACGAGCGGCAAGGGGAGGAGGAAAAAATTCGCGCACGCTTAATCTCGCGAAATCTAAAGAGCGAGAGAGGCAGCTCAGTCTGTGCTCGCGCGCGGAGAGGGAAAAAAGGCGTCTGTCAGGATATGCGCCTGTGTAATTACTTTTATAATCTTGCTAATTCAGAACCGGTTTTTCTCTTTCTCTCTTTCGCTCGCGGTCGCGCGAGTAACGCAGTAAAACTCGGCACTGCAGCGCGAATCGCGCCGCGCGGGGGAATTAAAAATAAATACATTGTGCGCGGCCCGCGACTCCCGACGAGCTTTTAAGGAACTCGCAGCCCGCGTACGAGCGATCTTAAATCAAAGGCTTTTTTCTCTCCCGGAGATTAAATTATGCTTTACGACCTTCGAACTGGCCGAGCGCGTCGTAAGTTATCGCCGATTTTTCGAAGTTATATTCTCGATCGGCCGGGTGATGCAGAAAGAAACGCGTGGCGATGTTCTAAACCCTCTGGGTGCCTGGGTGCGATGGGCGGACGCAGAGGGGCAGCGACCTTGCCGCCGAAAAAGAAACCGCAAAACGAAATAAAGAAGCCGCTTGCCGGGCAGTGGGTCACAACAACACGGCGCGTTTTTTCTCCTCTCGCCAGACCTCGTTCTCCTCCTACGTCACGGCGCGAGTAACCCGTGACGCAACGCGCCGAAATTCAGCGCCTGGTTTATCTTTCTCGGAAGGAGCGGAGTAGCAGCGGGCGCCCCTCTCCCGGTCTTCCTCGTTTTTTTTTCGCGGCGGGCCCACCAGCTGCTCGCTCTCCCACTTTCGCTCTCGGCGCGGCGAAAAAAGGTCGGCCGTTGGCCCCGGAGCGCGGCGGGCCCCCGGTCCTACTAGCCCCGAAATTCCCGGCTCCGAGTCAGTGTGCCACGCCGCTGCAGAGTTCAGTGATCCGCGCGCAGCTTCCGCGTCATCATCCCAGTCTCTGTGTACACATGCATATGCGCGCTGTTCTCGCGGTTTCGACTACACACACGCTAGTACGCTATGCAGTGCAGCTGTGCGGCATTATAGCTGCGAGGAGGCCTTTCTCGCGTGGCGTGTTTATAGGAGAGAGAGAGAGAGAGCGGCCGAGCGAGCGAGAGGAGGTTGTGGAACTCCGACGTGGGTGTCTTAGCCTCGACCTTCCCTCTCGCGTCCTGAGGTCTCGAGAGTCTCGCATACGTATAACCCTCTCTCTACGCGCAGTCTCGTGCATACAAGTATTCGCCGGCAGGAGTGAGAGAGAGAAAGGTCTACGAGTGCAGCCCCACTTCCTCCGCGCGTCTTCCCCCGCCGCTCTCTCCCGTGTACGCGAGACTGGCTGTGCCGCTACGAAAATCTCGTCGGGACACGAGAAAGCTGACTGACTGCACTTGAGTGAGCGGAATTCAAGGTTTAGGCCGCCGCCGAGCTCGAAAAGTCTCTTCGAATTGCGAAAAGCTGCCGACGAGCGGGCGACGCACGTGCGCGCGGATAAGATAAAGAGGCATACGCGAGGGCGACTGCTGCGATACCGATACGCCGACAGAGATACGCGACTCGAATCGCCTAACCGTAAATCACACGCGTGATTCACGCGAGCGAAAAGAGAGCAGAGACGAACTTCGCTGAGTTATACGCAAAAAGAATAAAAGTGCAGATGCTCGTCGTAACTGTACGTAATAACACGTCTAACGCGGCGCGTGTCTAATGTACACATCCGCGTTATGAGCGCAGATAAAAAGCCGCTTCTCGCGCGCGGCGATAATGCGGATCGATGGGCGGACAGACGGCGCGGTAAAAATCGCAGAAAATCGGCGGCGCGAACGGCTACCGATACCTTCGCGGACCTTCGCTCTTCTCCCAGCTCGCTCCGCTCAGCCAATTGTCGTCGAGGACGCGCCCGTCGCGTGTGTACGCACGAGAAGGAAGCGGTTGCGAAATCGGACGAAATCGCCGGGCCGGCTGTCGCCGCAGCGCGCCCCAAGGTCGAGTCGCGAAATTCGGCTGGAAAACCTGAATGGGAGAGCGGACGGCCGCGTCATCGGGGAGGCAGGGAAAGAGCGAGGGAAAAAGCGAGCTCGCCACGGAGGCGCAGGAAAAGAAAAGAGCCGGAAAAAAGAGTGGGGGGCGGCGGAGGTGGTGGAGGAGGACGCGTGAGCGGGAGGAGGAGGAGGAGGGGGGCGGGTAGCCGTTGCCCTCCTCCTCCTCCTCCTCCCACCGCGCTGCAGCCCTGCTCTTTTCCACCATAGGCCCCTTTTCCTTTGCTCTCGTCGACTCTCTGTCCCTCCGCGGCGCTCGTCGCGGTTCGCGCGCGATATTCGACCACCGAGAGACGGCGGCTGCATGTGCAGCACCAGCAGCAGCAGCAGCAGCAGACGTACAGCTCGTACGGAGAGCGAGCGAGCGAGTGAGCGAGTGCAGCAGCAGCAGCAGCAGCAGCAGCCGGAGGGAGGGAAAGCCGGAGAAGAAAAGAGTGTGTACGGCGCGGCGCGCGAGACGCACCACTCACGGACGGCAATTGCGGCTCCGCGTACACGCGCTCTCGTATACACGTACGATCCGCGAGGGGAGAGAGAGAGACTGACTGACTGAGACAGCGAGCGAGAGGGAGAGAGAGCGAGAGAGAAAATCGTGCGCCGGTGGTGGTGTGGCCGCGCCGCCGCCGCCGCCGCTGCTGCTCTGCTCCGCCGCCGCTGCCGATGCCGCCGCAGCGCCAGAGAGTTTTTTCCTTCTGACGACAACAACACACCGACCGGGAGAGCAGCGCCAGCGGCAGCCTGCCTCTCTCTCTTTCGTCTTCTTCGTTTTCGGCCCTTTTCCAAGCCGCCAAGACCACTGGGTCGCCAGCTGATCCGGCACCCCCGCGACAGTAGTGCGCGCTCCTAAATCTCGCATTAGTCGCATCGCATGACGAGGAGGAGGCGAACAGTGAGTGTGCTCTAGAACGATGGACTCGAGGAACAGTGTGCCATATCTTGTGATTACTACGACTACTTTTTTATCCAAACGCTACCACCGACATTCTGTGATCCACTAAGTTTTTCCTGCGCAACTCTCTGCTCATCCGAGGACGACGCGCTCGTCTCTCGCTCAGTCTCGCGCTCTCTGAGGGGACTAAAAAGCACCGGTTGATCGAGGTAAGCGTGTTCATCACCCAGCGGCAATATTTGCATATTTTTTTCACGCGCGTCCATGCCCGCGCACTGCAACGCACTCGCTCATCCAAGACCGCGTCGGTCTCGTTGATTTTATTCTGAACTCGAAAAACGATTGGAAAAACTCTGTGATCAGTTCTAAGCATGACGTCGAAAGTTAACGACGATCGGAGCAATCACAACCCCATGCAGCACGGGGCCCGCGTGCGAAACCGCCGTCGTCCTCGCGAGAGGATCGCAAGCGAATTCCGGAACGAGGACGACGCGCTCCTCCGAGCACGAATGCGCGCTGCACCGCCGCCGTCGTGTAATACTCGACGTAAGCGCGGGCAGCTCCGATACGCGAGACGATCGCTCCGTGCGTGCGTCGATACTCTGCGACTATGTCGTGCTCGCCGGCGAAGGTTATACACTGCACTCTACAGTAGCGAGAGAGAGAGAGAGAGAGAGAACTTCCTAATCCCGCAGAGTATTTCCCGCGCGCTCTCTACGACTTTGTCAAACTCCGCTCCTTCTATCTTTCCCGGCAAACTCAGCCGTCGCTGCTGGCTTCCTCAAAAACGCCTTATTAGATTCCACCTGTTGCGCTCGCGCGCGACGGCTCGGATGTGCTTTGCCGCCGCTGCTGCTCGGAGAGAGATTCCGCCCCCGCTCGGCTCGTTTTTTTGCCAGCTGGGGTGGGACGGCTCTGGGGAGTTTTCCGGCTTTTTTATGGGGAGAGGCGGACGAGGGGAGCCGCCGCGGCTTTTGTGGTCATTGGCTGCCCGCTGCCTTTACGCCTTTATACGGCTATCCCGGGAAATTGAGTTTAGTCGAGGACTGTATTAACTGTGCTGCGGGAGTTTCGAGCGATCGCCGCGTAGCGATTCGTATGAAAAATGAAAAAGCCCCAAGACTAGAACGAAACATCCGCCTCGGCGCGCAATCTAGCCATTAATAAAAGAGATACCGCTTTTGCGCGCTGCAGCCGCTGCTAAAGAACGGCGGCAATAACGCTGTGTATTATTCAATTTACCCGACGTGCGAGAACAAACATTGAATCACGCTATTATAGATACGCACTCGCGGGCGCTCGTAATAGTTGCGCAAAATTTTCCCGGCCAGGCCGCCGGCTGCATTTAAAAATACGCCGCTCGCGACTGCTCGCACAACAAAGAAAGTCGCGCGAGCGCTCGTGAAACGGAGAAAGAGAAGAAGAGGAGGCACGCGCATGCACGACTGTGCGTCGGGAGGAGATAAGACCGCAAGAGAGACGCGTCGCTGCAGCCGCGACCTACTCCAACCGGCTGCGAATCGAGACTTTCTTTCTCTCTTTCTTTCTCTCTTTCTTGCTTTCTTTCTTGCTTTCTTTCTTGCTTTCTTTCTTGCTCTCCGCCGCGCGTCTCTCGCGTTTCTCGCGTTCCTCTGCGGGCGGCGGTTCTAGCGGCGGCTAGAATGTCAGGGGCAGATGCCCCCGTCCGCCGTCGAAAGGGGGCCGCCGGAATAACTGGGTGAAAGAGGGAGCCGGCGCGGCGCGACACTGCACTGATTCCTCGGGCTCGGGGAGAAAAACGCCGCGAGATGCTCGATTTTCCCTCGAATATTCAAGGATCAATGGACCGAGAGCATGAGTCACTTCTCCTCTCGCGACTGCATTCGCTCTTTTTTCCTCCTCTTTCGCTCTCTCGCGCGGCGTCCCTCATTCCAATTCGGTCCGCACGCAGCCGGCAATCGCTGCATGTATACGTATACATGCGCGCTCTTCTCCCTCTTCTTTTTTTCCTATGTGTACACGTACGTATGTTCGTATGTACGTATGTACGTACTCTCCTCCACATCCTCGCGCATATAAGTTCCCTTTTTCTGAGTTCAACGACTCCTTATATTCCGCGAGAGATGGAGAGGAAGGGAGGGGGAGTAGAGACGCGCGACGGGGGTTTGCTGCCGCCGCCGCCGCCGCTGCTGCTGCTGCTGCTGCTGCGAGAAGTGTCAAGAGAAGTCTCTCGCGCGAACCGAGCCTCTGCCGCCGCTGCGGAGACTTTGCGCGGGAGGAAGAGAGAAAAGAAGGAGGAGACGGACCCGAGAGTTTATTTATGCCGCGGGAAAGCGCCGATGGGATTTTTCGCTCTTTGTCCTCGATGCGAGAGATATAATAATAACTTTTAGGGCTGCATTTTTGCAATTCGATACTGACCATTATCGTTGTTAAACTCTGCGACGGCAGCTGTAGAGGGGGCAGCATTAAAAAGAGGAGCACGAGGAGATAGAGAGAGAAAAAGAGCGGGCGAGCGGCGCACTCGCGCGGGGAAAGAGCAAAGAGAAGTCAGAAGAGAAAGAAAGCGAGCAAGAAGAAGCGAGGAGGAGGTTGCAGCGAAAAGACGTGGCAACTGCGCTGACACAAAACATACTTATATATGCAAGATGCGCGGCCGGCAGCATCCGATGTGGAGCGATTTTTCTCCGCAGCAACCGCGCCGTCTGCAGGGAAAAAGAAAGAAAAAAGTCGACGCACTCGGTGGCCGTGACAGTCGCGCGGAAAATAATGGGAAAAATCGACGCGCTCGATCTACGGTTAATCGTGGACAGTAGCCGATACGAGAGCGCTCTTTTTATTTGTTGATAAATATGAGAGCTGCGAGCGGGAGATTCGCGTTTATTTATTTGCGGCATATTTTTGTTATCGTTCGCGCTCCGCTTTCGAGGCTGCCGATGACGCGGGGCCAATGTTTTTTTAAGCGGACGAGGAATCTCATTTCCAATAGAGAGTACAGCGAGCCGCGGCTATTTTTGCGCGTTATGAATGCGAAATAAGTAGTAACGGACAGCTTAATACAAGAAAATCAAGCGAGCGATCCAGGGCACTCTTTGTTTCTTCTTCGCGCCGACCCGAGACTCCGAGACTTTGAATGATTAATCGATGCATTGAATTTTCATTAAACCGAGCGCTCGATGATTTTCCCTTCTCCAGTCCTTACTCCAGATAAGCACGCCGTGATTAATTAAATGCTTGCACGCAACATCGAAAATAATTTTGCGAAAACCAGCTCTCACTTCGCGTCTGGTCTATTTAATTAGCGAAGCGCGCTCGCTGAATTTCCCGAGTCAAACGACGAGTTTGACACTCGGCGCGCGTTTTCCCTCGAAAGATAAATCCCCCGTGATTGATCATTTGTTTACACGCGAAGAGCGCGGCTAACGAATCGTCAAAACTCAGCCTCTGAAAAATCTCTCTTGAGCCTTCTTATCTGTCCGCGCGCCCGCAGCCTCTCCCCCCTCGCCGTATTCGCGCTCGCAGAGAGGAGCGAGCGACGAGCTCTGCTCGCGGCTGCTGAACCTGACCTCCGACAACGTAGAGCGGCGGCATTCTCCTCGGCCGCTCTCGTCTGCATGCACACACACACACGCACGCACACACACACACACACACACCGAGCGGCCGAGAGAGAGAGAGAGAGAGAGAGAGATAGAGAGCAGCGGCCGAGCGGGAGAGAAAGAAAGAGCTTGCACCGAGTCACGCTCCTACGTCATTAAAATAAATTAAAGATTATCAGGTCGGCGCTGCCGCCGCCGCCGCTTCCACTGGCCAGTCGGCGACCGCGCGCGGCCTTCTTTTTATATTATCCTCGTCGCGCTCGCTCCTCTCTTTTTTCGCTCTTTCTTCTTTTTGCCAGAACGCGATTTGTTCGCTCTCTCTGTATAATCCCGAAGGCGACAAGCGAGGCTCAAAAACGACCTCGACTCGATGCAGCCGCTTTTTTCCTCCTCTCTCCGCGCGGGCGAATCGCTTGAGTTCCTGATTGAGATTTTTTCGCCGAATCCGGTAATTGAATCGTGTGCGCACAGCGCGGAGATAACGCAGAATTCGCGCGCGCTCTCGTGCAACCTTCACCCCGCGACTCGCCGAAAGCCAGTTCAAACAGAGAGAGAGGAGCATTATTGCATGCGCAATCTGTTAGCACTGCTCGCTTTCCTCGAGAGCTTCGGCCTCTGACGGCGCGACAAATTCGCGCATTGTCTCACCTTGCGCCTCCGGCGCGCTCGTAAAAAAGAGCTGCAGCAGACGCAAGGTTACGTGCGCGCAGCTCACCGCAGCCGTGAAACGGAATATCCCTCTCCGCCCCGCGCTTATTCCGGAGAGAGTGTGAAAGAGAACGAGAGAGAGAGAGAGAGAGCGAGAGCGCGCGGAGCACGTGGTTGTAATGCACGTCGGCTCGGGTCGATCGCGACTCGTGTGCCGCTGCAGTTGAGCCACGCGGCCGTGAATAATCGAAGCGGCTTCCGATAATCGTTTCGCCGTTTCGCCGTTTCGCTCTCTCGAATCTTTCGATCGTGAAAAAAGAAAGAAAAAGAGGAGAAAGAGAGAACCGGCTCATTGTTTTCGTCGCGCTGTTCGTCACTCTCGCTCGTTGGCTACTCGCGCGTTGATGAATGAAACATTAGCGCGCGCGTGGATAAGAGTCATTGTCGCGTCGCGCGATTTCTCGCGTACACGTACGCGTACTCGGGTACAGGCTTCTCTCCTGCGAGCGGCTGCGTATAACGTAATAATAGATTTTCATTCGCGACGCGAATGTAACGCCGCCGGCTATTCTCGGCGTCTAAACGCGCGTATTAATAACGGCTGCCGCTGCAGCCGCTCAGTCCGGGACCGGCTCGAGAGGAATCATTCATGACGTGTACCTGGCGTTTATCGGAGACGATCATTGAGCGACGAAGATCAATGACAGCGTTTTTCCTCAATGGCCGCTATACACGCTCGGAATTAACAGATTCGAGATTTTAGGCGTTGTCTAACCGATCTCGGCCGCATCTACTGGCATTGATGACTTGCTGCTTAATAAGCGCCATGCAAACTGCTCAAAACGGCTCAGAACTCTCGAGATACATGCTAATAATACCTTTGCGAATAATTGCAATCCTTTTGATCTCTTTTCCTACTTCGCCGATGTGCACGCCTACAATTATACCGAAAACAATTACTTTTATCGCGGCGAGTATCATCATCCCATTAGAGGCACGACTCGCGCTCTATTCCCATGCAGCCTATTTGTACGAATCACCGTTACGATTCGCCGAGGCGAGCCTCATGCAAAAAGCTCGCGTCTCCCGATTACCTCGCCGATTACCGCATCGACGCACGCTGCACGCGCGGAGAAAAGAACACGTCCGATCAATTCAGACGGCATAACTCCGCGGCCGACCTACATCCGCGGCGACGAGCCTCCAAAAAAGCTCGTCCCGCGCAACGACGTAACAACAGCACTCGGCAGCGTCAAACCAGTTCCCGACTCTTCCTCTCGATCGCCGCAAGAAACCCGTCGACAATATCCGCGAATCTCGCTCGATTTCCGCGGAAGTCGGCGCAGCCTCTCTCTCTCGCTCTCTCTCTCTCTCTCTCACGCAGTATACGGCTCCTCGTGTTTATGCCACGTGCACGTGCGGTGACAGACGCACCATTGAGCTCGCGAGCCGGCAAATTATAGGCGCTAGCGAGCCATTATCGCGCCGCGGAATTTCCTATACTTACAATGCGCTTTCTCCGCGAGCGCGGCTGCGGCCGAGTCTAGACAAGGCGGTTGATTGTAAATTCAGACGAGCTGGGGGAGGCGTTTTTGTACCGTGTGCAGGATGTTTTTTAATAATTCGATCGTCCTTCCTCCGACGTCGACCGCGGAGAAGAGAAGACGATACGGAAGGTAAAATATATAGAGTCCGCGTTGCGGATGGTCGCTATAAAATCGATACAGACGACGCACATCAATTATTAGTACAGCTCCATTTGCGTATAATTTATTGCGGTCTCCTCGAGTGCGAATAATAAATGAAAGCTCGGCAATATCCGCACAATCGCGGCAGCCTCGAAAAATCGACAAGCACCGGTCTATTTATACGCCCGTCGGCTGCAGCGGCACGTCCAAACTTATATTACCTCGCGCGAGAGAGCAGATGCGTTTTCTCGATTTATATTTTTATACGTGCACGCTAGGGCGGACGCCAGCTAGCGGGAAAAGCTCGGCTCTCGCCAAATCGCGCGCGAAAAAAGGAGAGCGAGAAACTGCGCCGCTGCGCCTCGCATATAATATATGTATAGTATGCGGTGCTTCTGCTGCTTCTGCCGCTGCTGCATCGATGCATTATCGCGTGCAGACCGGCGTCGTCGTCGTCGGCGGCGGCGGCCGAGTGCAGTGTTGGTGCGTATATAAATAACATTGGCGTAGACGTTGCTCCCTCTCGCCGCTGCTGCCTCCTCCTCCTCCTTCTCTTCTTCTTCTTCTTCTTCTAGTTCTTCTTCTTTTTCTTCTTCGGCGTTTCTTTATTCCTTTCTTTCGCGAGCGGAGCTGCAGCTTTTTACGCCTTTTTTATTTTTAATTTAACTGCCCGCCGCGCGTTTTCCTCGGAATCGCCTCTCTTTATGGCGCACTAGAAATCACATTTTAAGAATCCCTTTTTCTTAGTGCACACCGTCGAGAAAATGAAAAAAAAAAAAACAAAAAAAAAAACGTATCCATTCCAGATCGCCTCTCGTAATCGAATTAAAATACGGCCTGTAACTCGATCGAATGTTGTCACGGTACAAACGAATGAAACAAAAAGCGCGCCAATCAATCGATATCTTTGTCCTCGTCTCCCCGTCTCAGCGACACCGCATCTCGCCTTCTCTCTCTCTCTTACGCACACATACACGCGCAGCGATTTCAAACGGCGCCGGGAATATACTTTGTTATCGAGCGCTCTTATCATCCGCGCATTGGAAAATTTTTCACACTATCTAATGTGCTGCTCTATATCAATGCCGAGTTGGCGAAAAATCGCCGCGAGTGGTCGTTAATAATAAAGCAGCGCGCAGCCGATCGTTGCGACATGCTCCGAGAAAGAGGGACTTTTACCGAATAGGCCTCGCATTGAAAAGCGTCGCAACAGAAGAAAGAAGGAGAGAAAGTCGAGCGCGGGCGGCGAAGAAAGAGGCTCATTATGTTATGTGCATCAGTATGCGCGCGTGTACGGGAAAGAGCTGCTCGCGCGCTGGGCGCGTGCTGGCCCTTGCCGCTTGCGCGCTGCACGCGAGCGCTTGTAATGTAAGGCGCGTGTAGGCAAATGCACGCGAGCTGCGCGCACAATGCGTAAGATGACTCAGAAACGAGTTCGAGAGGCGAAAGAAGAAACCAGCCTAGGATAGCGCGCGCGAAAGTTGTTTTAAATCCGGACTAAAACTTCCGCAGGTTTTTGATAAGATTCGCTGGCCTCTACCGACGTTCTACGTATATCTACGGTTAACACGGGACTACTTATTATTATTAATAACACCGAATCACTTGGAGGCTGTGAGAAACCTACAAGCTGCGAAAACGAGTTTGCTATCGTCGGGCCGCGATTAGAAACCAGAAGACAAGGTGTGCGCGCCGCTCGGGAACCTCCAACCTCGCTCGTATTTATATAGATCTCTCTATCTCATCTCGATTTCACATCGAAAACCAAAAACCTCAAGCAGTCGCTCTTTCTATCTCCCGCACTCGCGAGCACACATACTCCTCTGCTATGGTAACATGATAAACAAATGAGACTTGGCAACGCGGCCTGCTGCAGCCAAGGCCTACCGGCGCACTTTTATTTTCTCTCTTTTTCGCGGTGCAGCGCTCGACAGAGAAAGAGAGAGAGAGCGCGAAAGATTGCTGCAGCAACCGTCGCGCGGGAGAGGAGAAAAAGAGCGCGGGCCAAGAAAGAAGGGAGAAAGACCGAGCTGGGTACTCGCTCATTGCCTTCTGCTCTTCTTTGCTCTCTTCTCTCCGCGTCTGTTGTCGTTTGAATTTTATTCCGCACTCAGTTTTAATACACCGAGTCGCGCCAAAGGCGCAAAAGAACTTTACTATCCACACTTTACACTTTACAAGTGCATTAAAGACATTTTCCATATACAACGTAGGGCGCTCGCGCGTGCATATAAAACGTCCTAGACAACCAATATTCCCCCTCGCGAAAAAAGGCAAAAAGAAGCCGGCTCGGAGAAACTCAAGCCTAAGAGAAATAAGAAGAAGAGGAGGAGGAGGAGGACGACGACGAGGAGCAAGGAGGCAGAAGAAGTATGCGCGCGGACGAGCAAGAGAGCAAGAGCCGGCCGTCCGCCTCCGCAGCAGAAAGAAAGAGCGGAGCTAAACTGCGACTTGCACATTCGCCTTCCCCTCATTTTCCTCCTCTCGGCTGCCTTCTTCTTTCCTGCACCGCCACCACCGACGCCGCGTTTATTTTTATTGCACTGCGGGAGAAAAAAGTCGGCAGGAGGAGGAGAGAAAAAGAAGAAAGGCCTCGCTCGTTCATTGCCCATGGTCAGTAATTTCGAGTAGGGGGTATATATATATACGCGCGAACACACGTACACACCTACGTGCGCTCTGCCTCAGCGGCGAGGCGAGAATGCAGCGACGGCCTTCGCGCGCTCCTCCTTTTTTTCCGCGCGGTCCTTAGCCCCTCGCGCCTTCTTTTCTCTCTCTCTCTCTCTCTCTCTCCAGCGGCGCTCGTTTCGTTTATTTGCAACTTTATTTATATCAAGGGCTCGCAGCCGCACGAGCGCGCGCGGAGAGAGCCTCTCAAGTTCATGCGCGCGCGCACGTACTTTTGCAACGCACTTTTCGAGAGATTTATTCTCGGAAAACCGATCGCTCGCTAAGGCTATTACTTTCACTCGCTCGCCTACTTCTTAATCCGAAGGTTTTCTCCTCCTGCCCGGGGCTTCAACGGGCCGGGAGGTGCAGCTTTTTTTGTTTGGGACTTTTATTGTGTGGCTTTTAACGAGTTGCGATGAGCCGAAGTAGTTTTCTTGCGATTCTTCGCAAAGTTTCGCCGAGTCGCGAGAACCATTGATCGAATTGTCGATGCCTCTGAATTATGCTTCCACGCAGCTGTGAGATATTTAGATTTGGGGAAAAATCTTCTATGCAGATAATTATTCAATCAATCGAAATCCGCACGAGTGCGATGATAAAATTTCGATTAGATCTAATTGACGATTCTGCGCTAGTCGAATAAATTCCCTTTCGAAGCCGAGACCGAGTGAATATTTTACTGCTCATTACGCGGAACATCACTGCGATTCCAACTAGGCGTTACGGCAACAATTACAATAAATTAGCGGGCTAAGCACCTCGCGACCGTTTTATTTACTAACTTCTTGATCATCCAGACTTCTCGCTACTTCCTAGCAATTACTCATTAGACATTTTTCGCGCTCGAGTCGTAAGAAGGGGAGAGGCACGACGAGTCGAGTGTGCGCCGTGCGAGCAAAGTATAGACCGCGGTGCTTGCTTATCGTGACGTCAGTGATAAAAAGGCAGCCATGATGGATAGGGAACGCGCACAGTCTTCTTCTGTCGGCGCTGCTTCCCACTCGAGGAGACTCCGCCCCATTTTTCGAGGCGAGCCGCGTAGACGATTTTGCATCTCACGCCATTTTTAAGCCAATGTTAGCTCCGCTGCTCGCCGCGCCGTCTCTCTCGCTCTGTCGAAAATTTATCGGACTGTTTGCGCGCGCGAACGCAGCTCGAATTATAATTAGAGCTCCTGCTGAATTTCTGCCGATGCTGCGCTCCACTCGATGCGCCTCGCTCGTTTCCTCGCCCGCCGCGGCATAATTTTCTGATTAGCCCGCGTTTTTTGGCCCCGTCCAGGCCGCGAAAAATGTGCAAGAGCGGCTGCTCGCTCTATGGGATGGTATTACCGCGCTCAGCGAGTCTCGAAATATGCAGTCGGATCGCTCATCCATTCAATCCATCCATCGTAGATCGACCATTTATCCAGGCATTTTTGCGCAAACTAATAATATCCTTACATCAGCAAATAAATGTTTGAAAACACTTTTCCCCGATATCTAATGTTTATCTGATTGTTAATGAAACTAAACTCGCAGAGTCGCATGCTCGCGCGGTGCAAAAAATCTCTAATCGGAGATAACGCAAGCTTGCGTATGTGTACGAAAACAAAGAGCCAGCTTAATTTGATCGTATCAATTAGCGATTTTTCCCGGCGAACTCGAAGAAAAAAAGAAGACGATAAGGCGCCGAGGAAAAATGCGCGAGACCTTCGTGGAAAAAACCGAAGCGTCTCTCGGTGCGTTTCCTGATTCGCCATACGGCACGCGCCTGACGCAAACTCGCGACGAGGTGCACCATGCGAATCGGGCTGGACAGCGAAAAATTCGAGGACTGCCTGAAATGGTGGGAAAAATCGCAGCCGGCCACGTGATCATCGACTCCACCGTTCGACAGACATCCATCGATCTCTCGGCGGCACTCGTCGGGCTCTATCTCTTGACCTACACTTGGCACCAACACACGAGCGGAGCTTGTGCACCCTATGCAGAGGAGCGGAGTGGGAGAGCCAAGAGCCAAGATACCGCCGCGAGACTAGGCGAATCGCCTAGCGCTTCCGGATTTCCCGACTGCAGCGCTAACTGTCCTCTCCACCAGCACACTCACACACATGACACAGGTCCGTGTGTTATTCCAATCGATAGATAGATACTCGTCCGCACACAGGCGAAGACGCATTTTTCAGACGCACTAGGCTCGCGCTTATCAGCCCGCGTTCGCTTTTCGCACTCTTTTTTCGCGCGCTCGCCGAGCAAGACTCAAGAGAGAGTGTGTCGGCTGAACGCGCGGCCGTCTCTCTGCACTGTGCCGCAAATCGTCTCTTAGTTTGCGACGCCACTCGCTGGCGCGCGCCCGCGCACCCACGTTTTTCGCGCCCTTTTTCACCCCGACCGAGTGCGACCAGTAGCTCGCGATCGCCACCGCAAAGTGTTCGCAACTCAAGACTCTCGTCGCTCCTCGAGTGAAGTGAAGACGACCAAGTGCGTCCAGTTGTTGCAGCCGAAGAGGATATTTGCAGGGAAAACAGAGGCCGATTCAGCGCCAGAAAACTCTCGAGTCCTCGTCATCCGAGCGAACTGCATCCGGCACAGTTCGATAGGAATCTTCGATGCCCGGCGCGGCGGCGTACTTATGCAACTCTGTTACGGCCGCTCGCCGCTGCTTCCCCTAGTTTGGATCTTTTTCCTCTTGCACAAGCGACGACCCATTTTTCGCTCATCGCGTCGCACTAGTGCAAGATGTACGCGTCAGCGGAAAACCACGGCGCCTGGACGCCTCCGCCGCCGGCCGACTCGGCGCCTCCTCCAGCGCTCTCGGTCCAGCCTCCGGAGCACCACCAGCTGGACCACCACCACCAGCAGCAACAGCAGCAGCCACATCAGGAGACTCATCCGCGCAGCCATCACCCGGCCTACGTGCCGCCGACGTATCATCAGCCTCATCCCCATCACCATCACTTGCCGCCCCATCAGGTAATTAACGCCGTGTGTGTGAGAGAGAGAGAGAGAGAGAACAAGAGCAAGAGCGAGCCCTGCACCGACCACTTCTCGCTCCCGCAGATAACGGCCCCGACTATGCGCGATCGATTTTGCTGCGACCGCGTACGTGCACGCGCTGCACACACACAGGATATTGCCTGCTGGCGCTGCTGCGCTACGGGGACTTTTTCGATTTACCGCGGTGCGTAATTTCGTGCGGATCGAGGCGGGGGAGGGCTTGATGAGGATATGGGCTGCGGCACTTGTTTGCTGGATTTTCCTAATTTGTTGCTGACGTAGTTAGCCAGCTCCGCTGCACACGTGGCGTGAAATTTGATTTTGCCCCGCTGGACAGCGCCGTTGAGTCGCCCAAGTGCTTTTAGAAGAAACGAAAATTGCAGAGGACGAGAAGAAGAGGGAATTAAATTGCACATCCATCGATAGCATCAATGAGCTGGTTCCGCTAGCAACGTATTCGCCTATTCACGCTGCCCCGCGCGGCTCGCAATGAAAGGATCAGGCAACTGAGAAAAAAAAACGACTAATCCATTGTGCCGAGAAAATTCATTCTTCACCCCGGCGACCGAAGAGGAGGCAGAAGAACACGCGTGAACGCGACTCGCCGTGTAGATATAAAAGCATGTATGGCGCAGATGGCTCGATCGCCGCTGCGAGTACAATCAACGATAGATCGCGACGAGGGCCGCTCTCCTCACTCCGAGTCGTCGTGGGAGAAAAAAGTATCGCCACGCACGCGATACGCCTCTTTCTCTCTGAATAATAGAAAAGAGCCACGACCACGCGATTACCTTCGAGCGTTACTTTTTACGAGTCTGGATCGATCGAGCGTTCCGGGGAGTCGAAAATTTTCCACGATAAAAACCAGTCGCATCCCCCGTGGCATTCCTCGTTACGCTAGCACCTTGCGAAGGCCGACCGGCTGCTGCGCATACACACACACGCGAGAGCAGGTACACAAGAGAGGCAGGTCCAGCTGCCTCGATCCAGCTCTCCGCGGTTTTGCATAATCCGCGCGGAGAGACAGAGAGAAAAATGACACCGACGGCCCAGAAAGCGATAGCCCGGCTGAAACGACGACCGCACGCGTACGCGCGCGGAGCAGCCTGTCAAGCCTCTCTGTTATACTCGTGACGTGTGCGGCGTCGGCGTCGCGGTAAAAAACGAGCAGAGAATCCTCGGCAGATGATCTTTTTTTTTTAATTCTGAATCGCGATAGGCCGCAGACGATCCTCCTTTTGTCGAAGCGGAGATGATTTGCTTTTTATCCGAGCGGACCAGAATCGCTGCCAACGATTGGGTTACCGGAGATGTACAGAGTACGGACGCGACGCGTGGGCGAGGTGATATCGTCGAAAGTTCCTTTTGCGAATGATTATACGGCTATTATTTACACTCAAATTGATTCGGATACAACGGATCTCGCGCAATTAATCAAAATTCCAGAGTTTTCGTCGTTAAATAAATACGGGCTCGGTAATTGCAGGGCGTCAATCCAATTATTAATCTCGCAATCAATTAGCGGGAAATCGATGAAGCTTTTAATTCGAAAATAATGCCCGGCAGAGGCGAGTGAAAAATAAAGGCCAACTTTTCTCGAATTATCACTTGCGTAAACAAACATTTGTGAGGCAGCGCGCTTCCGTTACCGCAAGCGTTTGTTATTAAAAAGTCATTGTCAACACGTTCGGAGGCCGCTGAAACTCTTTCACGTATATAACTGTCCATTAAAAGTCAATTACGAAGCATCGCGATAGCGAACGTTGCGAAGGGACAAACAAAAACGGAACGAAAGAACACGCATCGCTTTCTTCGCACTACACTCGTTCGCCGATAAATCAAGAGAAAACTATACAGTATCGCACTCGGAGCTAATTAAGCGCGGCATGCTATTTTTCGCGCATCAGCGCGTTCGGCCGTTCTCGATCCGAAAGAGAGACAGCGAGCTGCCGAGAAAGAAAACCGGAAGCCCAGTCGTCCGGTAGCATTGGACGTGTAACGAGTCGGCCGGATTAAGGCCGACAATTACATAGAGCTCGGCTAAATTCGCCACTCGAGCGCGCGCACCTTGCGTTAACGCGTAATTGGCGCTGCGCTTAAATGGATTATTTATCGAAGCTGACCGGGCTGATGTTGCGCTTTTTTTCCGATCATCACCGCAAAACAGAGGAGTATTGACCTGCGGTTTACTATTCAAAGCCGGAGATTTCGGAATTCGATTGCGCGTTCCCTGGAAACTCGAAATCCACCCCCTATGGCTCCGAAAACCCACGCCCGGCTGGATCCCATCTATTTGCCAGCAGCAGCAGCAGCAGCAGCAACGGCAACGTGTATCCATTTGTCTCTCTCTCGCTCTCTCTCTCTTAGCCACACACAGCCGTGCACGCGTCCCCCTGCGCGCTTGATGCATACGCGCACGTACTAACGTCGCTACGTACACAGAGGGCTGCAGTAGCCCAGGTTTTCCCTTAATTCGAGTAAGGGCTGTGTACGTATAGTCAGCGCAGTGGCGGCGGCAGCTAAGGCATTATAAGGCCCTCGGGTAAGGCTGTGCGGAGGGACTCGGAGCATTAGCCTCGGCATGTGCGCGCGCTCCGCCGCCGCTGTCGCTCGGCCAAGGAGAACATGTGCGAGGGAGAGAGGACTGCTGCTTGCGTGGGCGGCGATAGAGGGGCTATCTCGAGCCCTGTGCGTCTCGCAACGTTGCGAATAATTTCGCCTCGGTGCTCGCTGCAACGAAAATTTCAGACCGACGCAATGCATTTTAAGTGACGGCTGCTTTTCTCTCGTTGTCGTTGCTCCGCATTGCCGATATTTCGTCGAACGAAAATAAAATCGACGCTATCGAAGCGAGATCAGCGGCGCGAGAGAGCGCGCAGGAAAGGGGGAGGGAGGAGAGAAAAGAAAGGACGGGGAGGAAGAAGCGATTACTTAAACTTACGATCACGCGCGTGTAGGCGAGCGCCCATATGGCCGGCGCAGGTGAGAGAGATCCACCGCGTCTCAGCTCTCTCTCTTTGTGTGTATATAGCAGCAGCAGCAGCAGCAGCAGCAGCCGCGCGCGAGTACGCAAACCGTGCGCCGTGGCGGCGAATAAAAGGGTTCTTCCTCTTCTTCTCTTCTTTCGCTCGAAATGCTAACGATCCCTTCGAGTCGAACGGCTAAATGGAGAGCCGAGGGATCATCGCATGCAGATGTATGCGTGCGGCGGAGAGAAAAAAGGGCTGGTTCTTTATTTCTCCCGTTGTACTATCGATCGCCGCGCCGTGTTTCTCTTCGCCATCACTGCTCGCAATGGGTCAAGTCGACGTCGCGGACGATAAGCGAGAACATAAGGTTGGCCGCTAGCAAAAACGAGTTACAATCCTTCCATTTGCGGGGTCTTGAAACGCAGATTATCGCAAAAAGCAGCGCGAGCTAGTACTTAAGGGGGTAAAAGCTCGTCCGGGTCAGGAGGAATAAAGCACGTCGCGGTTTTTCCTCCTTCCACGAGGAAATACACCGGCAGCATCCGGTCATGTAACTTGATATATTTTTCCATTATTAAGGACATTAAGCCGCAATGGCCTGCGGCCAGGCTATGATTCTTTTCGCTCCTCGCGCAAGCCCGTCCTTCTCGAGCGGCATTTCTCTCCTCCGCGCTCATTTTTTCCCGCAGAGCCCTGGCACAGTCGGCGATAAATCAGTCGCGAAAAAACGAGAAAAAAAGATTCTCACGAAAACTCTAATTTCTCCGCGCAATTTTCCACGCGACGTCTGCTGATAAAAATTTTGATTAATGGACACGCGACGAGGCGATGCGGGCGCTGAGGTTGTAAGCTGATCGCGCCGCAGCCTTCGCTACAGCGCTGGATCGCGGAAGTGCGCGTAGATCAAAAAGCCGTAATTAAACGTTTAAGCGAGAGCTTTTTAATTTCTGCAACCTTGTGCGCGCGGAATTCAAAACGAAAAAACAAAGAAGCAGCACAGTAGTGACGTAAAATCAATCACTCGTTTTTTCAATGCCGAAAATCGCACGCGCAATCACCTCGGCCGACTTCCGCGTTGACGCGAGAGAGCCGGGTCTCGAGGTCGAGCCGGCTGTCCTTATACGTGCATAATACCACTTTCGTCGGCGGGGGAAAGAAAAGGCGTCGAGGAGAGCCACTCGAGACTACTCCCGCTTGGGGAGTCGTTAAAAATCTCGGCAGTCGTCGTCCCCAGGTTAATCGCTCGCGAAGGTCTCGGCCTCTCGAAGAGCGCCGATCCCAGATAGCCGGCGGGCCTCTAATGATCAATCAACTGTTTGCTTTTTATCGGAGGCGAACTTTGCGCCCGCGCTTTTCTATCTCTCTGAAGACGTCGTTACTCTGCAGTCGTTAGAATTCATATTTGCCTAGACAAGGCGCGAAATCACTGTATCGGTTGGACTACTGTTTGCGAAAGCCAACGAGCTCCTCGAGGAAGAAAAGACCATCGGCGAGAGGAAAAAAGGGACGCGAGTGGAGAAAATCACCGAACAGGCTTTCTCTCTCACGGGAATTAAGCGACTCGCGCGGGGATGATGCCCAGTACTCGGTCCGATCGCTACACTTAAATTCAAGCCTTTCCCCGTCCCCTCTCGCGCGGAATCGTTTTCTCTCCCGTGGGATAGGGCTTGGAAAAAAGCTCGCGAAAAAAAAAACGAGGAGAGCGAGAGCGAGATGAAAGGGGTGACTGCGTCCGACTTTTGCAGCGAGAGCCGAGCGAGCGAGAGGAAACTTGAGAACCCTCTGCGACAATTTCAATTCTTTCGCTGCCGGCCGCTTTTGTTCCTTTTTCTTCTAGCGAGAGCTGCGGAGAGCTAAGATTCTTAAAACTTCAGAGCGGAGCGAGAGCGAGATTTTTCAATTTTAATTACAGTTTTAACATATTTTAATAAAATCCGGGACGACGGGACTCGTTCTTTTTCAGGTCTTACACGCTACGACGCGCCGCTTTTTCAGTCGAGAGAATTTTCCGACTGGATTTCAGGAGACTTGGCGCCCAGTCGCCGCGATAATTGGTTCGGGAATTTTTGCACTCTCGAAACTTTCGAAAAAGAGAAAGAAAAAAACTTCTGCGGATCAGGCGAGCAAAAAATTATTTGCATCGCTTGCCGTCCCTAATCCCCGAGCAAACTTTTATCCCCGGCTGCACGTGTACGTGTGTGTACACTGTACAGTGCAGCGTGGCCGTTCTTTTCTCCCACACTCCTCTCTTTCGGAGCTACTCCAGCTCTTCTCGGCCCGTCTAACCCTTTCCGCGCACGCCTGCCGCCCCCACACTCCTGCCTAATCCGGGGCGCGCGCCGCAAACACCTGTTCGACTCGCTCGCGAAAGGGCTCTCTTGTGCTGCGCTGCTCCCAAAGGCACATGGGCCCTTCCTTTCCTTCTTTTTTCCCGGCTCTCTCTCTCTCTCTCTCTGCTTGCGATGCTCGAGCGAGAGAGGATCAGTCTCGCGAGATCCTCGAGAGGCGCCGGTGCCGTCAGGCGTTGCGCTACATACGCGGGAGTGCGAAAACGAGTTTTCACTCGGGGGAGGGAACATGGAGCGGTGGTCGAGTTTGCGATTCAGTACGTGACATACCTTTGAGGATTTTTTGTCTGCACGTTTGTTGGCATGTTGCGAATGCGCTGCAGTCGATGTTACACATATAATACCTAAATATAGTCTCTGGAAAAACGCCTCCGCTCCGCTTGGCAACGACCGCGAGGCATTTTTCCACGGACCGATGATTGCATACACCCGTGCGATGGCTGATCCCCGACATTATTCAAAACGAAGCACACACACACACACACACACACAATCACCCAAAGACACGAAGCACGCCATCGCCCAGTGCCCGGGCAAGAGCACAGCATACCAACTAACCCCGGCAGTTCTTCTCGCAGATCTTCATGCACAAGAACGCGATGCAGATGCACGCGCGTGAACTCGGTGCGGCGGCTGGTGCCCTCGGCGGCGCGGGACGTCCCGGCGCCGGCGGAGTCGGAGGTGGCCTCGCCGGTCTCGGCGGTGGCCTCGGCGTGGGAGTCGGCCCCGGGGGCATGATCACCGGCAACGAGGTCAAGCCCCACCAGTGCCAGCAGTGCCTCAAGTCCTTCTCGAGCAATCACCAGCTGGTCCAGCACATCAGGGTGCACACCGGCGAGAAGCCCTACAAGTGCAGCTACTGCGACCGCAGGTTCAAGCAGCTCAGTCACGTACAGCAGCACACGAGGCTACACACCGGTGAGTACACGCAACTGTCCGCCTACTCTTTCCAATATAATATTCCGCCGCGAGCCAAGCGCAAAGGTACAGTATACAACCAGCCGCGCTTTTCGAAAAAAAAAAAAATATATACATCACCCCGGCGGCGATAAGATTAGCGTAAAAACATCCCCCCATAAAGCTCGAGGCCGCGAGGCGATAAAGGCTGCGCTGCAGCTTGCGTGCGCGAATGTCAGGGAAATACTCGCTGATAAGTGATAACGCGCGCGTTGTGTTGTGTTGGCCAGCTACCGCGATATATCTCGTTATTTAGCTTAGGCTTCGGCTCGCGCGATAACCCGCCTGCGCTCGTTTTTTCCTCGGCCGGATTAAAAGCGAAAAGAATTTCATTAAGGGATGAGAGACTCGAGCGTAGTCGCTCGGAAGGCATTAAGCACTCGGCCCCTCTTCTTCGCGAGAGATTCTTCTTTTTCGAGAGCCTCAAGGCGCGGTTGCACCTGATGCGAAAGCTCTCGGTGGAAAAGCGGATAGATTCAATTTCGCGCCGCGTGTATCCAGCGAAATCACGCGTGTCGCGCTGGAAAGCGGAGATTAAGCAAAACAAATTTTTCTTTAAAAGCCGGCGGCTACCCTCGAGGCAACGCGCGCACGCGACCGGACCCTCGAGATCCCCTCGCCCCTCGTGTATACAAACGCTGCAAGCAACGCGAAAGAAATTCACTTTGGCCGGCCTCGCGAGAATAAATAAAAAGGGAGCGCGAGAATTTCGAGTATTTAATCTGGCGAGTTACCAAGATCCTTTCGTCGGATCGAGAGGTAAAGAGCGAGTAAAGAGCGAGGCGCTCTCCTTTTTTTCGCTCGTCCTTCGCGTGCAAAAGCAACTTTGTGTGTTTCTTCGTCTGTTGGTCGGCGCCGAGGAAAAGTTTACGCAGAAAAAAAGCAACAATGACGCGCCCTGTGTAATTTTCCCTCGGAACATCTCTCTTTAATTTTCGCAACCCTCGTCGCCAGGGCCGTTTCCGCTCCTAATCCCACCTATACCTACGTAATAACTCCTTCTTTTCTCGCGTGTAATCGAAACGAATTCGCAGCCGAGCGTCATCATCAAACGCATCGGATGAATTTTAATGCTTTTTTAATAATCCCTCTCCAGCCCGCGTGCGTACACGCCGGGCGAATGAAAAGAAAAAAGGGTTGAGCCTCGTTGGCGGCAGCATTGATTTCGGCATGTGCGCGCTCGGGGACCCGATCGAGCTGCCCTCGCTGGCATTAATAACCCACCCCGAAGAATTCCCCGAATTTTTTTTTTGTTCTTGCTCGTTCGCCGGATTATTATAGGCTGTCCGCTCGGGTTCGGCGCGCGGCGACTTGTCACTGCGAGAAAGAAAGAGCTAGCGAAAGGGTGCGCTTCGTGGACTCTCTCGCTGCCGAGGGTAAACAAATGTCACTTCTTACGCTCCTCGCGTAATTGCTTTTTAATTTTGTGGCATTAGCGGCCTCGGAAACATGCGTAATTACACGCCGACGACGACTCGGCGATCACTCTGTCGAAAATAGGCGAACACGGCGCGCAAGTGCCTCGCGTACGGGACTATCGAGCTAAATTTAAACAGCGCGAAGATCGATAATCTATCCGACAGCAGTTCTCGCCTCGGTATTTTCGAAATCCAGCCTAGCAGGCGAAGCGAGAGTCCGAGGAGAGGCAAAAAAGAATATCGACCGAACATCTCCGGTTCGCGCGTCGCACGCAATCGTACACAGGTATATCGAGCCGATGCTGAGGCGAGCGCATATAGGGAGAACCGCGAAATCAATTTCGCAGGGCATAGGCAGGCGATTCCGGACGATTAGGGCTGACAATTACGGACTCTCTCTCCCTCTAATTCTGCCGCCGCGCTTTCCTTCGTTCCTATATACCCCATCCCATCCTATAGAATATGCGAAGCTACGCGTTGCTCGCGTGTAAGCCGCAGGGTAAATGACCCAATTATTTAGACTTTCCGTTGTCGAATCGCTGGATGCTGCTGAAACGCGCTACTTTCAGCGCGTATTTAACGATAACAGTTCCGCGCATGGCCAAGACCGTGATTTATCAATTAAAATATGTGCCCGAGTTCAAACATTGCGTTCGGCGGTGCGCGCAAACACGCGCTGTTTACGCGTACATTTTTGTGGAATTAATTATACGAAACAACGATGCGAAATTAATTTCAATAATGCAGGTTTAATTTAATCAAAGCCCAGTGTTCGCGTACCGATGCCTGCAAAAGGAGTTGTTTTTTTTATATCTCATTCAATCACATACAACGCAAAAGTTATTCGGGATGATTAAAATGTACAACGAATTGCACACAAGCAGATTGTTCGATTTTCACGTCGAAATAATCCACAGCGAGATAATTGAATCACGTCGAATCATTGCAATATCATGTAACTGAAGGCATACTTCGAAATCCGTTCCGGCAGAATCTATTTAAATGGATTAAATTCTTCCGTAAAAATTATTCACCCCGATATTAATGGATCAGCCGCTTTAAGATTCGCGCGCTTGAAAAGATTCGGATGATCGCGCATTATTGAAGCGCAGACTCGTATAGTTACAGCAGTGAGAAAGCCTCCGAAACGCGCGTTTCGATTATTATTACACAAGTGCAGCGCGCATTAATAATTAGCGGCCGAATGCCCGGCTATAACCGAGGCTATACGCAAACGAAACGAGCTATCTCGCGAGTCGGCTTTGCGCTTGGGGTATTTACGCTCTTTCCGCATGCGATAGATATTTAAACAATGCATGCATGTGTACAAACGCCGCGCTGCGTATATGATTTAATCGGAAGCTAATGACGGGGATTCGATCAATAATTGTTTTACAGCCGGTCGAATTTAGCGTTATTAATAATTCAGTTACACTCGTGCCCGGTACCTACCGAGGAGTACTTTTGTGCTACTGTACACGTGCAATTACGTTGGCCAAACCTCTGCGCATTGTTAATTTTTCCCGGAAATTCATAATTAATCGCGAATCCGCGAACTTTGCAATCGCGTTGTTTGATGAATAGTAAATCGACGGCCTGATGTCAATACTCCTTTGTACAAATTGGATTCATCCTATCGCTGAGCAGAAAAAAAGACAAGCTTCGCCTCGACGATGTAGTAAGTAGTTTCCTTTCCCGCCTAATCCTGCACAAATCCTTTCTTCACCGCAATGAAATCTCGATTTGGCGCCGAATACGGAAAATTTCGACTGCCCGACTGCACGATTTACTGCCTTCGAGCTCAAATGAGTGCGTACGTATGCAGGCCGCATGTTGTACGCTAAGCGTATACGTGGCGCTCATTTATTACCGGACTAGAGTTGGACAGGGCGGAAAGGGGTGTAGTCTCGTGCTCGTAATTTAATGGGGGGTCGATTTTTCGGCTAATTTGAGGGCAATCCGTTGTTTTTCGTGACGAATGAGCATTGCTGGGAAACTATTCGAGAAACAAACAATTAATTAGCGAATTCCCGTTTCTCATAGAAATTTCTGGAATAGCCCGACCGCGCGCCCTGCTCGACTCAATGTGGCTGGCTAGCGCTAATAGAAACATGTTCTATTTCTGCATAGGATGCATTATAATCAACCTCGTAACCATTTTGCTAATCAATAAGTAGTTAACAGTCGAGTGCACTCGAACTCCAGCAATCATGGGGTTGCGTGTAAATTTTATAATAAATCCAGAACATAGTAGTGCAATTTATTAGAGGAAAAGATGACGCAGTATCGAATGGTTTACGTTGTTCCAAATTAGCTACGATCGGAAGCCGGGCTCCATTCGAAAAAATCAAATCGTCCTCGTCCGAGATAACGAGCCAACGAGCGATTTAAATATTTTAAGCGCCATTCCCCGCGTATATTATTATCCCGAAAACAGCGCAACGCTGCATAGTCCGCTAATGCACGCATATATATCGAATAATCCCGGGCGATAAAGACAGAGCGCACTCGGGAGACCATCAGTGCGGCGGTAGCGGCGGCCGAACGAGAAAAGCACCGGTGCGCATTCCCCCGCAGCCCCCTCCCCTCCCCAACTAAACTGTCCATTATAATGTTTATACCCGGGCGCATATATAATTCATTAACCGAAATTCGCTGGCCGGGCTCGCCCCGATAGCGCGTGAAGTTACGCGCCCTCTCCCGCGCGCTCACACAGGCGCGCACGCATAATGGCACACTCGGTTTGCGAGTGTGCGATATCGATAGCCGGTCAATATATATAGTCTCTCTCACCCTCGTTCGAGCCTAGACAAATACGACCCTGCCGCGCCGCTGCATCCAGCCTCGCACTCTCTCTCCTCTTATTCCCCGCGCTGCATCTCGTTTCCCGCGCGTCGACCAATCACCGCGTCGGAAGCCGTCCCCACCGCGATGCCGACTGCAGTGGACCGGAGTGGGGGAGCGCCGCGCGCATTATATAAGCGGGCCCCCGGAGAAAAAGCGCGGGAATTTTTAAAGTTCGCTGCGGCCGGCGCCACGATCGCTCAATAATGGAAGTCGCGCCTGCGCACTAGCCAGTTCGCGCCCCCGTGACACATGCGTGTGTACGAACGTTGGGGAACGTGCGGCCAGCCAAGATTATCCCCTGCAGCTTGAGCGCGAAACTCAATTTTCGAGGAGCTGCTGTGAAATTCAAAATTCACGTGCGTGACGGGCGGAAAAATTCCGCCGCTGCAGCGCAATGCGTTCCAGACCGGAGACGGGAGGTAAATGACAGGGGGGGCAGACGACGGGAGGCGGAGGATGATGATGACGGACGCGCTGCAATCATCGAGCCGCGAATGACGTTTAACGCGCTCGGATGCGCTTTGTAATTGCGCTCACGTACGAGGACGGAAAAATCCGGCGGGAGATGGTTATTGGTTTGGAAATGATGACTACGACGGCGGCGATGATGATGACGCTCATGGCGACGACGGCCGTAACGAGTTTCCAGGACATTTTTGCAATATATTTGCAGCGCCACGCTATCGTTAATTATTATTTACGGAACGGCGAGCAAACGTATACGTGGCGGTCAAAGGGTTGCCGCGCGATGCGCATCGCAAATATAAACGTGACATCAAATATCGTGCTCCCTCCAATCCACGGGCAGATTGTGACAATAAAAATCCATCGAAATACGATGCACGTTTGTATTACGCGACGTCAATCCGGCTACGGCAGCGGGAAAACGCGATCGAACCATAAAACTAAAATTTATCACGCTTTTTACGGTAATGCCGGTGATTATATAGTCCACGAGCAATGAAAGCCAACGGCCGCGACAGCCGGAGAGACAAAAGCCGCCGATGCAAGTTTGATTACAGCGACGTGGGGAAATATCATTATGCGCATCGGAAAAAGGGGAGAGACGAAAAATCGAGCAGCCGTTCTCTTCCATCCTTGACCCAACTCTCTTCTCGCTGGCGCTGTTATTACCCCTTTCGACTGAGGGGTGGGCCGCTTGAAAAAAGCCTCACGTTCTCGCCACGAAATTGACCGGACAATTTTAAAGCCCACTTAATGCTGAGAAAAATTGCCGTTTCGTTGTCGCATGAATAAAAATTACACCGAGAGCGAGCGAGATAGTAGGGCTGAGAAAAAGTTGATGATGGAGGAGGGCGCGACTTTACACTACGTACTTACTACTATTATTAATGTTTTACGTTCGTGCCTTTTTTTTACAAACCAGAGGACACGCAAATTGGCTCTCTGCAGGGAGAGGGAGAGCGGAGTAGCAGCAGTCACTCGGCTTTTAATTCGCTAATTTTCCAGTCTTAAGAATTCATGCTTACCTGCAGCAGCAGCAGCAGCAGCAGCAGCAGCAGCAGCCGCCTTGAGAAAAGAAAAATCAAAGCAAAACGTCCCGTCATCTCTCGCGTCCACGGCCACGGCGCGCATAGCAGTTAAAAAGACGTCGGGGCGAAGCTTTGCGCGCGCGTTACTTCCTTTCTGCAGTCTTTTTTTTGCCCTTTTTATCGCGCTCTCTCGCGCAAATGGCGCGGAATTAAAGATTAAACAAAGTGGAAACCCGTGACGTTTTCAGCCGCCACTTGTCGGCGGCCCTTCGCGAGCAAAAGGAATGGCGATCTGCTTATCCCCGCTTCCGCAGCTTCTTTATGCCGCCTCTCGCTCTCCTGCTCTCTCACTCCTTCGGGGAAGCGGCGAGAGTCGGCGAATGAATAAGAAAGAATATTGCAGGAGAAGCGGAGTCTCTTTCTCGGTTTTCACCTCGTTCCGAATTCTTTCGCTTGCGGCAGCCGAGAGCAATCCAGTCGCGTTTTCTACTTTTACGAGATAGGAAACGACACTGGAGAGAGATATTTATCAGATTGATTTATTTTAATAAGTCCCGTTGACAATTTTCCCTCAAGTTTTATCTCTCTCTCTCTCTCTCTCTCTCTCTCACTCCGCCGCGATATCTATCTAATGAATTAATTGCGACACGCTCGCAGCATGTGTCCTACCCAGGCTCTCTCGATTCGGTCCCATTGCCCCAACACGTATTAAAACGTATTAATCGGCCCACGAAACGCGCTCTCGAGAGATAAAGGACGATCCTCTCGTAAAAAGGAGCGCCTCCCGTCTCGCGTATCCTAATATCCATCCGCCGAGCGAGTGCACGCACTAAATCAACACGAGTGTACATGACACGCACTTCATTATACACACACGGAGCCGGTGAGCGCGAGAGCTAATAAAGGGTCTCGGCACTCGACTCGCGGGCTGCACGCGCATTACGCAACGAGCGCTCGCGCGACGCATCGTCGAGACGGTAAAAAAGAAGCAGTATACACTAGGATGGAAATTAGTCTGACTACACGAGGCACATGGCGTGCATGGACGCATCAGCGCTGGCTATTTAACCTAGTCATGCCGTATGTGCCCGCGCGCGCGCCCATTCTCTCAACCCTTTTTTCCCTTACTTCCGTGAGGGTTAATTTGAATAGAGTCCGATCGGCGTCAGGAGTCCGCCTACGACTGCGGGCCTTCTTTTTTTGCTCGCCGTTTCTGGCGTTTTTTTCGGCGCGGGACAAACACGGGGGCGAGGGCGCATCGGTTCGCTTCCTTTGTGCCGGGTTCTTCGGCTTCAAATTAGGCGCTCGGTTAGTAGGCTTAGATTTTTTCATCTCGAGCCGGACAAAAAATTCGACCGATGACGCGTCGATTCTCGTTTCATTAGCCGGAGTCTCTGGGCTCTTTGTTAAGTTGTACTGCGAGAACAACAGAGGCGCGGTTGCGTCATTTTTTTCTCGTCAACGGGCCGCTATCTTTGGCTGCTCGCGAGAGAACTAATAATAAATTCGCGCGAGTATCGATCGGCAGCAGAAACTTCGCCGGCCGTCACGAGCCACTATCGCGCGTCTCGCGCGATTTCTCTCCCCGCTCTATTCCGCGTTCGCGCGCAGTGATATTGTTGCCATGAGGACGAGGCGCTTTTTTTTCGGCACAGCCTCGCCTTATCTTATCGCCGCCGATGCACCGCCGAGCGCTGTGAGCGTGTGTACGCGCTCGGCGAGATGCAGCTGGCGAGAAAGTGACACAATCGCAGCGAGTCTCTTTTTTCGTATCGCGAGAAGAAACGAGTGTCGGTTTTAAAACTTCGAGTACCCTCGTCGCACGCACAGCCAAATTGCGCCAAAGATAAACGAGTCGAAGTCGCGAACGTCAGCGAAAAGTCCCGACATCCGCTCGTGCGGAGCGTGAAATCGGACCTTCGGAGCGTCGACTTGCCGCAGCGCGAGCGCGATGTATATTCGGTGTACACATTCGAAGCTCCGAGGCCGCGAAGAACAAACACGAGAAACTTATGAATCGCACGCTCTCGTCTTTATTATCTCTCGCTCGACTCCCCGAAGGTCTCATTCTTCATTTTTTTCTTCATCTCATCAAGCGCTTGTTCTCTCGCTGAATCGAGCCGCGACGTGCATTCAAGGTCTCGCTGTGCGATATCGCTTCCACCGAAAAGCCGCGATTCGTCATATCCTCGGCGAGAGAGAGCGGAGCTCTAGGATTTTCTCAGCGATCCACTTTCCCGTCCGGTTGAGAGGCGCACGCACACGCATCCTCCCTCCATATAATTTCTCGGGCTCGCCGGTTTCCGCGATGCTTATCTCCGCCGCGCGGAGAGTCCGCTCGTTCTGAAAGGCGCGCCTGCACGAAATAAAGAACGACTCGGGCACGCCTGCGTAAGGAGGGTATGACCGGTGCAATGTGCGCGCGATGAATGTTCGTTCGATTCTCCAGGCAGGCAGGTTCGGCCCCTGCAGTCGACTATAAGGCAATTAAAGTTGGGATCGCATCGCAGGGCGGAAAAGCTCCTCGGTTTATCGAGTTTCTTCTTTGTGATTGATGAATCATTGTATTTCGCCCAGAGTGATACGCTAATATCGCGCGATGCTGCCTCGGGCGGCCTTTCCTTTTGTGCCGTGGCTACACAGATTATCGCCGGGCAGATCTGCGAATCCGCGAAACTCGTTGCGGACGACCGCATATAAACTTCGAACTCTCGATTCTCTCGAAGAAAGACGGCGAGAGTGTCAATCATCGATTAACGACCAATAAAACGCAGCGCAAGCTCCGCCAGCCTCCGAAAAAAATGAGCGACGGAATAGACACGCAGCCGACATTGATAACGCTCTCACACGTATACGCTCTCGGCGTTTATTCCTGCATCGCGCGCGCGCGCGCGCTCGTCTAGTCCATATTTATGGCACTCGTTATTCGCACGGTGTAAACATAACCACGAGCGCCGCCGGTCCCGTGTAGCCCGCGAATCTCATATGCATATACATCCCACGTGTGTATATAATTATACGCGTTTCTATACACACACACACACAGCCGCTCATGTGAAGAAAGAGCGAGGCTACATGCATTATAGCCTCGATGCATTGCGCCGCCGCAGACGCCGAGCGCATTTCATTAGATTAAAATGTGAAGTGGAGTGCCATCCGGGCGACTTTCTAATCGACTTGGTCTCGCGAGGCTTCCGCGTGTGTGTGTGTGGCTCTCGCGGCCGCGTCTTTTATCTGCGCCAGCCGGCCGCCTCAGCCGGTCAGTAGGTTAAACACACACACGCTCGCGCGCGCACAGCCTTCGATACGTCGCACTCGAAAACTCGTCGATTGTGATCCGCGAAATCACGGCTTCGTTTAATGCGGATTTTATATAAGCGGCTAGACCCGCAGTCAGGCGCGAGAAAATTGATTATGCGAAATTGCGTTTGACAGTTATAGCGGCTAATAATTAAGGATTATAATACACTGGGGATTTCAATTTTCACATGTAAAACCAACACTCCTGCGCACGCGGCTCCACGTAACGGTACCTAAATTAAAATTTTTAATGACAGCGAGCGAATTCCTCGCCGGCGTTTATTATCCTGCGCGTGACGCGTCACATGCGCCTTCCTCTCGCGCGATTTTTCCACGCGTCGAAAAACTGAGCAAAGAGACTCGCGCCGCAACGATACCCCCGAGCGCGAAAGCGTGTAAACGCACGCTGTGTGCTCTTCTCGTGTCCCTCCCCTTCTCTCTCGCTCTTGCTTTTGGGTTTAAGGCCAGCTTGTTGGCTCACCACACACACACGGCGCAAAAGAAAAACACTTATCGCGG
>CM053169.1:47555421-47673000 GCA_012977825.3 Pteromalus puparum | reverse complement strand
AAGGGTCAGGGCTGTGGCTCACGCACACACACACGGTCGCAAAAGGAAAAACACTTATCGCGCGGCGAGTGCAGCGAGATTTATACGCGCGGCGCTTTTATCACCCGTTCCACTGTTAAGGCCCGCGCCATGGCGAGAATATTGAACGCGCTTAGCTCGAGAGCCGGCCGGGGCAGTAAAATAAGATATAGATTTCCATCTCTAGGTGGACTTTCTACCCGCGGCGTGTGTGGGAGTAGTTCTTTCTTTCTTTCACCCGCGCCTATCTACGTGCGCTAGCGGCTCGCGGCCTTTCTTTTGCTTCTTCCGCACAGCTCCGCGCGCGCGTGCTATAGAGTTTCAGCTGCCGCAGCGGTAAACTACGCCGATTGGGAAAAACGCAACGCGCGATCTCGTTTATTGCGGGAATATCGATAGCTCATTGAATTATTAGCGGCCGGGCGCAGTTTCGAAGTTTAACTCTGGCCGACCGGCACCGGCTCGACCGGAAAAATTCCTCGGGCAGCTTAAATTTATCACCCGCATCGGCATATTACTCGCGAGGGTCGTAACGTTAAATAACAAACAGCGCCCGCGAAAGTAAGTTATTATTAATTAAACGAGAGTACACGCGCTCGAGATAGCGGATAGCCGCCGCGAGCGAAATGGTTTCTCCGCGCGACTTTTGGCGGCGTCTGATGCAGTGAGCGCGTGTTTCGCGTTACGCTCTAGCTGCGCCGCGCACGAGCAAAAGGACCGAGGCAAATGTGGGCCGGAGGCTGCGAGACGTGTCTGCGGACGGACACCGATGATAAATTCCGGTGAATTAATTATGTTTATTTTGCGGTCGCGCGATTTTTCACGCGGCGACTTTTTGCCGCTCCAGTTTCACCGGCGAGCAGCCTGTTGAGCGACGAGCCGGCTATTAGGGGCAACTATTTTTTATTCGACTCCGCTGGGAATACGCACAGCCGATAGCGTCATACTTTTCGCGAGTCCAATTACGTTATCTCGATGCGCGGCGGGACACGCGAGTGAGCGAGCGAGCGAGCGACGGCAGTAAATAAACGAGTTATTGGCGAGAATTTTAATTCGGAAAAAATGAATTCCGATACTAGGAGTCACCGATGCAGGTTATGCAAATTCATAAACCCGAGAATTCCGCGGCCCTCGTGCGAATCTGGAGCAGCTCGATCGCCCGTACTCGGAATTACGTCGAATCGGAGGCGAATGAGAAAAACAATGCGGGCGCGTATAGCCCTAAATCACGTAAACGTCGCCCTCGATCGATCGGCCGCGCACGAGCGAAAGAAGCAAATATAAGGCGAGCCCTCGCGAGGATAGTCGGTCACGCGCGGCATCCGTCCTCGGCTCTCATAACGAATGCCCGGGGAAAGGGACGCGAAGGTTATGTCTCTTCATCGGGCGGCAAGGTCGCGGCTATTGTGTACGCAGGAGTACACGGAATAAGGATGAGCTCAAAAGAAGAAGGGGCCTCTGTTTTATCGGGCGCAGGAAAAACGGGCCGATGATCAATCTCAAAAGGAGGCGAAACGAAGAAAGCGGGAGGGAGAGGGACGTGCACGCGGACGTCAGTAGCAGTGATGGATCCTCGCATTATTACGTGTTCTCCCGGCGATTCTCTTGTGTATTATACGTCCGTTTCGTGTAGCCGTGAATTTAGAGGCTCGCGCGCAACTGTGTTCTCTTAATTAACCTTCTTCGCTTTTCTCTCTTTTCCCTATCGCGAGCTCCTCGTCGCTCCTTATAAATACATTCGCCCGTAATGATTTACACGCCGTGGGCTTGATGCATGCGAGGACCCGCGATTTATAGGGCTTCGCCGGCGAGCGAGCGAGCGAGCGATTTAATATTTATGTAATACCTGTGGAAAGCAGCTTTCGAGCGCGCTATTTTCGATTCGACGCGAGTGATGAATCATTTTCTGAAATTCCGCGAGCGATAAAATAGAATAAACTTTGCAGCGTTCACGTGTGTACACTGTGTGCACTGCACGCTATATGGAGTTCCGCATTTTCATATTCATGCCCCCGGATTATTGTTGGAAATTCGGTAAACGTTTCTCCCAGTTTTTTTCCTAGAACCGAGTCATCCTCGAATAATTAAGCTATTCGTTGGCGCGATTTAGCTCGAATTGATAAGCGGGCTGATAACAGAGCTAGAAAAAATTACGTAAGACGCGCGCGATAACTACGCACTTCAATCGCTTTTAGCTGTACAATAAAAGACTCGACGAGGATGCGTCAGAAAAATAAGTCGTGAAATGTCGACAACTGTTAGTCGGAACTGAACGTGCATAGATAACGTCATCAATTAATCCCTCTTCACGCGTTACACATTTCATGGAAATAAAATATCGCGCTCGAATCAGCTGGTTGATGAAAAGTAACCGAACCAGCATTGGGCGCTGCTATCCGCGGCAATATCGCCGTTGTCTCTACTACTACCGCACGATCTCGCGCGCGATATTAATCTCTGATAAACGCCCGCGAGCGCGACCAGACAAATGGCTTGCGAGGAAAAATCGTAAAAAGATCCCCGCGTGAAATATACCTCCGCCAGCCGCGATTCTACGCGAACATTCATTCTGAGACATTAATTTTTACTTCCCCCTTTTTTCACCCCGTTCGCTCGTTCTCTCTTACTCATCGAGAAAAAGAGAGCAAGCTAGAGAGAGTCAGAGAGAGAGAGAGAGAGAGAGAGAGAGAGAGAGAGACCCCCGTGACTGCCTAATGACCCGAAATCGACTTCGTCCTGGTCGCTCTCGGGCACTTTCTCATCCCGCTGCTCTGATGTCTTCTTTTTCGGGGGGAAAGGGTTGGGGCGCCTCGATCTTTACAACGTGTCGGCGAATTTCGTGGAAAAAAAGTTAGTTGTTATTCTATATTCTCCCTTCGCCCTGCTGGTGAAGATGTCCTCCGCGTTAAGTGACGAAAAATCCGAGAAGCCACTGTAACGACTTAACGAAACGACTGCACGAGGGCAAAAAGGGTTGCGAGGAAGAGATGAGACATTGCGAGAGCGTCGACTACGATCGTTATACCATCGCGTTGGGGGGACCGGGGACGAGAACACATTTCGTGGCTCTTATTTTTTTCTTGAATTCCCGCGAAATACCTTCCTAATTTTTTCGTCCTCTTGAATGTATCATTGTAGCTCGAGCGATGAAAAAACGCGTAACAATTGCATTCGAAATGGAGAAAAAAAGTCTTGAACACACTCTCTCAAAGAAGACACGACGTCAAGTTTCGGGTTGCCATCATCGTCATCGTCTCCACCCTCCGCACAATAAAGACTCGACTTTTTATCCCCCATTCTCAAGCTAGTTCCTTCGCCTCGTCTTTTTTCTCCTGACCCTCTTCCTCCGAGCGTAGCCCTTTTCCGCGGTCGCGGCACACCTCAGGACAAAGCGCGCGAGTCTGACAATGGGCCTCATCAGGGATCGGGAATAAATTACTTGGAGCGCGGCGCGCGGCGCGAGTCGGGAGAAAAACGATCGAGGTCTGCCTGTCTCCGAGCATGTTACACGGAGACGCTCGCTCCTAACGACCCTGTGCGGATATTCGCGCCTTCTTTCCCGGCCATCTGCGCACGCGTTGTCTTTTCTCTCGCGGCCGAGCAAAAAAGGAGCTCCGCTTTCGTCTTCCCTCCACGAGCGTTGAATTTTGTTATTGTTGCAGCTGAATCTGCTTTGAGTTCTGTTTGCTTCCAGCTAATCTCGTGCGCGAGGTCAGAGTTTAATTAGAAGCGGCGATATGTATAAGTGCGACAAAAGTCCATATTAGTACGCTGAATCACGCGGGATTCGCGGGATTTTTCATACATTCTCCGGCAGATAACGCGAGTAATTTTCTCCGACGTGCGGCGCCTAATAAAAGATGAATCGGTTATTTAACCCGAATCACACTGCTGCGAGCGCAACGTCGTCGACAAACCGTACAACTCATAAAGCTCCGGGCGCATTAACCTAAATTATTCAATAACTAATTTACACCGCTCTCATGCTCTCATGCTCGCAGTTGAATAAATCAACACACAGCAGCAGCCGCAGCACCGGCATTCGAATGTCCATCGGCAATAACGAGCCGCCGCGCTGCACTGCAATCTTCTCGCCTGAAAAGCCGCAAAAAGGCCAACAGCCTCGATTGATCCCCCGAACTCGCTCCACCGTAAACACACGGCTCTCTTGATTTCTTATTATTATACTCGACGCCTTCTTCTCGCCCTCGAGATCCATCCGATCGATCGCCCGCGAAAATTTCGAATTAAAAGGTTCATCGCCCTTCCGATGCAGTACGAGAGTGAGAGAGAGAGAGAGAGAGAGAAGGAGCTAGGCAGTGCATGTGCTCGGCGCACGCGTTGCATCGCCTCCTCCTACACACGAGGGCAGCAGCAGCAGGAAGGAAGCCCGAGGCTCGAGAGCTAGAGAGGGAAGGGTTACCATAGCCCCCGGGGTCAGCGACCACGCGCTAGCAGAGTCAGCCGGCTTCTATGGCATACGTGCGTTCTACGCGCAAATTCACGAGCTTCTTCGGGTTTATACGTACTTTTATTTGATTCACCCGAGATTACTATTGGCCCGTTGGCCATTTTTCCAAGCTTATTCGATTTCGACGGCTTTGATAAGATATGCGATGAATTCAAATGAAATTTCCGTGCGTAGAATGCGAAATTATAGAGATAGCATAATATAATCCTGGCGGGCGGGCGGAGAGCGCGGAATAATTGCGCTAAATAATCATCGCGCGGATGGACAATGCAGCCAAAATTTGCTGTATTATATATGATTAGAATTCTATTCCGCGTATTATAGTTTTGATATAATAACGCGACGCGCTGCGTCCGACTGCAACGAGTGCTTTGGTATAATTATACCGTTTGATGCGCGTTCCATCGAATCGACGATGAACACAATGCGCAAGAAAATAAAAGGATGAAAAAAGCGAGGTAGATCGCGAAAGGGGTAAGGAAGAAGCGAGCGATAAAGCGAGTAGGCGGCATCGGCCATTATACGAGAACAAAAAAAAAACAGGTAGGAAAAAAGCGAAGGAGAGAATGAAAAAAAGGGCTCAAGCAGGTGGAACGAGGCGAGGGAGTCAGCCATATGCTTATAAAGAAGCGATACCCATACCCACCCGCTACCTGCCTGCGGTGTGTATCCAACTATACTTCGAACTGCACACGGCTGCCTCTCGTCGTCGTCGTCGCATCTCACCGGAAGTCCGGGTGTGTATCGCCGAAAAATCTCCCGATACCCCTCTTCTCCTGCGTTTTTTCTACATGGGCACAATTTGTATGCTAACTCGAGGGTCGGAGTTACTCTTTTTTTTTCTCGGCTATCTGCGCTCGCGTCGTCACGTTAGCGCGTATGGACTAATTTATTTTTTGCCTTTGCCCCAAGTCTGATTTATCGGTCGCAAGCATTGGAAACGCATTAACGCAAGCATAAATTATTCGCCGAGAGTTAGGAATTATATTATTGTTTATTAATTGGAAAATCGCAAACGCGCTGCTGCACATTAATTTGAAAATTGATCGTTGAATGATTGTAATAATGCATGTCGCCGTAAATTTGATGTCGTGCGCACACTCCGTTTTTTTATCGAAGCCGAAAATAAACGCAGTCGTTTGTTATTCAAAAGTTAGAATCAATAATGTCCCGTTGAGCACGAGCAACGGAAATAGAATCGAAACCGAAAAGTACATAGTTCGAAACATAGTTTGAACACGCTTATTTCCAGCTTCTCCTGAAAAAGTAAACAACCGATCAAAAATGTATTGTACTCTGGCGTCGCCAAATTTTTAACGCGGAATTCAATAACACCGCTCGTACGTAGGAAATACGAAGCATGAATTCATGTATTTCCAAAGAACTATTGATTCAAACCGAGCTCGGCGTGGAGAGCGAGTATCGTCCGATAAAATTTTTGAATTTCATAAAATATCGCCTCGCCAGCACAACGGTTTAATCCCCATCCCCTCGTTGTTCCGCACTATCCTCGTCGCTTGAGATTAAAAGGACGCATGTACGCAGCGCGTATGATGTAGGCGTGTCCTCTGCCTCTCGATTATATGCTCGCCACCGATGTATATATTTTATATCGGATATTCGCCCTGCGACATTTTTCGGCTGCGGGGATGACGATCATACAGGCTTAAATGAAAATTCTCCAAAGCGAGTTTCGTGATGGGGTGCGTTTTTTGGGTATAGTAACCGGATATAGACGATGGAATATATTATTTCCAATTTGCTGACATCGATCGTTCTTCCAAAATGTCTGTAATCGTCATCGAGTTTCTGTGATTCCTGCGCATCCGTTGTCTGGCAAAAAAGTCATCGGAATGTGTCATTCAGCGGTTAATCAAAGTTGAAATTCCGTTTGACGCTGATCATCATCACAAGTATTAATTTAACACAATTCCCGGCTTTGCGTTATCCGATACTTTGATTAAGGCAAAAATCCGGGAATTCGAGCTCTGCGCTCTCGCGTCATCGGAATATGTTCGAGTGCATGAGCGGTGAAAAAATGACTTTGAGCTGGAAATCATGAATCGGAAGAGAGGGATGCCCGTCTCTCCCGACATTTCCCTTTTATTATATTACCACACGGGTACGATGCAAAAACAGCAGGCGCAGTCCGAGCGTAAAACGAAACGCGAGCCCCATAAATTGCGCGCGGACGCCGCCGCTGCCGCGAGCTCGGCGGTCATTTTAAAAATCGGCGAAAAAGTCATCATTAATCCGCAGCGGCGAAATATCTCTGGAAATTACGCAGGAGGCGGCGGGGCAGTCAGTAGCTCTCGGTGGAGTGGCTGCACGAGGCGCGGGCTGGCGAGGGGGTGGCTACCGGCATCGCGTTAATTCAAGCGAAAATTCCGTATACGAATTCGACCATAAATTTCTCGCTAAAATTCCCCGGACGCTCCCCCCAAAGAGAGGCTGCTGCAGTGGCTCGAGCTCGCCCCTGCTGCTGCTGCCGTTGCTGCACCCGATGATGACTGTGGCTCGCTCGCGCGCGCCGCACACACACACGAAGACTCGAAATTTCGCTCACATGCAGCGGTGGAGGCACACATACGTTCGCCAGGGGGTAGAAATCATTAAAGGGGCGTGGCGTGGGGGGCCAGTTGCTGCGCTGCACGGCCGTGTTGCCCGGATGACGGTCACGTGGAACCAACATGGCTGCCACACACACACACACACACAGATACACAAACGACGTGCGAATAGGGCTTCCCCCACTCGAGCCCCCGCCACTGCGCGCACACACACACACACTCGCCCTCGCTTCCTCTTTGCAACAGTCATTTGTTATCGGCCANATAGGCCTCCCCCCCCCCCCCCCCCCGCCACTGCGCGCACACACACACACACTCGCCCTCGCTTCCTCTTTGCAACAGTCATTTGTTATCGGCCATTTTATTTTAATGATTTCCATGCATGCGTGAAACGCTCCGGCGCACACTGCTCTGCGTCTGCGTGTGCGTGCGTGTGTGGCGCAATGCACCTACGCCGCTGCACCGAGAGCCCGGATAGAGCGTATATTTAGGTACTTACCCAGGAGTAAGCGAGAGAGGTAGCATCATCCGTTTCTCTCGCTCTGAAAATTGCGTTAGGGAGAGGCTGCTGCAGCGGAGTGCGCACGTGTGCGTGTAAGATTTTTTCTCCCCCATCCCTCAGCGCAGGCCGGCACTCTCCAGGGGAGGCTTTAATATATTCTCTCTCGCCATGATTTTGGCCTCGTGCTCGACGCCTCGTTGATTTTGTCACGGCAGCCTGGCGCTGGATGATAACGATGTTTTTCGAGCNGGGGGGGGGGGGGGGGGAGGCTCGCGAGCGGCCGAGTCATTACGGGGAAGCTTGTTAGTCATCGACAAATTGTTCGGACTTTTATTCGCGGCTGTAAATCTACGCGCTGACGCTTTATGGAGAGAGAAGCGGCTCTTCTCCACAGAGAGAGAGAGAGCGTAAAGGCGCAAAAAACAAGCGTGTACCTGGAAACGTTATCAACGTTTTAACGACATCAATGATGCTGACGCCTGTACTGCCAAGCATAATAATTCGAATCTCCGGCGCGCACACTAAAATGCTAAAAGAGTATATAGGTAATGCCGCTTTCAATCTGCGGGCTCGAGTCGGCGCATGCATGCATCATCGCTTCGGAACACAACTATACGTACCGTTATAAAATTGCAATTACCTTTTTTACGAGTCCGCGCGCATGAGTTATGGGCTCGTGTTTTACACGAAGACCCCGCGATATTTTTGCAATAGGGCGCGCTAGGTTTCTTTCTCTTTTTAGCGAGTCCTAGACGCGGAAGGGCCGGCTAATTAGTTTTTTCTTCAAACTCCCCGACGCGTACGGTTCTCCCGGAAATAAGTAGCGCTATTTTAGCAGACCTCTCCAAACATTGTCCGTAGCAAATTCCAACCGATTCTCCAGCCACCCACACGCGAGCGCAGCCGTAGTTCAAGCAACTCCCGGAGCAGCGTCGGAGAAGAAAAACGACGAGCTCAAACTCCTCCATATAGCGATAAGAATATTGTCTAATTAGACCGGACCTTCTTCCGCGTATACACATGCACACACAAAACGCGAGCGCGCGCGCCTTATGTAACCGTGAACTTTTCCTCCTCCTCCCACTCCCGCTCCGGCAATATCCTGCCCGGCGATCTTTCGTCCTGCTCCTATACGGCTAGAGCGAGCAGCAGCGGCAGCAGAAGAAGAGAGTTAAGAGAGAGAGAGAGAGAGAGAGAGAGAGTCGAAACTGGTTTCGGAAAAGAACTTTACTATCCATTCCGCCTCCCCTTTCTCGCTCGACGGGACGACGACTCCGCGCGAGCGCGAACTGCCGAGCCCTTAAAACCCGTCCTGCGGCTTGCATCCTATATGCCATACATATAGGCTCGTTCGATGGACCAAGTTCACGCGCCGCAGCAGCCGCCGCAGCCGCCGCTCGTAAGTGTTTAGAGCCTGCGAACGAGCCGAGGGCAGATACGCTGCCTTCGCCGGCCTTGTTATTAAATGTGTATCGGGAGGATCCGTCTTCCGAGCTCTTGCCTACACTTATACTCGCGTCGCGGCTCATTATTTCATTACTACTTCATTGCCGCATGAATAATCCATGCAGTTCTATCTATATTCTCCATCGCCTCGTTATTAATCCATAGACGCTTTTTATAAAACTTTGACAGATATAACGCGCGGTAAAACTCAAATTTAGCGCTTAATTGCATTAATTTCGAATGAGTCTTCGGAAGTCTCGATTCGTGCGCGTTATAAATATTTAATCGCGCAAAAGAATGATCAGCATAATCGCGTAAAGGATGATCTTCCGGACGATTCGCACAGCCGGCTCGATTTTTCGAGACCATCTACGGCGATCGTTCATGCACGAGCCGGCAAACGGCAGCGACAGTCGCCCTGTAATAAACTCGCGCTTCTCCCTCTACTCGAGCCCACCCCCTAAAACATGCATGCTATTTGAACGAGATTCATTGTGAATTCATGGCCGCTGCTTTATGCCTCTTCAAACATTAACGCGCGCGCGCTTCTGGCACCTGATTAACGCGCCGCGCCCCGAGAATACAAAGTCGCGAAATCAATCGTTATATATTCCCAGCCGAAGCTACAGCACGCCTGCGTCCAAATTCATCCGCCCCGACTTGCTCGTTAGTTTGCCGGTAGCTCGCCCGTTTCGATGATTTTTTTCTCCCTTTTTGACGTCTGATTGCGAAAACGCGTTTTTCATCAGAGGCTGATGGTACGAGAAAGCTCGGTGGGCAGCCACCGCCCGAGCTCAAAGTCATCGAACCCGGCGCGCGCTAAGTACTGAAAATCTCACCCCGATGCGCGCACACACGCCCGCGCTAAATCATCAAGATTTTATTTATTCAAGAGCTGCGCGCGAAACGCGAGGGAAAAATGTTTCAAAAATGTTCAAACAATGATTCAATTTTATTCCGCTACAGGTTGAAACAAAAAGAAATGAAAACATCCACCGTAACGTGACGAATTTCCTCGATGATTTTTTCCATCAGCCTCTACCTGGCAATATTGAAAGCGTCGAGAATCATCAAGGCTATCGCAAACAGAGGCTCCCGTGCATTCAATCATCGCGAGCGGAGGTAGAAAAAATAGTCGGTATTTCCGCGCGGCGCAGTCAACATTCATCATCGCGAAAAGCCCGAAATGAAAAAATAACAGGCCACCATCCTCTCACAGCGTCATCCAATGCAACCACGCCCGCGAAAGTCATCGAACTCGCGTCGCTAAAAATCCGCCTGCCCCCGCATTTTCTCTCTGTTTTCGCAAAACAACAAAGCCGCCGCCGCCGCCGCGTGTGCAGTGCAGTGCAGCAGCAGCAGCAACGCGAGATGAAAAGGGTAGCGCGTGGGCGTGTGTGTTTGGCCGCGTGTGCATGCACGCTCGAGTCGATAGCGCGCGGAGGGGCGGAGAGTCGAAAGAGGCTCTTCACCACGACCGGCTAAAACACAGCCCCGAGAGAGTGTGTCCGTGTGCAGGCCGTGTGTCCGTGCGGCGGCAGTTTAATGATTTTCAGGCTGGAATTTCGATGACGCCGTCGCCGGCACCCCACCAATGACGCTCTCTCTCTCTCTCTCTCTCTCTCTCTCTCTCTTTACCCACACAGACACACACGCGCGGGGGCGAACGAACGACATTTAAATACGTACGTGCGCGGATGCACGTAGAGCTGCAGCCGCGCGCGAGTGTACGCGAAGGACGGATACATACGAGTTTCACGTAAATTTTACAGGCGGTGCGTTCGTTCGCCCTCTCTCTCTCTCTCTCTCTCTCTCTCTCTCTCTCTTACTCGTTCTCCCCAGAGCCGAGTGAGCGAGAGAGAGAGAGAGAGAGAACGAAATGCGAATGCATTATACATGGATTGCAGGGGACATTAATTTTCTGGCGCGGACGTGTAGTGGGCCGCCGCCGCCGCCGAGAGGGTGCAGCTACTGCCTGCCTGCCCCGTGTGTATGTGTGTGTGTGTGTGGAGTAGGGGCGGCGAAGAGAAGGAAAACTTGCGAGCGGGGATGCGATGTGTCCCGTGCACACGCCCCTGCACTCGTACGTGCACCTACCACCTTTTCTCCTCTCGCTGACCCAAGCTTTTTTATTATACCTCCGCAAGGCCGGAAAGCACGTGGCGCGCTCGCGCTTTTTTCCGCGGTGATTTTGACGAGTGGACGGAGAGGCTCCGCGTGGCTGCTATCGAGGCGGGAAAACTCGAGCCCACTTTTTCGACGACTCGTGCGGGCTTTTTGGGCGCGGAGCTTTGGCCGGCACTGCCGCGCTGCTGCTGCTGCTGCTGCTGCTGGCGGTTCGATGAGTAGGAGGGGAGAGAGGAAGGAATGGCTATCGATTGGCGCCGGAGTCAGTAGCGAAGGCTGTGCTGCTGCGCTGGACGCTGCGTTGCTCGGCCCGGTCATTTTGCCACGCTACAAAATCCTCGGAGAGTATTCAGAGCTTTCAGTCCGAAAAATGACGATTTTTTCAATTTTTTTCCGTCGAAAAAATTTTTTCACAACGTAGCGTTTACTTCTCACTTGACACAAAAGTTGAATAATCCAATTCCGGCCTCGTATACACGGAGCTCAATAAAAACTCGATTAATCTGTCATCAAGGCCGGGAGACACCCACTCCAGTGTACGATAATTACACGCGCTACCCTCAACTCGTCGAATTCATGCGCAATAAGTCCGAGGCTATAATAACCGTGACGGCTCTCGACTCGAACCGAAGTCGCAGAAAGAATCCCGGCAAGTACAAAAGAAGGGCTCGGAAAAGGATTAAAGCGAGTGCAGCGATTCATCAAAAAGTTCGCCTACAATTCGTAACTCTTGCCTTCGACAAAGGCCGCGCCGCGAGGAAAAAAAGGGGTCGCGCGCCGAGGACTTATCTATACGTACTCTTTCTTTAATATCCATCTCTCCGTCGCTCCGCCGCTGCGAGAGTTGCCTGGCGTTCCTCTTCTTTTTCTTCCGGGAGCGGCACGCGAGATTTTAAATTTAATAATTCTTCTTCCCGCTGCTACTTTTGCCCGCGGGCCACGCGCCGTCAATTATTGCTATCGCCCAGCTGTACGCGTATAAGCGAGCGACTACTCTTGAGAATTTATTTAATTTCTCGCTCGGATGCGCCCATTTCTTTTTCGTATTGTATCACACACACACACACACATTCCTGTAAATTGGATTCAGTCCTTGCATTTTTTCATTCCCGCGCGACAACCAGGTCAGCTGTGCGATCGATGTACACCCGACTTTCTTTTTTCCCTTTTTTTGTCGCGCATTTAAAAATATGCGACGACCCCTTTCACAAGGAATCGCTTTAAGAAACAAGTTCACCCTCGGCGTACTTAGTCGACACCCGGGGGAGCAGCTGCTCCTTAAAATCTCGTGAAATCGTTATTTTTCTCAACCCTTTAATCTGTTATACGTATGTACGCGTGGACTCAATCGCCGGCACGAGAGCAAACAAGCCGAAACAGAAGAATCACTCGAAAAGTGCCGTCCGAAGTTGGCGCATCGCACACCGCAAAACACTCGCGTGCCCGTAATACGCCTTGCAATCATCAGCAGCGCGGCGCTGATTCAACATAAAGAACTACATGTATGCAGGAGAACGAGCGCGTTTCTCCGCTGCAGGTTAAAGTTAAAGTGGAGTCAATCAGTCGAGGGGATATTCGCGCACATGTGCTAATGGTACGTAGGTGTGCGCAGAACTTTGGACGTTTATACGCGGCGCCGACTTTGTTGTCGGCGGGTGGAAGAAACTCGCCTCTCGTGCGCGATGCGCGCTATTTATCGGCGATAGTTTGCTTCGCGGCCGAACGAGTGGAGGGAAGAATAAAATTGCCCGCTGGCTAATGCTTTTCGGCGTTTCTAAGGTGGTTAGAAAGTTTTGTTACATTGAATGCCGGCCGATTACGCGGGCTTTTAGAGCGATTTGCTTCGCGGAGCATCGATCATGGTCACGCGTTTGAATTTCAGCTGAAAAGGTAGCTTTAACGCAAAATACATGGACGGATGACAAAGAGAATAGCGAAGACGCAAGTTTCTCATAACTGCCTTTTTCCCGCCGACAATTACGCGGCGCGTCTACAGCGTATGCACGATAATAAGAAAGAAGCTACCACCACGCAGCCACCCCCACAATTTTCCATTCGGCCCGCGGCTATACACACGCACACACGTATCGACTGCGGCGGATATTAATAATGCGATTTTAATTGGCATCGCCCCCCGCGCCGCTGGAAAAACATACGGCGACTCCGAAGACGCACATCCACTCGCACACACACACACACACCTGTCCACGGCAGCCACGCCGAGAAAAAGAGCGTATCGGCTAAATAAGTAATTGCCTCCTTCGCGGCGCTCATTGTTATTCGGGGTCTTCGACACGTATTGACCTTTTGTTGCGAGCGCGGGTGGCTTCCTCCTTCTTTCTCCTCGGCCGCTTCTTATTCTCTTCTTCTTCTGCTGTTGCTGCTGCTGCTGCTATACGGCGCTTCCTTCTTCCTTTTTCGCCTGCCCCTTATCTGCCCCATCTCTCGCCGCTCGACTATGAGCGAGAGCGGCGGCGCCTTTGTGTGTATATGGGAGAGAGAACGCATGCGTGCGCGAGGGAGGCTATGAGGGACTCCGGACTCGTTGTGGCTTTATATTGTGTGCGCGAAAGGGTTATTAGCGGATTCGGAATTCGCGGGATGATGCTCGGGCTATTATGAGGGGCTGACTCGCGGGGAAGAAGGCTTTTCTTTATTGTACTCCACGTCTGCGGTGACAGGTGATTGGGAGCTCAGGGGTGCAGAGACAATAATTGTTTTCCTCTTTTCCCTTCCTCTCTTGAACACGTCAATGAAACGCGGCTATTATCGATCGATCTTTTTCAAAACTTTTCTGTACCGTGTGCAGCTTTTTTATCGCATTATTCGCCGCGCGCGCTCGTAGTAAATAATTCCATTTCGTCGGAAGAAAAGTCGATCGCTGAAAATTTAATCCGCCACTGGCGTCCGTGAATAATCCCGCCGCTGTATCTGCATCCCCGGTAAAATTAAAAAATCCCGCACGAAAAGAGACGAAGACGAAGGAGCAGAAGAAGAAGCTGCATGGAAATACGGTCGAACGAAGGAAGCTGCCGAGCGAAGAGTTATTTTTATTAAAATCGCGGCCAGTAGCAGCGGCTCACGCGCGCACTGATCTTTGATGAATCGTCGGGGGCCGATTGAATAAAAGATGAAATCGCGCTCGCTCGCGTATCTCTACATCGGCTCTCTTCTCTCTCTCTCTCTCTCTCGTCTTTTTCTCTTGCTGCGCGACGCCGGCCAAAAAGGCAGCGAAGAATGTCGATATTAATAAAAGTTAAATTGAGCCAATCGCCCGTGGAAATTACAATGGACTCGCGAGCGAGCGAGGGATGGGGAAAAACGCGCGCGCGAAGCAGAGAAAAAAGAGGACGGGTTACTGCCGAGACTCGAGCAAACTTTGCTCGTCGCGCGTTCGGCGATGATAGACGGATCGAAGGAGGGGGCCTTTTTTTCAGGGATCGCTCGAGATAGGTGCTGAAAAGTACCGTATCGGCGTTTTCTTTTTTTACGTCGGTACATTGATTTTGCAGCCGCGCTCGAAGTCAATCCAAAGAAACTATTTATGCAGAGGCCAAGGCACTTCGATCCTTAAAAAGTGCGAGAGTTCGACGAACTCGGAGATGATCGTTTATGACTAGCTAAATGTTATTCGCTCGATTCTCCAAGTGTATATAACCGATCAATATTGATGCTTCTCAAGCGTGCCGCCGAATATATTATTCAGCGCCGAGCTTATAATACTCGCTAACAGGTTGTTACTGTACTTTTATTCGCGTGTATCGAGTGGCGGAACACGATGCAATTGCCAATTACTATAAATAGCAATAAAACAATGCAATAAATGCAGCGAGCGAGTGCAATAAGAGAAGGTGTAGGTGTAGGTGGAGGTAATAATTGGGCACGGTGTCGATTGTAATTACAGGTGAACGGCCGTACAAGTGCCACCTACCGGACTGCGGCCGGGCCTTTATCCAGCTGTCGAATCTCCAGCAGCACCTCAGGAATCACGACGCGCAGGTGGAGCGCGCCAAGAACCGGCCGTTCCAGTGTAACATCTGCGGCAAGGGCTTCGCCACCGAGTCCAGCCTGAGGACCCACACGTCGAAGGTCAGTCATGTATGTACCAAATCCGACGTCCATGATTTTTTATTTTTTAACTCATCTAAGCTCTCTGTGTACATATACATATGCGACGACGTCGACGAGTAGTGTGCTCATCCACACGTATGTATATATACGCGCTGCATTTTTTACTTTTTTTATTACTTCTGGTTCTTTGCGCGCCTGTCGCTCGCCGCCGGCACCGGCTCTCCCGATGGCTCTATGAGGTTTTTTCAAAATTTTACCGGCTTTTATTAATATGGCAAAGTCGGCGCGGAGCTGTAAAAAACGTCGTAAAACGTTAATGCGCCAATAAAACGCGCGATAAAGCCGGAAATTACGGTGTTTATTTTTTGTCTCGATTTTTCTTCATGTGTGCACGTCGTTAAAAAATTAATCCTCGTCCTGCGTCGTTCGCGCGAAAATTCAACGACGAACAACGTACGGCGACGAAAGTTATTTAATTCGCCTTCGCGCTTCTGTTGCGTGTTCCGAACAGTGAATTTTCAAAAATCGAACTCATAGTCCATCGAGACCGAGCGAGCCGTCGACGCGACAGCGCTGACTATTTTGCCGGCCACATACATAACCAACATGTATATTTATAACTCTGTCGCTGATCTGTATCTCTGTCTAATAATCGCTGCACACGATCGCGAGGCAAACTCTGTAAACTCGTACTCACACATCACATTCACATATTGCAGTACACACGACGATACATTCTTTTTTGCGTCAAATAACAACGATTACGTATCACGGTGGGAAGCTAATTTGGAAAGCTGGTGGGGGAAGAACATACACACACACACACACACACGATATACAATACGCGGTGCACGTACTCGGCGTTATTATTGAATATGATAACATTTCATTTTAAATATTGCATTTCGAGTACAAACAAGCCGGGTCGTGCACTGCTTATTTTCACGACGATGCGGTGATGGTTCACGCTTATTCGCATATATAAATATTAAGGACGGGGAAACAACCGCATATATAACATCTGTGTATATTTGTCAACATCTCTCTCGCTACAGCGCCTGCAATTCAATTTCATTTCTCTCTGAAAAAATCGACTGCTTTGTGCCAGGCTCTTGTTCGTGGGGGAAGGTATATATGGTAAATGGTGAATAACACGTAGCTACTTGACTAATACGCGAGAATCCTCCTAGAGATATGAATGAAACCCACGTCGAAAAGCTCCGAAAAGACGCGTGCGCTTCTCAACGATTCTCTCCTTAAACGGATTATCGCGCAGTGATACCGGTAGCTATGCACAGCTCCATGCGCGCATTGTGCTCGAGTCAGAATCGGGCTCGTTACGCATTATGCGCGGCTCGCTGCAGGCCCTTAGCGCTGGCAAAAAGACGCAAAAAACAGGAAGAAGCCGCGCGTCTTTCTCCCCGGTCGTGTGAGCGCGCGCGAGAAAGAGAGTAAAGGGTGAAGAGCGAGAGTCGAGCACACAATGAAAGGCCTCTAATCAAATTCAGCCCCTCCGAACAATGCTGCGCTCGCTCTCTCCTGGAGAATGCACTCGTCGTGTGGGCCAGTTTTTTTGCACCGGCCAACCGAAAATCCTCGACTCAACCCTTGAGTTCTCGCCCAGCACATGTCTCGAGAGGAGAAGGAGCGAGATCGAGAGAGAGAGAGAGAGAGAGAGAGAGAGAGAAAAAACGCGGGCAGATGCCTTCCGGTTCCCTTCGCGCGCGGCGGGTAATCTTTTTTCGCAACTTCTTCCAGCCTCGAAATCCCCGGCGACGCGTTCAGCGGCGGCAATCTTTCGGCGATAAATATCATGGCTTCCCATGCGAAGACGCACACTGGAGAGAGACGGGCCACAGACACAGAAGTAGGATGCTCCTAATTGAAAGCTAATCCGGCGCTAAAACCCCGTTCAATTTTCGCCGCCCCTCGGCCGCTCCAACGCGTCGATAAATCTCGACTGCGCTAATCTGACTTCCTAACGAGGCACTTACGAGCCGCTAGCTCGCTGGCTCGCATAGATCAATCTCTCGCGAGCGAGCGCGGGCCAACTCCGCGCGGCGGCCCTTTTTTGACGCGCCGAGAGCAGCTCGAAAAAGCCGTACACCGATACTGGGACGCGGCGCTGCCGCCGAGATAAGATTTTTCCTGCACCCGCTGCAGCTTTGCATGCGCAATTTGCGGTTCCGGCAATTTGCCTGCATACGAAAAATTCATGCGGCGTCGATGCTCCCTCCGATAAGACGCGGTGCAAGGCGAGAGCTCTATTCCCGGCTTAACCCAAATATCGAAAAGTCGACGGCGGACAATCTCGTCCCTCCGCGTTGTTTAGCCTCCTCTCATTCCGGCGCGAGCTACTACATAATACACATCACGGTATAGCTATGGGGTCGCCGCCGCCGCCGCCGCCTCGAGAGATTGCTGGGACTCGTTAGCCGGTCCATTTTCGCGAGATCCGACAGCTTTTAAAATTAGTTTCTTTACTGCGACACGACGACTACTGCCGCCGGATTACCGCAGAAATAAAGTATCGCGTTGCAACGGCGAATCCCTCTCTGGCAGCGTAATTAAAACAACGCTGCCGCCAAGGTGAGAGAGCTAAATGGAGGAGCTTCTGGGAGAAAAAGCGCGGAGGGATTCTCTAGCTCTCTCTACCTCTCTCTATCTCTCTCCATCTCTCTCCCGCTCTCTGTGTCGTCTCCTGAGCGTTTTAAAGGGAAAATAAAACGACGAACCTGGGGCCGAGTCGTAACAAACGCGAGAGAGGGAGAGCGAGCCCATCTTGCGCTCGGGACTAATCGAATTGCCGCGCAGCGAGCAGATTTCTTGAAATTGTTTTCCTCGTTTCGCCTAATAGATCGTCGCTCTTTCCCTCGGCTTCCTCCTTCGCATCTTCCTTCGGGGCGGCAAAAATTCGAGCTGCCGGCCACTGCGTGGACTACTAACGGCTGGTGTGGACGACGAACGGGAACGAAAAGAATATCCTCGCATTTGCCTGATTAAAACGTATAGTGATTCACGCGACCGGCGCCAATTAGCCATCGGCTTCTTTTGTGTCCCTGCCCGACGACGCCCGTGCAGTATTCCCGCAGGTACGATTTTTTCCGCTGCTCGCAGCCACACGCTCGCGGCTCGAATAAAAATTAAGTCGCTCGCTCGCGTGTCGGCGAAACATTATCCCGCTATGGAAAGGCAATACAAGCCGCACACGGCCCCGGCGAATCGAATATTATAATAGGAACGGCGCCTTTGGATGTGACGAGGAGAGCGAGGAGAGCGGGAGAGAGGCACGTAAGTGCTCTCTTTGTAATGGACGCCACTTACTGCCCCTGTTTCTTTCTTTTTCCTCCTTTTTCGCCTATTTTCCGCTCGATATACGCGAACGCTCGCCGGCGGTGTACACAGTGCACGCACACCAGCAGCGAATTACGTCCTTCCGCCTCGCTCTCGCTCTCTCTCTCTCTCTCTCTCTCTCTCTCTCTCTCGATGAAACTCGCCTGTATTCCGCGAGCGCGATAAAAGGAAATAACCTAATTTAGCCGCTCGAGAGCCGCGCGTGCGAGAAAAATATGCGCCGCGCTGGAATAGAGCTCCGCCGATAGCATCTGCTCGCTTTTTTTCTCCAAAAAAAAAAAACTTGGCTCTTCCGCAGTCGAAAAAGAAAACTTTCTCACCTACATTCGCCCGCCGACCCGCTCTGAACTTTCGGCTCATCGCGCGTACGCGCTTTAACCCGGCGAAAGAGCGAGCGTTAATAGTTCAGTCTGTACACAACAAGGCAGTGGCGCGCGACCCCCTCAACTCGGGCCTTCCTCCGTCTTTTTCTCTCGGCTGCACACCTCTAACCCTTTCTCGGCGGCTGATGCTGCTGCTGCTGCTGCGCTAGCTCGGCCCGTTAATTGCCCGTCGCCGCGTTTGCTCCGTAAAAACTCATTAGCCGCTGGATTTATACTCGCCGAGGCGAGTTTCGCGAGGATGAAAATTTAATCGCCCGATGATGGGCCGTTCGAATGTCAGGATTAAGCGCGCAAGATGACCCTCCGCCGCCGTTTACAATCACTTACGTGCGAGGTTGCTGTATCAGTAGCTCTTTGTTTATATTGTCGTTATTCGATGTAGTACCTGTGTAATATCACCATAGCACACGTCGATCGATCAGCGTTTTTCCATCTGAATTTTTTATTATTTCTGCAGTAATGGTAAACATAGTGTGCGTTGGTTAATTAGTTAGACTGATTAACACGTATATTTATAAAGTAGTATAGAGTGTGCCTCGTAAATAATATAAACACAGTGCGCAAACTTTGACGTGATGCAAAGTTTGCTATGCTGCATTGCTAATAGAGAGACCACGTTCGTTCGTCGTCCGAAAAATAAATTGGCTCTCGACAGTCGCATCGCGCTGTACGTTCGAACGTTAATTAGTCGATCAATTTGACGCGTGACGGCCGAATAAATGAACCCAGTGCGTTTAAAAGCTTCGGTCACGAGTTTCGCTCCGAATAACACAAAGACAAAGTCGACGCGATAGTGAAAGATACACTTGTTTTTTATTTTATATATTTAATAATCAATTGGACGTTCTGGATATTTACATACATAAAAAATATTTTCTGCCAATAATCTCTCATTGAATTGTTTCCAAGCTTCAGAAGAGTCTTTTTTCGTTTTGTTTAGAATCATTGCCAAATGCTACTTTCGTCACAATTACTGCAAAATCAAGTTGACATTCGGGTGAGTTGATATTTAATCCATAAACTACACTCTAAACGTTTCCTGTGTAGTTTCTAATGAAAATCGTGTGTTAAAGTTGAGATATCAAAAGATCTTTTCAATATGTTCAAGCTTTGCCATGAAGTATATAAAATATGAATCACTACATTTAACACAAAGATTTACGGAAAACTACACAACCTTTTGCAATAACCGTGTGTTTTTTATCTTCTATCAATAATAATCTATGTAGTCCAGTGCAAAGTGCGGCGATCATTTTTCTGACAATCTCGTTGTTATATGACTAATTGTGTACTATTACTATCCTCTCTGACAATAACACTACGCATAGGCGACCGTTGGAATCGCTCAAGTAGCATGTTCTTGGATTCTAACGCGCCGACTCTCTTTCTCTATTACTCGCACACACAACACACACGCATATCTGTGATGGCAAAAATCGCTCAGTCTAGATACATCACTCTCCTATCCCGCGCGAAGCAGATTTCACTATCGCGTCCCATCTCTATCTTTCTGTACTGCACTGTATCGGAAGCCGGCATCAGAGCACACTCACACACCACGTAAGACACGGCGCGATGTCCTCGCACCTTTCGTCGACTCGATCAATTCGACGGGCCATTAGCCAGTTTTCACCCTGCGACTATCCTGGCCTTTCCAATTAGCGGCCGAATACGCGCGCGCTCTGTACATCGAACATCGACGGCTGGCTTAACTCCAGAAGAGGAGCGAGAGAGAGAGAGAGAGAGAAAGAGTCTGCGCTCCGTCTCTTTTGTCTCGAGCTTCCGAGCGGCGGTAACTGCATTTTAAAATAGAAAACTGGGACGGCCTTTCGCGGCCGGAACGCGTTTGATCCAAGCGAGCGCGCGAGAGAGAGGGATCTATCGCAACTTTTCGCGAACAAGTATATGCCCAAAAGAATGACGGATTACTCGCGCGCGAATAACCGCGATTGCAAACGTAGCGCCGTCACACATTGTCATAAATTCAACGGCAATTTTTGCGCGAGCGAAGATTCTTTCCGCGTTCATTACGCGCGCGTACGTGTGCCTATATACGACCAGTCCAGGAAGACGGTTTCTTCTCTCCGAGTCTTTTTTCCTTTTGCGCGGGCGCGAGTTCTTCATGGCTTGCATCACGCGCTAATGGCATTCGCCCGTGGCGCTGTTTATAATGAGAGCTGCAGCACTTCTCCTCGCGTGGATATAATTCGACTTTAAACGAAGCAGGCACATACGCGGAAAACACTTTTTTTTCGCGACTAAAAAACCGAAGCGAGACGACGCAATAAAGCGCCCATTGTCGCGCAATAAAGGCGGCGAATCGGAGTAGAAAGGACCGCTTAAGCCGAGTGTCAAACGAGGCTTCAATTGCAATCCTAATCCCAGAAATTAAAAAACAAAGCTCCGAGCGCTAAAAAACACGCGCGCACTCGGTTTTTTGCCCGGACTCCGCCCTGGCTCACCCCTCCTGGTTTTTTTTTTCTCTCTCTCTCTCTCTCTCTCTCTCTCTCTCTCTCTCTATGTACGCGCACGCTTGCATGCACGTCCCCCCGAGCTCTTTCTCCCTATTGTACGCGCGGGCGTCGCGCTCCACCTATTTTTTCTGCCGTGCACTCGCCCATTGGCACGCACGCGATTATTCCTACTCCGCTGCTCTCTGTTTGCACGGCCGGCGGTGTCATAGCAATTTTTTGTCGCCGGCAGCCTCGCATTGTGGCGCGATTTTTTTCCTCGGACGGAGATGAAGTTCGTGTTCATTAATCGACGACGCGATGGATTAGCCGAGTCACTGCGTCAGAAGGAAGGCTTAATAACGCGGCGATGCGTATGGAGAGTAGCGGTGCAGTGCTGACGAGGGGTAATGGGGAATTACCGGGCGGATTCAATGAAAAAGAAAAACTCGAGCGATTCGTGCGAACTAGCCCGATGGGGTTAACGTTTGTCGTGCGCGTATTAGGCAGTTTTTTTTTTTGGCGCGAGGAATTGCCCACATCACTGTAAAATTATAATGGGATCGTAAAAAAGCAGTCGCGCGACGGGTTGGAAGTGGAGAATAAACGGCGAGGCTCGAGAACGGCCTCTAAACAAAAAGTTAAAAAGCAATTAAAAAAGCAAACCCCAACAAGCCATAACAGCCGCGGAAAGAAAAAACACTTTAAGATGCAGCAAACTGAAGCGTAACGACTGTACGGAGTCTCTCGCTGTCAGTCGAAAGCCAAAAAAAGTGCTTTCGCGAGTCGAGCCTATGCCTATCTCCATCTAAGCCGAAGAAAAAGAGAGAGAAAGAGAGAAGAGAGAGAGAGAGAGAAAGACTCACGCGCGCGCGAGGCAAGATCGTAAAACAAGGCGAGTGTCAGTAACGACAGAAAGATGCGCCTCGTGCTCTCGGCTAAGCTGCTATCCTCTCTCTCTTTCTCTTTCTCTCTCTCTCTCTCTCTCTCTCTCTCGCTCGGGCATGAAAACTCTCGGTGCGCCCGCACAAGAAAAGAACGTTGCACCACACGAGTAGCCGGCGAAGGTTGTCTGCTCGCGGCCTCTGCGCAGAAAAAAGGAAAGAAAGAGCGACGAAAAATAAACGACGGGGAAAAGAAGAGAGACCTTCGGACTTATTCGCGGTCGAGAGCGAAGAAAGAGCGCTGCACGGGCGAGTTCCTTTGGTTTCTTCTTTTATCGCGAGCTTTTTTCCTTTGCGGGGCCAATCGCGCGCGGATTGACTTTTGAGAGTAGCGCAGCAGCTCCACTCCGGCCTTTTATCGTGATTAGGGCTCGGGCATAAATATTAATCGCGATGAGCAGTCGTTTTTTTCTGCAGGTTATTAACTATTCCCTTTTATAAAAGTGAGCTCAAGTTCCCTTTGCCGTTGCTCGGTTGCTCCGCAACTATACGACTGACTGTGCGCGCGATCGGGCGAAAGGGCTCTTACATTTTTGCCTCCTTTGCGCGCGGATTTCGAGAAAGGTGCAGGGAAAGAAGCTCAAGACGTAAGAGCGTTAAAAAAACCAATGGCACGAATTAGTGCATTTTACAGTGCACCCTCGCGTAAAATCACTTAATTGAAGGAGCAAAAAGGCGCGATAAAGTCCCGATTGCGACGATCTATTTTCCTCTCCAGCGACTCCCACCGCAACACTCGAGTCGGCGGCAAGAAAGCCAGTAAGCACTACTGCGACTTAATTCTGATCGCGAAAAATCTCGTCAAACAAGCTCGGCAGTGTAGCACAGAAGTACTGCGTTTTTGCCGAAATCAGTGATTCAAGGGAGAAAAGATAAAAAGGTAAAAAGGTAAAAGCGCAGATATACCGTACGTCCGGCGAGATTCAAATAAAACAGGCTGCGCGCAGAGTTCCTTCGGCCCAACTAATTGCAACAATCTATTTTCACTCCATCGACAAGATCGAAACCGCTATGCGCTCCATAGCTACAGGCAGCTCTGTGCTCGCACGCACACACATATACAAAAGCTCTCTCTCTCTCTCTCTCTGTCGACCGGTGCAAAAACAACGCTGGTAGGCGAGGGCAGCAGCAGCATCGCGGAGAGAAGCAACAAGACACGCCGAGTTAATTATAATCGCGAAAAAATCGCTTATCGAACCATTAACTTCTCTCTCCAGCTCTCCCGTATGCTGCTGCTGCTGCTGCTGCTGCTCCGATGCAACTCTTCCTCCCCCTTTCATTCTGACCGCGCTCTCGCGCGACTAGTAGTGCGGACCGTTATTTCCTCCCATATACACATCATGCGCGCGGCGTGTGTATAACGAATCCTCGAAACGGGATCGGCCGAAACCAAGGTGAGAGCGATACGACGGAGAAGGAGCCGGCTCTCGTTCGCAGAGATGTCAATGCGATGTTTCCAATGCAATCTTTCGAGGCTGGAATCCGAGAGAGGCGATCGTTTATTCTCGCGCCTAGCCTAGCCGCGAGTACACGCATAAAGAGGATCAAAGATGGTTCTCTCTCTTTCTCGCTCCCTCCTGCGCAGCAAAATAGCAAAATGGCCACACGCAACATTCGCACACACGCTGGTCGCCCTGACAGCGTGCGCGCGTGTGTGTGCAGTAGGCTCTCGCGGGAGCGTCACGCACCGCTACGCGCCTGCTCACACCCACTTCCTTTTTACGCCACTCCCTGACTCTCGCGCGCTCTCTCTCTCTCTCTCCTTCTCTGCTCTAGGACCCGTGCCGTGCGACTCGGCTTTTGTACGTGTGTGCGCGAGGGATTGCCTTTTTTGCGTGCTGTGCGCGAGAGCGCGGATTGTTTTTTCAAGAATCGGCGGCGCCGCTTTTTTGCTCGTTACGCGCGGCGCGGTCTCCGGTCACGCGATCGCGAGCCGCCGATTAACTTTTCGGGCCATCTGCTGCGCCGCTGCTGCTGCTGCTGCTGCTGCTTTTTTCTCAGAGCCATAGCTGTGCGTCGATTGTTGGCGGCGGGGAGGAAACGCGCGCGCGCGGTGGCGGATTAAAGTAAAGCCTGAATAATTTATCGCGATCGATTCGATCCGCGGCCGCTGATAACCGTATTTGCGCGCGGTATTACAGCCATCCATCTGCGCTTTTTCAGCTTCCGTAAAAAGCTCTCGCGCTCATGGAGCATGTATACCCTGCGAATATCGAATCGAAATATATCCTTCAGCTTCCGTCGATTCCCCCGCTCGTCGTGGAATATTTAAAATCGCCCGCTTCTTTTTCTCCTCCCTCTTTATTCCTGCCCCGATCTTTCCCAGCGAGCGAGCGCGAGAGAGAGAGAGAGAGAGAGAGAGAAAGAGAGCTTACTCGGCCATTCTAAATCAGTCGCCGCGGGTAGCAGGAAGTAAGGAATCGTAAATATAGAATCCGAGGGAGATCGGGCAAACGAACTGCCGCGAGAGCGAAAGAGAGCGAGATTTTCCTCCGCCGCCGCACCGGGGGGATGTTTAGTCTCGACTCGAGAGGAATGCGCGGTGCGTAGAGGTATAGGCGCGCGGCGAGGGATGATGCGGTGTTTGCTTTGATAAGCCTTGCTCCGGGCGCGCAAAAATCGCTGCGTCTGCGTCATCGGTTATTTATCGACGTTCATAGAACTAGTCGGGCGGTTTTACGCGCGGGCGATTTCGAAAAATCCCGACTCGTTGAGCTCGTTGAATTCGAGCTAAATATATAGAACGAGCGAGAGAGCTATAAAAGACCGCTTTCTACGTCTTTACGATTTTATTTTCGATTTTATTCGATTCCGGAGCTGCAGCGCGCGGATGCTCCATTGAATTCCAGCGAGCTATTCAATTAGAGGCGTACGCCTAGTATTTTTCATGGATGCTGCTAAAAATTGACTTCTCGGAGGAGACGTCGTTCCGCGTGGATGTGACCCACATTTGAAAAAAGCAGCGCCGATATAATGAGCATCGCGCGTCGATCCCGACGTATACGGCGAAAGGGGGACAAAAGGGGCAGCGGCAGCGGAGAATCGAAAAGACTCGGTGGCCGCGGCGCTCCGAGTTCGCGAGGAGGAGGCCGCGAGACATCGGCGTACGGGAACACGCGAGATGAATTTGCGCGCGGAGCGAGAGCCAGCTCTCGTGTGCTGCACTCGCTCGCCCACGCGTTCCTCTTTCACGGTCCGGAGAAAAAGAAGAGGGAGAGAGCGGCTGATGGAAAGCGCGAGCGAGAGGAGGCTATATCCTTTAAGGAGTAGAGGGAGAGGACGCTCGCTCGCGCGCGCGCGCGCAAAAAGAGTCTCTACTCGGCGAGGATGCTGCTGCTGCCGCTGCTGCTGCTGCTACATCAGAGCGCGCAAAAAAGGAAGAAAGAGCGCGAGCGCAGGAAGAAACCGGTTTTTTCCACTTGGGCCAGGTCGGGGCGTCGAACCTTCTTCTCCGCGTCTTTCTTTCTCTCTCTTCGCGGTGCCGTAGATATACTAGAGAGGAGCCTCTCCGAGAATAACTTGCATGCGGAGCTCCACCGCCGCCGCCGCCGCTGCTGCTCTCTTTCTTCCCGTCTCCTTAACTCGAGCTGCTCGCCGCGCTCGCGCAGCTTGCCCTAGGTCCGGGAAAAAAGAGAGAACGAGGAGGCGAAACCGGGCACTCGAGTGCGCAGAGAAAAACTGAGGCCATCGCGCGCTTGAAAAAACGAACGGAACGAAGGCGAAGGTTGCTCATCTCGGATCAAAGGATTCTGCTGCTGCTGCTGTAGGGGGAGGATTGGAGGAAAAGGCTGCTCGCGAAATGCAGGGGGATAGAAGGCAAACTCCTGGGTCATTGCCGCTCCCGCTGGTCTTATTTTAGCCGCACGCACTCCTTATACTTTCTGGCCGAATGCAGACCTTCGATCGAGCCGAACGCACTGCTATTCGGAGACCGGCTTTCCTCGCGGCACTGCTTCGGAATAACAAACCGCGATTTATAAATAAGCCGGAACTATCGAGTCCTGTTGCAAAACCTGCGCGCCGAGAGACTTTCGGGACGGCGAGGCCGTTTTTCACGCTGCGCGCAGTGTCCTTCGCCGGCGCATCGACAATGCAAACGAGAAAAAGAAGGGGTACACGAAGCGCACACACAAACTGCACGCTACACTCGCACAAGTATAGGCAGGCATACGCAAAGTCGAAAAGAATGGCGAGCTCGGGAGGGGGACTGCCACACGTATTTTCTCAATGTCGCGGCGCGCGGAGACAATTTTTTCTGTTCTTTTTCTTCCTTTTTGGTTTTGACTCTGTGAAACACACGCACGTACACACGACACGGCAAAATCAAAGAATAAAAAAAGTAAAAGAAAGAGAGGAGTGTACAAGTCAAGGACGTCAGATTTTAGCATACATTTTTCATTAAATTTATTATAATATGATTGATATTGATGGTGGTGATATATTGATAGTAGACGACGACGAAAAAAATAAAAAAATTCTAAGAGCGAATAAAGAGCGAAGATCGAAGCCATTCATTGATTACATGCTTTGCGCGCGCGCGCGCGTGTCCCACGTTCCACTCATCCCGTCCATTTTTCTCCACGACATGTATGTAACCACGGAGGTCATGAGAGGTCGATCGACGCACACACACCATAAGGTCACTTGGATTATCATTGTGATTATCGTTATCGTTATCATAATCCAATATTCGAATAGCCTGCAGTCCGGAGGCGCGCGAGTGCAGGTTATTTGCACGAGCGCGCACTCTTGAAAAGAGAAAGTCGCGCGAGAGATGCAGCGAGTCGATCGATCGACGTCCTGACCCTGAGCTTTCATTCACCTTAATCTCGCGGGCTTCTTGCTTTTCTCGACGTCACGTCCGGATGCGTGTCGCTCTGGGTGTATCCGCAGCAATCCAGCGGCTCATGTCAGATAAATCCCCCGATCATGCGCAAGGTATATAGAGAATTACTGAAAAATTCAAACAATGGTGGCGGCGGCTTGCTCTTTATCCGCACGAAAGTAGCTATGTGTATGGGCGCAAGCGTCTGACTGTGGTATCTCGTGTTCTGTTTCTGCGCCCGTCCGCGCTTCGCCGTCCTGTGGGTGCTGCCCTCGCGTCGATCGTCGATCGTCAACTTCGCTCACGCACTGACACACGTACGAATGATCACCTGCGACCTCCACACACATCCACGCGTCCGGGGCACGGTGTCTGCTGCTCCTCTGGTGTAATCTCGCTCTGGTGGCTGGTGTGTGTGTCTCTCCATAACCCCCTGCTACTACGTGGTGGTGTCGACTTCCTTACTACTACTACTACTACTACTACTGTCTGTCGCCTCTTCTACTACTACTACTGCTACTACTACTACTACTACTACTACTGCTACCACAATGCCTTCTACTGATCTGATCGCGCGAACGAACCGTCAAAAAAGGAGCTGCAACAGCGTGTTGTGTTCCAGCAACACAATTCCCTCATCGGTGGGCCCAGTGCCACCAGCTGTCCTGTATGCCACAAGCTCTGTCTGGGCGGCGAGGCCCTCATGGAGCACATGAAGATCACGCACAAGGACCCCAACGCATCCGGCGTAGCCAGTAAGTACTCCAAACCGAGAGTTTCTGCCCGTCTCGGGCCAGCGCTCTCGTCACGTCTATCTAACCTGCGAGCAAGCTTGAATCCGTAACGCTTACTTCTGCGGAAGGAATTCCGGCATGATCGCGGCTGATGCAGAACCAACGCGCGATGTCACGGATTCAAGCTTGCGAGTATTTTTCAATAGAAAGCTCCACACGTCTTAGAGAACTGTTTTAAAATTTTATTTTTTCACACAACACTATATGTTAATAACCAAGTGATCTCTGAGAGCAAAATCGAGCTGAAATGTAGAACGCCACTTTCTCGAGCTTGAGACATAGAGCTGTTTGCAAACGAGTATCGTCAAAATCGGATTAACATATTCGCGGCACACTTATAACATGATTCTGGTGCTGGTGGTGGCGCTATTCAAACGTTCGCGCTGGTAGAAAGCGACGGAAAGTGGCGTAACCGATGAATTGAATAAAATTTCAAGTCAAAGTGGTTAAATACCGATAAGATCGTACACTTAGAATATAGAATATATGTAAGTCCCAATATCGCTTTTGGCGCGGGCAAAGACTGTGAGCATGACCTTGTTTACTCTCTTGGGATTTCAATCACATATGATATATGTTATATGCTTGTGGGATCATCCACTAACGGATAATACTAACTAACCTAAACGTCCACATGCTTGAAATTTGATAAGAATCTGGTATCTTGTAGTAAAAAGGGATTTTCTTGCTGTATGAAAGTTGCGAGTGAGTGAGGAGAAGGAACTGTGCTAGATTCTAACGGGCTCGTCAAAAATCACGTAATCGTTTTCTGATATTGAATAACAGCGGCGATCAGCGCTCTCATCAGCCGTAATGACGCCGTTTTATTTCTCAGTCGTCTAAATGCGGAGAGCGTCAATTATGATCGAGTCCGTTTTGGAGGACTGCTGTTGTGACGAATAATTGCATTCGAAAACGTTATCGGGGCCCGTAAATACGTTATGCCATCCGAGAATTTTCGTTCGAGATTGATCGCTGAAAATATCTCGAATACAGTCGTTAGAGTCGGCACAGCAACCGAGTGCGAGTACAGCGAGTGTTGGAGGGAGTGTGTGCGCTTTCTAGTTGTAAGTCGGGACGCGGAGCGCGTGCGAGCTAGTAATCACTATTAACGCTGAATTATACGAAATGTAAAAGTAATACTCTCGCACGCGTTCTGCAGTCGCGGTCGACGCCCCGGTCCTCTCGTCCGAGCGGGACAACACGGGCGTCGACGTTGGTTTCGATGGTGGTGGTGGTGGTGGTGGTGGTGGTGGTGGAGGTTCGGTTGCGGGGTCCGCTTTACCTGCTTGGCTCTGACCTTGACAATTGTGTCGCCCTGTTGTTCCCACCGCTGACTGCACGACCTCCGTTGCCGGGGTTTACTTAGCGAAGCGGCGTACCGCCAACCATCCCTGCCCGATCTGCGGCAAGCACTACGTCAACGAGGGTAGCCTGAGGAAGCATCTCGCCTGCCACCCGGAGACCAGCCAGCTCAGCACCAGCCTGAGGATGTGGCCCTGCTCCGTATGCCAGTCCGTATTCACGAACGAAAGTGGTCAGTAGCGCGTGACAAACGACTAAACGTAGAATCCTCGCGACGTACCGCACGTAGCACGTAACCCACTCAATCAACTCGTTCGTAGGCCTGCTAACGCACATGGAGCACATGAGGATGGACCCGAAGCACCAGTTCGCGGCGCAGTACGTGCTGAGCCGGGCCGCCGCGGAGAGGCGGGAACGCGATCAGCTCCTCGCGGGTTCGAGTCTGGGTAAGTTTACAAAAAAAGAACGAAAAAAACCAAGCTGCGTAGTGAACAGATAGACCAAAAAAAAAGAAAAAAAAAGAGGAAGTAGATGCAGTAGAGCAAAGAGTAGAATAGTAAGCCCCCCCTTTGAGAGGAGAAAGCAATTTTGATATATAATTGTCTCTGTGTTGGTCGATGGGAAGAACGTTATCTCTCGTGTTCAGGAGCCGGCCTCGGTGTCCTCGGAAGCCAGATGGGAGGACCCCAGAACCTCCAGCAACCACCAATGTGCCCTTCGCCCTCGGCCCATTCGGACAGCAGCAGCGGAAACGGCAGACTCTCGTCGGCCGGTAGCGAACCTNCCCCCCCCCCCCCCCTTCGACTCTTACTCTGTCTCTCTCCCTCTCTCATCACGGCTAACGTACAAATACATCGTAAAGATTCTTATGAAAATTCAAGCATTTGGCTTGTTAAGTCCCGAGTACAAAAAATCATACTAGTTGATAAGTCATCACTTGGTTAATGACGCCGAGAAACTCACATGGCTTGTACTGACGAGAGCAGATTTTTACGCAGGCGCCGGTTTACTAAACAACAACAATAACAACAATAACAATAACAACATGGCGTCGCCGGGACCGAGCGGCAACAAGCTCAGCGAGATGCTGAGGGCCGGCAACCAGCAGACGACGGCCCAGCAGTACCACGACGAGATGCAGTCGCAGCAGCAGCGAATGGCCGTCATGGCCGCCGCCGTTTCAGCAGGTACGCATCCGACCATTTTACTCGGCGCATTCGAGCGCGCAGTATATAATATATGTCACTCGTTATCGAAGCCTCGGCGGAGTGAGAAAACAACGAAAGCAGCGGTTGCAACTGCGCGCGCGTTCAACACATCATCGCTCGATAAGTATTTATAAGAAGCGAACGAACGGCTTTTATCATGCGGCCGAGAGAAAGAAAGCCCGGGGTAGAAAGATCGCGCGCCGTTCCAATTACAGCTAGCTGCAGCGGCCGATATCGCTGATCGATGATTTATAATTGTATTTCTCCGCTTATTTATGAATATTTATCGCGATCTCTCAATTACGCCGAGCCGATCGCCTCGGGAGTGAGCCTTTATTCCGTATCTTTCAATGTGTATTTTCACCGGGTGCTATTTATGAATCGTGTTTATTTGCTCGGAGCCTCAGAACGCGAACGTAAATAAATTGCGAGCAGCGCGCATTTTCGAATCGATCATTAATAAGGTAACAATGTGTGTTGAAATTCGATTGCAGGACTGCAGAATTCGGTGTCGCCGAACCTGTCGCCGGTGGACGTGGCCTCGCTGGCCGCGGCCATGCGCATGGGCAACAACGGAGACATGGGCGGCGCGGGCCAGGGTTCCACAGGCACACCCGGCCAGCAACAGGGTGTCCAGTCCTCGGGGACGGAGCAGGCGCTCAGGTTACAGCAGGCCGAGGCGCTGCTGCGCTCGCAGGCCGAGCACGCCCTCAGGCTCGCGGTAATAAAACTTCCTCTCTACGGCTCCTCTCATCTCGCCTCTCATCCCTTCCGTCCGCCTCGAGATTTTTCTCGCTAATTGAGGGTTAAGTGGGGTTGCCTGCGGATTGTCCGCACCGCTTGTGATTATTGCGCGACACGTAGAGCGCAACTTTTTATCGCGGGGGTTAATTAATTCGCCACCTGGGTCCCCCGACCCAGACGAGTTTGCCTCAATTAGGCTTGCTTTAATTGCCACCTCGTGTTCGCCGGTGAGACTGACGTCCTTTTTTGCGTGTCGCAGGTGTCACAAGCAGCGGCGGCAGCGGCGAGTTCCGCGAACGACATGAGACATCATCTGGGACAGCACAACGGCGGTGGCTCGACTGGCATCCCAGGACACCACGGCAACCAGCAGCTGTCTCAGCAAGACACGCTTTCTCCGGATTTGGGTGAGTCAGCGAACCGAGCACTGAAACTGAATCCCTCTCGACTCGAAGGCCGTGACACTAATCTACTTCTACCAACAGGGGAGGCGCTTCGACTCCAAGAGCAACGACTGGAGCAAGCCTTGAGGCTTCACGGTGACCCGCGGGCCCTGAGCTTCACCCTCCAGCACGTTGTCAACCAACAGAACAACCAGCAACCATGAAAATTCAGTTACTACTGAGACGAGTGGACCCCTTGGACGCAGGACAGTACAGCGTCCGCCTCGCTCAACTCCATGGACAGCTTGCACGCGCAACAGCAGCAGTTGCAACAGCAACAGCAGCAACAGCAGCAGCAGCAGCAGCAGCAGCAGCAGCAGCAGCAGCAGCAGCAGCAGCAGCAGCAGCAGCAGCAGCAGATGTCCTTGGCTAACGAGCAACAGCAGCAGCAAGGAGGCGTGAAGCTGTCGATTCCTCAGATCCACGACGATCAGCGTGGCATCAAGAGGAAGGCCGACGAGATGAGCGGCAACGTCGTCGAGAACGCGTAGGCCATGCGCCCTGCCAGACGACACTGCGTCCAAGTGAGCGGTCAATTCTCAATCACTCCCATGTCTCAGCTAGTAACGGAAAAAAACATTAAGCACTATCGACTAAACTGGATACTGAACCCGAGTACAACGCAAGTATTTTCACGAAAGACAATATAAATGTAAGAGAGCACCGGCGAATAGCAGCGAGCGCAAGCAGTCAACGGACAAGACGAGCCTGAGCGTGGACCGTGTGACGTATATATGCGTGTATCGTACGATTGTATACGATTATGTTACGGCGACGCGAGATATGATATATTGGGTACACGCGAGTCGCACGACCTGCCGTCTTCGGGTGCTTCAGCGATCGAGGACTAATTTTGAAGAACGCGCCTGATGTACGGGCTGGTCAAACGTTCGCTGATTCACACGCGGCAGAGGTCGTAACGGCGTTAGCATTGACTGTTTCGATCTCGTTGACCGTCTCTGACGACAGAGCCAGAGTCGGTCAAGCCGAGACTATACATTTTAGAGAGAAAAGATCCGTTGTAGGATGCTCGAGTGCGGCACGGGGCAGGCGCGACTTTGACGGTTCAAATGGATAACAACCCGCATCGCGTCCGTTCCTCGCGCTCGAGTTCCGCAAACGTGCCATAATTAATTAATAACGAGCATGAGCAGCTGAGCACTGCTGCTGAACGCGGACCTCCGACCTCGACTCGCAACAATGTCTATTCTCGCCGAGAGATTAGCAAGTCGCAGACGAGCCTTGAGGATCGGGAGTTCGCTTCCTTGAACTATAACTTGTAGTGAAAAAAAAAAAAAAACAAATAATACGAATCGCGGAGTGACGGGTCTCGGGCCACCCATGGAACTCCGCGAGAGGCTCAACAGAACTCGAAGCTAAAGCTTAGCTGATAATTATATAAATGAAAGAATTGAAAACATTGTATAGGACTTTACCAGACTTAAGGTTCCCCCAGAATTCCCCTTCAAAACTTTTTCCCCAAGCGTAATTTTTAGGAATCGTGAGATGACGAGTTGTTTATAAGCCTGTATGATAAAAGGAATTCGCGACGCGCGATGTCGTCGTATCGGTACAAATAATATAACGCCGCGATTAATAATTGCAAAAAATGATAATAAGACGGTTGGCGTTCATTATACTGTAGTTAATACCGAGCAGGACAGACAGAGACGTCGCGCGTACGTGGAATATAATCGACGGTTTTAAAGATGATGATTAAGATGAAAATAAAGGACGAGACGCTTGACTGACTGACACTCTGTAATACACAAACACTTATGTATGTTTACATGCGTGTCTTCACGTACTATATGCACGCATGTATACGTATATGTACATAAATGAGGAAATGCATAAACATTTTTGAACATACAATATATACGTCATTACACTTGTGCAAAGCGACACACAGTAATGATGATGATGTAAATCGTTAGTAATATACATTGAATACGAGTAATACACGATACACACTGATACATAATGTACACACACATACACACTCATCACGAAAATGATTTTAAAAAAAAAAACATTGAAGATGCGCGCAACTGTGCTCGTTAAAGCACAAAAACTATTAGCTCGTAAGCGAACAAACAAAATATAATTATTACAAACAAGTTATATTATATATATTATATATACATGCAGAATATGACGAGAGGAAAAAAGCTCTAAGAAAGCGTAAAAAATCGTCGCGACAGATGAGACGAAGAAAGAGAGATAAAAAATCTAAATGCTAAATATTATATATATTATATATATAAATATTATAAATAATGAATATAGGGTCTATGAGACTAGCGTAGTTAGGCGAAAAAGATAAAGTGAGTGAGAAATATAAGCGTGACCGTGAGAGAATGAGAAATTCGCGCGCGTGAATGCGAATAATCGAGTGAAAGTTGATGAATTAAAAAAAAAAAGATACGCGAGCGTAAATGCGGAATAGAGGTGCGAATGGCAGACGCGAAGATAACAAATTTTTCTGCGACGTGCGTGATTGAGCGTAATCTGAGGTCCTGTGATCGTTACTAAGCGAAATATTTTTTTATTTCCGATATGTAAACGCGTAATGAAATTTTGCGTCGTTTCGAACTTTTTACTTGCAATATATACCGTTACGTTCTCGCAATACTATTAGGGAAAGCAAGAGATTAAAACAAAAGTTAAACGGGTGGGTCTTTCGAAAGGGTATAAATGAAAAAATCGAGACACTATCGATTGTTAAAAAGATAAATATGGCTAATTAAAGGGAATTGATAAAAAAAAATAATGGGGGTTTTAAACGATGGCAAAAAGGCACAAAAAATGGAAAGGCAAGTCCGTTATAGGTTCTAACGAAGATAAAAAGGGATTGAGCGCGAGCCGTTAATGAATGTCGCTTCGATAACACCAGGGGCACGCATTTTGCTGACGGTTTGCGCCCCTTTTAAAGTCATGGTCGTTCGCGCTTTCGATGGGGATACCTTTCGACGAGTCCAGACGATGGAAAACCATAACATCAACTAAAAATCATAAACGAAAAACTCAGAAGAGAAAATGTCGTTGATCGAAGACTAGTCGAATGTGGCGACGTTTAATTCAATCTCGAGAACGCGATAGAGCGGATTTTTAAGGAAAAAAGTACTTTGGACACGGTATTCAATACAATCAAAAGATACGAGATATTCCGCGACTTTTTCTACTGAAAACGAAACTTGTTAAGCGAAATAAAGGATTCGGTAAGTTGCAAAACGATCGCGATCGCGAGAACGAATTTAGCGTTAGAAATTGCGACCAGTTATTTGGTCAGTCGTGCATTTTTGTTTTTCGATAGAAAGAAACGCGTAATTCAAATAGCCGCGTCGCCCAGGGCCTTTCAACTATCGGGACGAGCAAAACAAAAAGGAAAATTTTCAAACGATCGCTAAAGGATTCATCGTAAAGCTACATTTTATGGATCGGCACCGCCTCGTCTCGGGGCTCGCTTGACGCTTCAGCCAAAAAATTTGTGCTATTCTGATTGCATTCATCGCCGTTTCAAATTCAGAGTAACTTTGTATTCAAGTCGAAAGATCAGAGTAAGTACCAATAAAAAAATAGAAGCCCGCTTTGATAAGTATACTTCGGAGTTTTCTAAAATCATTAAGAAAATTTAAGTGAAGCCAAGCTAGCCCCGTGTGATGCACGCGCGACGATCATTGGTCGGTTTTAAACATCGGTTTTTCTTATTGTTTAACAGGAATAATGAGTAAGTAAGTAATTTTCACCCCCAATGATGAACTTTTTCGTTACAGAGAGTTTTTTCCTCGGATTAAGTAGTATGTAAATACACCTCTTGATATTCACGCAAGCATAAAGAATTACAATAACTTAAACGAGTACATAATGCAATAGGGTTAGTTTTTCTATGTAAATACCTAAAGCGCGGCGGCGAGTGCGTACCCTCGCCCGCGTAACCAAACGATAATATACTTTTATCGACCAGAGCTTCTGTTTTGTGCGTCGATTCGCGCGGGCAAATGATTATAACTATAAATGGAGATAAAAATACAGCGGACGCGCTATCCGAGAACGGCCGCGCCTACCTCGGCACGGATGCACACTGCAACTTTCGCGATGCAACCTTTTTTTGGAAATAACGATGATCACACAAAGTGCAAAAATGAGAAAAAGTTTTCTCGAAAAAAGGCCGACAACGGAACTAAGAGTTTTTACCGTGACGAGGTGCGCGAGACGTTAGACAAGGCTGGCGCGTCCGCGCATTTGTCAAAGGGCCAAGCGGCTTCGATCGGGAAAATTCTTGTTTTTTATTTCTGCAATGAATATGATAACAAAATGCAAAAACTTACACGGTTGAACAAACAATGATTAAGCAAAACGAAAAACGCGACACGCGGCATACATACATAACATTCACACTGACACACAGCCACTCACGATGAGAATAAGTGCAACACACTCCCTGGCATTGCGATGGTTGTACAGCTGTAATTATGCAAGCCTTTCTAAACTGAAAAACGATATGCAACATGTACACTTTTTACTACACACACCTTGCACCCACCGGCACCACGACTGGCCGCCTTCACACACATGTCACTGGTAGGGACCAACGTTATTTGTATCTATAACCCGTACTTTTTTTTCACGTTTTTCGGTTGTCAAAGTGCAAAGCTGACTTTCCTCGATAACCCGTCCCTTGTTCCCTCGAAAAAAAAAACCATTATCATCCTTCGACCAACATTCGGTGGCTAAATGCTTTTCGCACTATACTTTCCTGGAGAAAAATAAAGCAAAAAAAAAAACACGCACAGGAGATCGCTAACATTCATTCGATGCGCGAGCAAAGATAAAGGCAAACCAAACTTGTAAAAGATCGCACGGATTTTTCTCAAAAAGACGTTTCCGGCTTTTCTAACTGTGCGAGAACTTTTTAAAAGCGTCAAAAGGCTAGTGTGTAGATTTTTACGAAAGTTCGAGAGTTTAAAGCAAAATATTAGAAATCGCAAAACGACGCGAGAAAAAAAGCTTCGAATCGTGTACTTTTTTACTTTTCCCGGTCCCTAAAGAGAACAAAGACAAAAATCAGCAAAAGCATAGATGCAAATAGAAAAAAACAAAACAAAAACAAACACCAACGATACAAAAACATCCAAGTACCTAAAACAAACTACATCCACACCACGTCGATGACGTTCCTTCACTGACACACTGCAACAGCAACTACATCAAAAGAGCCATGAGACCACCGACATGGACGTGACCGTTTGAATTGATGAGCGAAGGAGCGAAATCAACGAAGACCCGGTGCATCCACAAGCGTTTTTCTAACGCAGGCCGTATACTTCGATATTCGGCTGCCAAACAAACCAAACATAAATTTTTTCAGAAAAAGTCAACACACACGTTAAAAAAAAAAGCATGCATACTCAAAAACGAATTCGCCCGTTAATGCGAGCCGTGCCCCGCGAACGTGTACAATAAATAAAAAACTCTTTTTTAAACATTAATGGAAAGGTGAATAAAAAAGAAGATGATGGAAGAAGAAGCACAATTTACAAATAGCTCGTAGTGTATGTTCTGTAATCGATTGAAAGTTAAACCGCGACGATTCTTAAACGAAACGTGTAACGTAAACAGTAAAGTAACGAAGTAAATAAATGAATAAAAAAAAGCAAGTCGACGCGCCGCAACGAGCGGACGTGGAAGCTGACGGCCGTACCGGCGCGCGGCGGTCGTTGGCCAAATTAAAAATGAGAGAAACGTCGCGCGACTTGCGGCGCCGAGACGCAAAAAAGCACAAAAAAATTTACAAATATATTGATTTACATATGCCCGTAACTCGTAAGAGGGCCAGCGGCGCAGACGAGAGGAAACTCTACTCGAATAATGAAAAAATACCGGAGCTTCGACTCAGCCTCAATTTGCACGCGACGCGTAAAATAAAAAGTGTATGCTCGCGCGCGCGATCAGTAGTCCGCGGCGAGTATAGTCAGACGCGTCTGCGGTCCGGTAGCGCTTCGCTGCATAGCCAACATGCCTCCGATGAAGGCGAAGCGCGCGACCCGAGCGTCCCGAGCGAGGGCCGCAGGAACATCCAGAATACTGGCGATTGATGGAAGCGAGAACGACAGCCCCGAAGTATATGATATGATAGAAGAGTGAGCGCATCTCACTCTGCAAAGCCGGCCCTGCCCAATAATCTTAATCTACTTCATGTAAATTTGCCTAAATGTTTATTAATCTAAAAATGCCATAGCCCGGATGCGCTGGTGCATACTCCCAGCGCATACACATTCACAAATACGACTCGACCTTATCAAATGAATCAATAATGCCCGTAGGCGCGAAGTGTCGCGTCGCGGGCATTCGGCCTCGGCGGCGAAATTGGTGATCGCCGACCGGGCCAACCCACAGACGCGCGCGGCGCCACGCGCACCGCGCGCAAACAACAACGATACAACGACATTCAATATAAATATGCCACTCCAGAGAAACACACAGTTATACGGCGCGGACGCGGCAATGCCCATGCCGCGGTTCAGCTGCCGACCGGATTACAAAAATAGATGAAAAAAATAAAGCCCTGGTTTTTTGGAACTGTTCAAGGGACGCGCGCACGGCCCCACGCGCGCGCGTCTCCCATTCACATTTGCATACACGGGAGGCCTCGCGGCCTCTCACAACACGCTACACTTTACAACTTACACACTCGACTACACACTCTTGTACACACTCGGTAAAATAAAAAATACACACGCTACGGATATGTAAAGCCAATTGATTTTGTAAATTGCCCAAATCTTTGTAAGCTAGAGGAAGTATCGCGTATTTGGCTATAACCTTCACTGGAATGATCACTCGATGACAATGGAATTCAGAGTCGACGGCCTTCTGCGCGGCGGAGCGACGAGCCACCCGAGCGAACGCTGGACGACCGGGCGCCAATTGGCGGGGAAAGGTTTTCCTTTCCCCACCAATAAGACACGATGGTGAACAGCGTGCCTGAACAGGAGTCGTCGTTTTCCCCGCGTCGAACGCCCGTCGAGCCGATTCGGAAAGCGCGAGGAGCTAAATTCTTTTGTGGAAGCTTGGAGACGAAAAAAAAAACGAACAAAAACAGTAAGAAAGAAAACTTTGTACGTTGCAAGAAGGATTTTTACATTCAACGGCGAATTCGCGGCCTTTGTTTGGATGCACGAAGAGACGTTTTGAGAGAACGAAAACAGCAACAACACCCGGACACGACCAATTACATCTCGGTAAAATCTTACCGACATACACATACCCCGGATATGACAAACTCGGATTTGACAATAATCGAGCGCGGGACCGATGAATGTATACCCATCGGGTCCCAGCGATCCAACAGCCTGATGACTATCGATATAAATGAGATGAGGAAGCCGACGAGAAAACAGAGCGAGAGAAAGAGAGTATGCAGAAACGCGGCGCGACGCGAGGAGGCAAACGAATCACAACAAAGAACGTCGCGCCGCCGCACACAATAAAGTCCGGCTTTTAAACAAAAAGTAATAATAAAAAAATGATGATGAAGCAGTAAATAAATGCGGCTTTAATCAAGCAAAGAAAGTTTATTTGTTTTCGATCGGGTTTTAATTTTTTAATGAAATAATCTTGCAGTAAAACGAATACGCGAGCAGCGCGCACCGGTTCCCCCTGGTTTCTCACCCGTGTCTGCAGAGACGCGGCTGATCGACCGCTGAGCTGACGTGTGCTCGCGCGTATTCCCGATGTACCGTAATAATGCGCAGCAAATGAAAACCGACAGTCTATAGCAGTGCGAGCGCCTCGGCGTCTACACGCGTCTTCACGCGTGCGGATCACTGTCCGAGCCTCCGTAATTAAAAACCGGAATAAGTTGTTTCAATGTCCATTATATAAAACGGGAGCCAATAGTTGTTAAGACGGCGGGTCTCTGTGTCTTCTTCTTCTGCCAAATCGCTCTCTCCCCCCTCTCTTTGGAAAGCAGACAAAATTTCAGATTTTCGGAAACGGATACATCAAAACGAGACTATGCGAGTTTCGGCCGATTGATAAAAAGATCAACGTGAACCCTTCAGAAGTACTAAATGTCTATTGATCGAGCAGAGAGCACAGAAGTCGACCCGCCGCGCTATTGCTGGCCGATGGAGGTAACATCTGGAGATTTGCCGATTTCCGGACTCGACCCTCCCTCGGCGAGTGTAGCACTTTTCAAAATATTCTCCGATGTTTTGTTCAACGGGAATATACTTTCTTTTGTCCCTGATGCCCCCAAAGTTCTCATCCTCCGCATGCGAGTCCGAGAAGCCGACCGAGTCACACTGAAAATTCAATCTGTGAAAAGTATGCACTAATCGTTCAGCATAATTGGTTTGATACAATTGGTACAACGTGTACAATGATATAAGCCGTCGAGTGGGTGCCTCTGTAAGGGTTTTTCCGTTACAGTAACAAAGATTTTTCTCAAATATAAACCACAACAGTTAGTAGTGCTAGTAGAAAACAGTAATTACAAGTGTACCACAGTTAAACAGTTGATAAGTATAACTTAAATACAGGAAGCACGTCGTCGTCTTTCTCAGTGTCTGCTCGTCGTTTATGCAACCGCAGTCATCGCGCCAAGTGCGGAGAGATGTATACTCATCTATACGTCTGTCCGAAAAAACATGAACAAACATTTCCTGATCCCGAAATACGTATACTCTTCCTCTGGAGGGGGCGGGGGGGAGGCTCCCCTTTCGGAGGACACCTCCCCGCAGCCCTCGTCAATGTCAACAAATCCGCACAATCCCCGAAATTGTTCTTCCAATCCAAAGGAGAAAAGAAAACGTTCTTCCATTGTTTTGAAGGCGAAATCCCCCCGTCCAACAAAAAAAGTAAAAAACAAACCCGAAAAAATGCCAATCCCATCGTCCACGTCCATTGAGTGACCCCTCCCCAAAATCCCCGTGTGATCGTTCCACTCGTCTCAAAAATTACACACTCACACACACAGTCACACGTCACGCGGGAATCTACGCATAACGAGTAATTTATTGATAAATAAATGTAACTAAGTGTTTGTAGTCTAGACAAAGTACGTTGTAATGTACTCCGAGTATAGGTGGGAGATAAGGCGCGATGGAGCCGTTTATTAATAAAACTTTACAGGATAACAGAAAAAAAAACACAAGCAGATTAAGTATAACCATAACCGCTCGATTGTCAGCAGCTCTCACAGCTCTTTCAGAGTACAGCCAAGAAATATTGTTGATTAACCACAGCTAAATATCCATATTCGCATACATGCATAACTACTTAATTATTAATTACCGTATCAAGAATAAACAGTGTTTAAATAATAAAGCGCGATCGCTATATCACATAACGTCGCGCACTGCAAGCGCGGAGGCACTTACTGCGGCATCGAGGCATTTATGTAACAATAAAGAGCCAGCCCACGACTCGACGCTCGGACGCGAATCGGAGGGTATCCGAACACGCGAGAGACTCTCTGTTCTCGATTTCGCCGCTGCAGTCGCACTTTCCTCTCCATCTGCGGAATGGCGCACGATAAGAACTGCTGTCCTGCGTCCTGCTACAGCGCAGCCAGCTGCAGGCGAACGAGAAAGGGGTGAGCTTCGTGTTCGGATTTCCCTTTTTCATTGGACTTTTTAAACGAGTGCAGCCTTAGGTTCTTTCACTTATGGCGTTGCTTTTAATGAAAACACAATACAAACCCCCACTACAAACCCCCAGAGCCCCTTCAAAAATTCCTCCAACAAGCAAGACCCCCCACCCACGCCCCCACAACAAAGCCCCTCAGTCTCACAAATAAAAAAACGCGTTGTTTCAACTTCGTTCGCGAACTTCTGAGTTACGCGCCGACGCGACAACGTTCCGGGTACAGTTCGAAAAGTTCAAATCTCTACAAGTTGTACTATTGATGAGGAAAAATTAAACGATTCCGGAAGCCTATGATAAAGTCGATGGAGTGTACCCCGAACCAAAGCGTCGACGTACAAGTTGAACGTTACGTTTCAAACTTCAAACATTTACGTACAGTTAGTTACCATGTAATACAAGTACAGATTATCGTTGATTTGCCGAAGGTCGGATCGCCTCGTATCGTTTTGGGCGGAATTCCGCCACGGAGGTAAAGCTCGACAAGGCGATACGAGGACACATCCGACTGACTTTAATGGTATCGATTGAGTTTCGTCGAAGTCCCCTTTTGGGCAAACACACCGACGCAATTCCGCATTATTTCCGCCGGTCGAACCGGGCGCAATTCCTTGATCTTCCAATGAGGACGCGAAGTTCGGACGGAATTCCGCGTATTCGTCTAGTATTGGTTCTACGATTCTGCTGTTATATGAATATATTATTATACGTAAAAAGGTGAGCTTCCGAATGAAATTCTATTCTAGTCAAAAAAAGCGGTACAAAGCGAAAAGAAATCCTTGTGAAAATTCTTGGAAATCACGGAATTGCCCGGAGTCCGGTGGGACAGACTGCGATACAATATCAGCGTTGACAAAATATAGCCTCTTTTCTTTGCATCAATGTCGATCGATCGGATTTTTGAATATCACGGTCGATCGATCGATCGGTCGATCCCTGTATAAGCAAAAGCGACACTCTTTCAAATGGATGTACAGTGCGAATGAATCTTTCAAAGTTTCTGTTTGACAAAATAATTCTATGTATCCCAGCGCTTTTGAATTGCGGGCTTGATTTTTTTTCTTCGGGCGCGGATCCTCCCTTCGACGTTCAACTGTTGAGAATAATTAACGATGAAAAGTTACACTTTAAGTACGAGAAAGGGAGAGACGAACCGCGAGGGAGGATCCGCGCTGCACTGTGCCCGACTAATGTTCGATATCGCGGTTGACTAATGTAGTACCTTTTTAATTTGTAATTTTTACTACCATAGGAGGCAATTGAAGGCGTATTTTACAGAAATACAGTAATCATGATCGAGAATAAAATCATTTGCACGGGAATTGAATGAAAGTCAAAAGATTGGCGGCGGACTTTGCTGGAATATCGTTGAAGCTTGTCTTTTGAAGTAGGAGAAAAATTTGAAGCTCGAAAGACCATTAAGATGTGGAAGGGACTAAATTCGTACGGAGCCAGAGTTGAGGTACAAGAGGGAAAAGCCACGTGTTTTTTTTTAGAGATTCTCTTTTTTATATTAATATATGTTATACATATTATATATTTACGATAATATTTATGTACGTCGAGCCGAACTTGTGTACGTAAATAGAAGAAATCGTGAGTTAGCTCTGTTAGGGTTAAGTTTCTTTTTTTATATGCTCGTGGTAGTGTTAATTAATTAATTCTAATCAGTTATTGTTGACATTGAAGGTGTTTTTTTCTGTGACGCATAGTAGCGGGTGCGTCGACACGACTGAATGTTCCGTTTATTATTATTATTTTTGTCTTTTTAAGATTAACCCACTCTCGTTTAGAATATTATTAAAAAAGTCGGTTGAAGCAGATCCAACTTATTATCGAAACTTGTCATTAATTAAGCATGGAAATCGTTCCCATTCTTTCTAGCCATTCTTTCTGTTTTTTCTTCTTTATTTTTTATGTAAACTATAAGCGTTTTCTCGCAGGCGATGATCTAGTATCGGGCTTTATTGACTTTCCGCCTTTACCTTTTCTATAGAGGAAAGTAGTTTAGAGAAATGTTTTTTTTTTTTTTTATTGTTCGTGCTCTCGCGATTCGTTCGCCGAATTGGGTCGATTCGTTTGTACCAGAGTTCCTATGCGTAGGTTCGTAAAATTATGAAAAAGCCCAATTAAATCCATTAAAATTGAGAGAAGTTATTTGTAAACCATCGGATAAGCGATATCGACCAAGTTGACGAACGAATTTCTACGCTTCGCTTACTAGTCAGAATTGGTTTAAAAAAAGTAAAAATAACATTCGAAATTATCCACTTTTAACGTCGTATCGTTTTTATTAACTCTGTATGATAAGTAATGAACAAAAGTAAATTACCGGTCTGCGTCGAGCCTGAGCGTAAATACTACGGTTCTTTAGTTACTATTCTGGTAGAGAGTATCGCGCGCGCGTCACGATCGGCGTCGAATACACGTCGTATTTTTACGTTATTATTATAATTTTTAATTATATATTATTATGATTATTATTAATTATAATCATCATTGCGCGTTATAAACTTAAATAAATTTACGTTTCTTTTTGTACGAGTCACTGCTATAAACGATTTAGCGACTACCTTCTAGCAATTCATATAGTTGCATTGTACCGATTAAATTTACGTTTATAAATATATATGCATATTCTATTTAAAAATGGTTTATATAAAAAAGAATGGATACAAGCTACCGCTACTTGCTACTCGCTAACTAGAAATTTATTTTTATCATATTCTTTACTTATATTTTTTTTTATAGGTGAACATGTTGAACCATAATTTGTCTTCGTTCTCACGTGTGTTTTTTTATTACTTGATGTGATATTTCTAGTTTCGTGTGTGTAATAATGTTCTCGTGAAAGATTTTTTTATTAGTTGAGACTTATCCTTTTTGATTTTAACGATGGGGGAGGTGAAGATAAAAACGAGCTGGTTCCAGTGAATTACAAAAACGAAACGTATGAACGAATAACAAATATCGATTATGTCTTTTCTTAAGAATGTAATAACTAACAAATATCTCTAAAATACGCTGACGATTGTCATACGAAATTTAGGACACGTGCATTTATTAAACATTATATCGTTATACAATTACATCAGCTGCATCGAGAGTTCAAGATGCTTTAAGAAAGAAGCACAAATTCATTGTTCTTCTAGTTGAATATATTTTAGGAAATATATGTATAAAGATATATATTCGTTTTTGTTACAATAAAAGAAAGAAAAATAAATAAATTTTTACATGATATAGAAATTTACGAAAAAAAAAACTTTGTAAAGCGTCTCGAACTCTTGTTGCGCTAGTTATTATTATTAATTATTGCTATTAGTTACGATTAGTTATATTATTGCTACTTCTATAACGTCTATTATTATGATTACTATTATTGTCAATTATTAGTTATCGCTTTTGATCGGTTGATTGACGGAAGAACTATTTGATCCTAACATTTTTTAATCTATATCAATCGTGTTTCGGCGAAAGGCGAGGTCACTGTTTAGAAAAGTGTGTTATTGTGGCTCGACTTGCGTATGGGATCAGATAAGTTCCAGATTGCAGAACAATAAAATGAGGCGAAAAACGAGAACTCGTAAACGTTTGCGATTTCTGTTTTTTCGCGTCATAGAACGAGGTTATATGAGTAAAACACATACTGTAACACGCGGAAGGCAAGGAAGTACAATTACAGATTTTACAAACAGTTTCGACCTTAATGGCGCATATGGTATAATTCTTTCGTGAGAAAGAAAAGAGGGTGTATACAATGAAAAAAAAAATAATAATAATAATAAAAAAGAAATTTTGCTACAGTCGCTGTGCACAGTGGGAATATTTCCATTCATAGGAACGAAGGTTCGTTTTTCGTGTTTTAAATCGAACGAATAATCTGAAGTGGGAAAATCATATTTTTGTATATCAACGAAAACAAGACATTTGACATGATATTCACTGCAAATCTTGGATTCATTTTGGCAAAGAGCAAAACCATCAGTTCGTAATGTAGAGATGAACGACGTCCGATTAAAAACTCGAGTGACGAATTCGTTTGTAAATAATGAAAATATCTGTCGCTGGGCACTCTAAAAATTTAAAGAAGGGAGAATGATAGAGCGAAGTACTGCACGGAGAAGTGCGTAGTTACGGCGTGCGTATAAATATTCCAGTCTCTTTCGGTTACGAGCCACAGTTCCGCAAGTGTAGAATTTTGAACAAGTAATGAGAGAAGAGGGAGAAAAAAAAATGGAATCCATAATGAAGGTATATTGACACGAGTGCATACCCGGATAATCCAAATGAGTATAGACGAGGATACGTATGTATAGACGCGAGAGGTTAATAATCCAAAAAAGATAAATCTTTCTCTTCATGGACACTGATTATGATGATGAGCGATTATAAGTCGTGAGGTAAAAAATGAAAAATAAAGCGTTGACGACCTTTTCCTGGTGGAAGCCAAAATCTGTGTATCATCGCGAGCTTTTTTCGCAATTCTTCGCGCGTCGCGCGCGCACGCGGTTATTAAACTATAATGTATAACTATTTCGAGAGAGACACAAAATCACAATGAAAATCCACACTCGCAGAGAGTGAGAGTGTGATGAAAAGGGATTTTTCAACATTTCAGGACCCCTTTTTCGATGTAAATAGGAGGCGAGCTAAAAAATATAACGGGCCAGCCGCGAAAAACAGCGCCGTGTTGTAAAGAAAAAAATTTTCCCCCTCCCTAGGCAATGTTTTTAGGCTTGTACGAAAATGTAATAGCCATTGATGCGCGGTGAGATCGACGCGGAGTTGAGAAAAACACACCACGTTGAACAGAGAGGATAATGAGAAAAAAACAGCAACAAATTTATTCTAGTCATAAGGGAAATGCGAAGCGCGAAAATTCAGAGCCTCCGTGGCGGCGCCGGCTCGATCGTTCCATCGTCCGCGGAGACATTTGTAAGTAATATGTAGACCCTCGCGACTGACGACTTTCGACAACTGCAAAATTCTCCCCCACAGGGGGTGACGCAAATTCACACACATTGTAAATAACCGCAATCTTCGCGCCGCTCTGCGCGAATGAGAAATCCAGCATTCGGTCCGGTCCGGCATGCCACACGCGAAACATGCACGAAAAAGCAACCATCGAAATTCGACGGAACGAATCGTGCGAGCTGAAGCCACGCGGAGGTTCACCTTAAAATTAAGCTCTTATAGGAATTATTAAATGATGGAAAAGGCGAATGTGAGAGCGAGAGAGTGTGAAGAGAAAAATTGCGTGCGAATGTGCGAGAGCGATTATCGAGATTCACGAGATATACGGGGTTGAGAAGAAAAATTATTGCGAGAATGTGCGAGAGCGTGAATGCATGAAAATTTAAAAATAGAGAAAGAGAGAGAGAGAGAGAGAGAGAGAGAAAATAAAACAAAATTTTACTACCAAGTGGACTAGAATCGCAACCGATGGGCATTATTAAAAGCGAAAATAAAATAAAAAAGCATGATGGAACGATAAAGTTTTTCGGAGCGTTTTTTCCGATATGTGAAATGGAGAAAAAAATGCGTCCAAAATTGTACCTATTTTCATTTTATAAATTATATAAATATAAATATATATATATATAGATATACGACGACCTCCTAGACCGATTAAACTATTATGTGAAGTATATAATGTAAAAGGGTCAAAAGAAGATTATTGTATCTATATTCAGGACTGACGCAGATGATGATAATAAATATTGTACTCGAGTCGTGGTGATTATTGTATAGTTAAGTCAAGAGAGTTAAAAACTAAGCAAAAATGAGTGAAAAAATGGTAATCACGAGAGAGATGAGAAAATAACAAGGTGAATCAGAATCACGCTTTTGGCAACGCGAAAAAGTTGGTCAAAATTGTATATCTCGGAAAGCTATTGTGTCATATAAGAAAAGTTACAGCATTTTGTCTTGTAGTCGAGATTATTTACGAATTCATGGTTGTACATTGTGTGTCGGAAAAAAGCGAACCTTTCTTTCGTATATCCCCTTTTACGAACGACTATACCGACAGGTGAAAAAAAAAATCTAATCTAGGAAAGAAATATTATATCGATGCTAATCTAAAATAAAATGACGAATGTTTGTAAAGGAAAGGCAAAAATTTCGAAAAAAGATGTCGTAATCATTGGTGTACCTTGTTTCTTCTTTTCGTATAAATATATATATATACATTATAAATAGATATTCATAATTATATGGCGTACGCCTTTGGGCTTCGATTCAAGACCAAAATAATAATATAGATTACGGAACTGCGCAATTACCGAACCTTCCCCTTTCTAAAATTCTTCTACTCGGCCGCGTTTGGAATGCAAGCGAAATTCGCCTAAAATTAAAATGACAATGTTCGAATGATGCAACTGAAAAGGGCACGAAGGCTTTTGTAATCGCAGCAGCTCCTTGCGTCTCGAATCGAAGCATCAGTAAACGAGAGAATTATAAAGATCGAGAGAAAAGCAGAAAAAAGGGACGCAGCGTAACTATCTCTCTCTCGGTGCATTCTTCGATACGAAGAATTTCGGTTGTTTTTTGTAAAAAAAAAAATAAAAATAAAAATGAAAAGAAAATAAGATGATAAGAACGTTATACCGTACCCTTGTAATAATGCGACGCTGGAAGCCAAGATGACACGATAAATACAGAATAATTATCCTTTTGTTCTTTATATTATATCGTCCATTGTTATAAAGTCTTTGAAATACGTGAAAGCAGAAGATGAAAAAAATTGATTCTTCTTATATATAAAGAAAAAGTAAAGACACGTGATCCGTATTTTTCACATCGTTCAGTCTTTCACGTAATATTTGTACTTCTAGCGCGCGTTACGATGTAGAATAACATTGCCTACGCAGAAAAGGACGACCGTCGGCCCAACTTTATACATGTACAAAAAATCGACGACACATCATTGTTAATCTTCGAAGCGATGGTCGCCAGCTCGATCATTTTTTTATTTCAACGAATGAGAGTAACGAGTCTTTTGAATATTTAGAGCCGCGACCCTCGCGTAGGAGAAATTCTGGAAAAGTAACATCCGAGAAGTGTGAAAGCGATAACGTACCACCGACATCCCCGCCAAGAATAAGCAACTGCCGACCGACGGTCGTCGCTGCCGTATCGCGGGCCACGATGACAAATATTTGTAAAAGAGCGGAGGAAAAGACAGCGAGTTGTCAAAGTTGGTTAATACTTTTCCTTCGCTCTTGCTCCCCTTGATTCTTCCGTTTAACCGCAGCGGGAAAGAAAAAACACCATCGAAGGTCTTTTCTTATTATCCCCTCACAATCAAATCCTCTCCATACCTTTATACACACGTTACGAAGAAGAATGTGAAGAAGAAACGAAGAAATATTAAAAACACTCCCATTCCAATCGACCGCATTTCTCCCGTAAACACGAATATATATATATATATATATTTCGAAAATTTTTTCAATTTCCATACTACCCTTGCCGCGTTCCCATCCTTGTCGTCCAACTCCAATCCCCTTCCAGCTCCATTCCTGTTTCCTGTTATCCCCATGTTTCACAATTCCTACCCGACTACCAGTGTGAATGAATGTTGAAATGAAAAAAAAAATAATAATAAATTGTGTAAAAGGGAAGCATCGAGCAAAGAACGACTAAAGCACATATTCGTCGGACCGTAGGGACATTTTGCATTAATTGTGTAAACACGAGAACTTAAGGGAAAAAATAAAAAATGCAGAAGCGAAAACTAACAAAAAAATATTAAGCGTTGTACCATGTGTACTCATTTTATTCTATACACTTATGTCGTCGATCCCGCTCCTTTGTATTGCATAGATGTCGTCTCTTTTTTGTTGTTTCTCTTTTTTAATTTCCGTTTAATTTAGCGTAGCTATCTTTTTATTTGTACATGCCATCTTCCGTTTTCATTTCGACAACTGCAACATCAGCATATTAGAATTTATTTTAAGCGACGGCGCGTTATTTCTGTGTTCGAGATGCTATGTAATTATGTTATTATACTTAGTTATTATTTTTAGTTATTATTAATATTATATACTTATTACTTATTATCATATGCTATATATACAATTAGTTAATTATGATTTCAAGCCTACTGTTATTATTTTGCCACTGCTTACATCATCGATGCTCATTATTGTGGTTACAAAATCATCTTTACATTTTATTATTATTATTACTTTTATTATTGCTATTATTATTACTATTATTATTATTACGTGGTACAATAAAGATTTACTAAGAATAAGTCTCGTGCTTAACCTAAATTTTTTGTTTGCAATCAATCTCCCTCGTAGCCAGCATCATCGCAGAGAAGATACAGCAAGGCTATCGACACGTATTGGCCTTATCGCTCGTGACCTTTTCATGCACGAGTATCAACGTTTGATATTTCAAATCTTGGAACTTGTTGTGGTTTTTATTTTACTTTTATACGTTTCCACTGGAAACGGATCCTATATACTTGTCACCGTTCGATGCAAGCTAAATTATTTATTATAGTTTCATTTAATATACCATATGGAAAATATGATTGTTCATCGATCACGCTTGATAAGTACACGTTTTAAGAAAAATTATAATTGCATAAAACATGCAAGGCTAGAAGTTTTTGTTACCGAAAAGACAATGCCGTCTGCGACTTCCGCAGTCGTGCATTGTCAAGCGTCACAATGAATTCTCGTAATAATTCGACGAGTTGAAAAAAAGCGAAATCGCAAAAACTGTAAGCTCTCCGGTAATTGAGGATACTTTCATATAGCGTGCGATCGAAAGAGAGGTCACAAGTCAAATCGAGCCTGTTCCCCGAGCCTTCATTGAGTCCGCGCTCAAAACCGTCGTCGTCGATTACACATACTTATCCCACAACAATATCAGGTCCGCTCGGTCGCACGCAACGCGGTATCTTCGGCGCAGTCGCGCGAGCGCGCGCCTCAGTGTCGCAACCCGGCATGCCAGAGCCTCGGCCGCCGCCGGAGCCGCGAAATTTCCAGTCAGTCGACAGCCGAAAGAGAGAATGGGATCACCGGCCGGCATCACGAGGGCGCTTCGCCGTCTGCAGAGCAAGTTGACGACCAATAATAACGAGAGACCGCTGCTGAGGCTCTTCTCCGCGAAAGCTGCCGCTGCCGAGCCCAGGAAGACCTGCCTCTACGACCTGCACGTCGACCACAATGGTAAATCTTCGCCTTTTACTTCACCGATCAATGCTGTTTCATTTACTTATACAGTTAGCGATATAAACATTATTCGTTTTTGCCGAAGTTGCGCGATATTGCATTGCACAGGGTTCACAAAAATAATTCAACTCTATCGAATTCCCGCAGATTTAAATTCAATGCATAATTCTATCGCGATATGAAGCTCGTATACAGCAGTGTACGTAAACATGAAACTCTTCAATCGAGCTAATTTCAGCGGAAAACATGTGATAAGTCGAGACACAAATATTACAAAAAGTGATATGATGAAACCATCACAAATGTATATATAACTTATATTGAGTAAGTAGAATCGTCAGCGAGAGAAGATTAAAATTATGTGGTTGAATCGTACAATTATAAAAATACGCGTTATCGTTTGTCATGCAAAAAAGAAACTGACGATCTGCGTTATCTTGTTCTACTTGCAAACCCATTTTCAATGAAAATTTACTTCCCGTTGTCGACTTTTCAACTTTTCAACGCTTTTTAATTATAGTATAGACATTGGTTGCATTAAAAACAGTGCGACTCGTCTATCGAAAAAGTAGCGCAGTCAATAAAACACGTAGCGGCGCAACATAATAAAAGTTCATTAAAACCCAGGCAAAATCGTCGACTTCGCCGGCTGGCTGTTGCCCGTCCAATATCGGGAGGCAATTGCGGCGTCGCATCAACACACTCGCACCCACGCCTCGGTCTTTGACGTCGGCCACATGCTGCAGACCCACGTGACGGGCCACGACTCCGGCGAGTTCCTCGAGTCGCTCACCACCGCTGATCTGCAGAGCCTCAAGCAGGGCAGCGCCGGCCTCACGGTTTTCACGAATGATCAGGGAGGAATCCTAGACGATCTCATCATCACCAAAGATCGGGACGACAAGTTCTTCGTCGTGTCGAACGCCGGCAGGAGAAACGAGGACACGGATCTGCTGCTCAAGCGACAGGTGCGATCACCCGAATACCTGTAAAATGTATCTGTAAAATGTATATGAGCTTGCACGAACACAAACTTGCACAAACGATGTATCGTTTTTCAGAGCGAGATGAAGGCCCAAGGAAAGGACGTGAACATCGAGTTCTTGGATCCTCTCGAGCAGGGATTGATAGCGCTGCAGGGACCGAGTGCGGCGACGGCACTGCAGTCGCTGGTTCAGATTGACTTAACGAAGCTCAAGTTCATGATGAGCGTGGAGACGGAGATCAACCAGAAACGCGTGAGGATATCCCGATGCGGCTACACTGGCGAAGATGGCTTCGAAATTTCCATTCCCGGAAAGGACGCGAGGACCATCACGGAGATCGTTTTGGAGAAGCCTGACGTGAAGCTCGCGGGACTCGGAGCCAGGGACAGCTTGAGGTGACTGGCTTATATTATAGTGTTTTTTCAAATGCGATCGCCGCGTTACTATAAAATATTCTTACGATTCAGGCTGGAGGCTGGTCTTTGTTTATACGGGCACGACATCACCGAAGACACGACGCCCGTAGAAGCGACACTTTTGTGGCTAGTCGGTAAGGAAAGCCCAGACAAATTGAATCTCGGAGAAACGAAACCAAAGACAACTATCTGGACTAACTTATACTTTTACAATTTCACAGCGAAACGTCGCAGAGCTGAAGCGAACTTCCCCGGTGCCCAGCGTATCCTCGATCAAATCAAGAACGGCGTGACGAAGAAGCGCGTTGGTCTGACTCTTGGTCAAGGTCCTCCAGCTCGTGAAAACGCGCCCATCCTGACCGCGGCTGGAGAACGCGTGGGTAAAGTCACCTCAGGTGGACCCAGTCCCACGCTGGGCAAACCCATCGCCATGGGCTACGTACCCCTAGAACTGGCCAAGGCTGGCACAAACGTTCTCGTAGAGGTCAGAGGCAAAATGTACAAAGCTGTGGTCACGAAGATGCCGTTCGTCAAGTCTAACTACTACACGGACAAATAGGAAGCGACGCAGGCCACGATTGCGCGAGAAGTAAGGTGTGATTTGTTTGGAAAATTGTAAACATTTTCAAATAGTCTTGATATTATTACGTTATGTACCTACGAATTAAGAAAATTGTACAGATACATTTGTTCAACAACAATGTGAATATTAATGCTAAGTTTGTCATTCAACTTGATACCTGTGAAGATTTTTAATAAATTTATGATAAAAGTTGAAATTATTTCATGTTTGTTAACGGTTACCGATAATTTAGTTGCACTTGATAAGCGCGTAAACTGTATTACCGCCTTTGAATAAGCATGTTGTATAAGCGCTCCCCGTTAGGTGGCCCGCGAATCCTCCTTATCGATCAGACCTACCGTCAGTACATGGGACTAACGTTCTAGAAACACGTCAGTCGTTTCGCACGTATACTCGTGACTTAGCAGCAGACAGCAGCTGTTGTTACAGCTAATCACAACAACAATGGCAGAATGTAAAGAGATAATGTACTTTGATCTTCGAACGGTGCATGATCACTTTGATCGATCGCTGCTCGACGAGGACGATATTGACATCCGGGCTTACCTCGAAGCTTACAATGAACTTTATAAGTAAGTGTCAATTCCGTAAATCCTAACCTCTTTTCGCCTTTTCACTTCGCTCCCTCAATGTCAACGACCTATTTACCAACGTTTATTGTTTAGATTTTTCCAGCTGATGGGCAGCGTGTTCAGCTTTGTTTCGTCGGACCTCAAACAGAAAATAGACATTCTGCAGGGCTTGGTCGAAAAGGATCAGGAAAATTATGTTACCGTCAAAAAAATGATCGAGTACGAAAAAGAGAACAATCTGTTGCAAAAAGGCGATTTTGTAAACGGCGCTCGGACTCTTCTCAGGCTGCACAGAGGACTTGGTGCGTTATGTAAAATGCATATGTAACGTGTATGAAAATTTGAGATGCACATTTATCATAATTGCCCGATGATTTTGCAGATTTCATATCGGAATTTTTAAGACAGCTGGGCGAGTTATCTGATAGTGATAATACCTCAACATGCTGCAAAGACGCGTACAATAAAACGTTAGCGAAACATCATCCGTGGCTAATTCGGAAAGCAGCCATCGTTGCAATGTACACAATGCCAAGCAGAGAGATGCTATTTAAAAAAGTAAGTTTATATTCTCCATAAAAATGACAAAAATATGTCTTTGCTAATCAAACTATTTCACTTCAAGGTTTGCGGGGATAACGTTCAGAAGAACGTAGACGTGTTACCAAAAATGTTGGAAATCACTAGCCACGTTATTACGCGAACCCACACTGTCTATGAAGTACACGAGCTTCATGCACTGCCATAATTGCTTAGGTTAGCAAACAATTATAGCTGATAAAAGTCTGGAAATAAGTGAGGCACTAAAACAACAATATTATTGCAGTTGTTCTGAAATGTATCGTGAACATTCCATACACTGCTTAATCTGACCTAGGGTCATTCGAAACATTCTACGTTGTCTGGCTTCTTTAATTGTGATAACTAATTCATAAGGGATATTATTTCATTTAATATTTAAATTTTTGCATACTAGACAAATTTATTCATACTGTTAAAGCACAACTAGCGAATTTACTTGAATTTCCGAAATTACATAAAATTATTTAAGAAATTATTTACAAAAGTATTTTTCCTTTGTGTTTTACGTATGTACGTACTTATTAATGATCCTAATATACGCTGTAAATCGTCTTTATAAAGAAATTGTAAAAACATTATTTAATGATATATTGTAAGTTTAGATTTTATAACAGCATTTATTGTACAAAATAATCACGTTTCGCAATACAACTTGAGATCACTCGTTGTTCAATATTAACCTATTCATGTTATTCCTTTTACTATACTTATTATTTTGATTCTTGGTATAGCAATGCGAGCTCGGTGAATTAATGGATTTTATTTATTCCACGTTTACTGAGGCACTGCGACACTTACTTAGAATACGTGTCAGGGACTATGCCTTTTCTTGTATTCCTTTTATGGTTCCATTAGACTGCTGGTGTATTATGCTTTAAATGAAAGATTCTTACAATCAAGCGCAAGTATTTAATGATAAATTTCTCTATTATCGTCATGAAGGTTTGAAGTAAAAATAAAACTTATTAAGATATGCATTTCTAAAAATTTTTACATTTACAACTATGGAGCCCCGAGCATTGTACCGTTCATAACATCGATTTTCGAAGGCTCCAAAAAACTATCGTCTATCAGCATACCTAAAAAGAAAATGCAATATTTTCGATAAATTTGAAAGCAGAATCCAAAGCCATTTATGAAGACCATATTTACATACCCGCTATACTGGCTGTTAAGAAGCACACGAGACTTCCAGCGACAAAAGCCCTCATTGCTACACTAGCAATCTGTTCTCTTTTCTCAGGTGCCATAGCGCTGAGACCACCGATCATGATGCCGATCGAGCCCGGATTTGAGAAGCCACATATCGCGTAAGTGGCGATCGCTTCGGTCCTCGGCGAGAGTCTGTTCTCGTCCTTATATTGGCCTAGCTTTTGATACGCTATGAATTCGTTCACCACTGTCTTCAGGCCTATCAGGGTGCCCACTTCTTCACACTCTTCCCAAGGTACACCCATTAGCCAACTTAGCGGCATGAAAGCCTTCGAGAGCAGCCACTATAATTGGAGTTAATATATTCTTCATTTTATTGTCTAACTTAATGATTAGCTGTATAAGGTCGTTTTCTAAAGGAAATTCGAAATTCCTTCCGTGCGGTCGTGAAATAGTGTTTAAGGAAAAAATATAATAGTCTCTGTATGCAAATGGCCTACGTTTGATTTGTTGCTTCTTCCACTGCTTACATAATTCAAAAGCTATAGACATAATGTTATTTTAAATACCTCGAAGGTGACTTCTTCAAAGCCTACGAGCATACCCAGCCAAGAAAGAATGGAATTCAAAAACGCGACTGCAGACACAAATGCTATTATATTAGCGATAATACCCAAGAGAAGCGGGATTCCTGCAAGAGCGCCTTTTGTCGCGGCATCGATAACACTGGAGTCTTCCCTAGAATAAAAAAAAAAAAAACATTAAATTAAAAAGAAGACATTTTTAAAAATTGACAAATGTGATATTTTACTCACGACTTTTCAAGAGTTATATTTTTGAAAGTCGTGACGCTCTTTTCAGTTTCGGGGTAGAACAATTTCGAGAAGCACAGTGCTGCTGGGGCTGACATAACCGAAGCCGTGATAAGGTGGGCAGGATTAGCTCCGAATTTTATGTAGGCTGCCATGACTGTACCTAAAATAACAATTTTGTAATTTTAAAATCGATCCTTAAGCATTAGAGTTTTGATGGAAATAAAACGGTGATTTACCAGAAACCGTGGCGAATCCGGAACACATTATAGCATGAATTTCCGAAGTCGTCAGCTTGTTTAAATACGGCTTAATCAGAAGGGGAGATTCTGTCTGTAATGAAGATTTTTAACTTAGACGAATAGATAATCGAAGTTCTATGATAAAATATGCAAAATAATCCTACCATTCCTATAAAAGTATTTGCTGCAGAGTTTATAGATTCGCAAACAGTTGTACCCATGACTGCGTGCAGGACCCATCCAATATTATGTATAATATACTGCATAACCCCCCAATAATACAAAATTTGAATCATAAAACTGAAAAAGAATATGACTGGGAGGGCCTGAAATTGTATTAAAATTGTAAATTAATACACATACGTTTGTATCATAAACAATTTTTAAATATAAAAAAACTTACAGAAAAGGCAAATACACCATTTTGAACAAGCTCCTCGGAGAATACGAAACTGGCTCCAGACTGTGCAAAATTTAGAAAGGTTGCGACCTTGTCCGATATGCACGCGAAAATTCCCCGACCAACTGCCCATCTTATAGTAAAAAGGCCGAAGGAGAATTGAAGTATTAAGCCCCACAATACGGTCCTCCAGTTTACCTTTAAAAAAGTTGAATTGAAATTAAATTAATCTCCAACCTTGAGTTTAATGTTATTTCGAATAAACAAAACACATACTTTAGACGGATGTTTGGAGAAAATCCAGCCAAAACCCAATATGGCGACAACGCCAGTAAAACTTATCAGTCTGTTTCTCGATTCAACTGTATCAAGGATTAAAAAGATTATTATAGCGGCGAATATTGCCGAGCAGAATACTGTTTGCGTTACGCAGCAAAAGCGCCTGAAAAATTACAATTTGGTTACTGTTGTTTTTGTACGTTTCTTTTCTGCATTAATTAATGTGATTCGTGCAATATGCCTTACCCTCTATGTTTAAGACCTGCTATCTGCCGCGTACATGGTAGTAAACAACTTGCAATAGGACTACCGAAGTATCGTTTAAAGACTTTTGTATAAAAAAGTCCAAAGTACGCGAACCCTACAAGTAAAACTAACATTCCATATCCATCGCACCATTTGAAGTTGCTGTGATCGTTTTCTGTAAAAGTAAGATTTTGTAAAAAAAATTATACTAATGACATCGTACATTTTTTATAGATAACATACCGTTTTTATACCAATGGAGACTTGCAAAAACAAAGTAGGCAATAATGGCGATGTTTAAAATTGCGATCCCCAAAAATCGGAACACTCTGCCATGCTCGGACGCGAATGCACGAAAACAATTTATTGGCCCGCTTCTGTCTTCAATTGAAAGTCTCCTCTCCTAAAATCAATTCAATCAATCGTTTTATTAGTCCTCAAGTTTTACATCCATTAGAGAGTTAAAAAATTTCCTACGCTCGCTCCCACGATTTATCTGATCACAATTTTTACGAGACACACTATTTCATCACAGTTTGGTCAGCTGACTGATAGATTAGACAAAGAGAGTATGCCTGGATCCATTCGTGATGGATAAGTTATAAAAATTACTTAGATCCGATAGGTACATTTCCTCGTATCAGACGGGTGACTAAGATTGTAACTCACCGCTTCTTTTGATGGAGAATCTTCAGATTGAATCGAATCTTCATCCTGAAACGCCAATACATGTATTAGATGATAGAATAAATTTAAGATTCAAAACTAAGAGATGTCCAACTCAATCAATATATTTGATCTTTGAGAACCAAACTGATGAGTAAGTAATTACATTTGAAAAATAGCTTCTTTATCGGCGTCATTGATTAGTAGTTACTCTAACTAAGAGCTTTTAAGTAAATGAAAAATTAATCTGATTAATTGATTAATTAATTGATCTGCCAAAACTTACCTCAAGTTTGATTGATATATTTAAGCTGTGTCCACTGATCTTCCTCCCGACCTTAAAAGAAAAACACATTTTCTTTATTGATCATGTGAACAAGATGAGCGATATAAGTTTATCACAGAATTGCAATCGCATGCGCCACCACTTGTATTACATTTCACATACTGATAAATTATTGATAATTGCGCATAAAACATTCATCGTTATGTGTGATCTAAAAGATTCGTTTGATTAATTACGAACAAATAAATTGCTTTTAATTAACTCGTTTGCACATTCGAATAGTTTTGTTCCATAAACAAGTTTTAATTATTAGCAAACATGAAATAGTGTCCATTTCATGTTTGCCATCTAAATTCATTGAAGTATTCTCGATTGCAATGATTTGGCGCTAGGCCAATTGCTTAAATACGCAGAAAAAGAACTTAATGAAATAAATTGGCTAATATCTGCTTTGAAGTAGATCCATAGACTTCACAAGCTTGTACGACAGATCAACTTCATAGTTTTTTATTACTACGCAGTCACCAATTTAATTAAAACTTTATTTCATATCTGAATAACTTTTAATAATGTCAATTAAAGTAAACGAATAGTATATTTTTATAGCTAAATAGAATAAACCTGCTTCAATAATCTTCAAGTTAACTGAAAAATCCAATGACGAAATTCAAATTTTGATATGTTGCTTTAGTGACTTGCATACTTATTTGTTCATCAAGAACATTAAAGTCGTTATCTTTTAGTTTATTTTAATTGCTGTGAAAACTATGAATTCAATTCATACTGTATAACAGTAGGTAATATTTTAAAACGAAAGCAGGGCATTAAATTTTTAATACATAAATAGGATAGTAGGAGAAAGCTTACCTCAGAGAATGCCTGATTCGTAATGCCATCAGTCATGATTGCACCTTGTCTACTTTCTACTAATTTCAAATTTCACAAATAGTCAAATCCTTCGAAATCTTCAAATATTACAATCTCTCGAACAATAAAATGCCGTTCGCGTAAATACAAAAACTCAGAAAAGTCTCATCTTTGACATTACAAATCTTATCGATTTCCATCAAATGGCACTATCTACGCAACGTAGTATCGCGTTTTTTAGTCGTTCGCGCAAAGCCATCGACACCTTGCGGCTTGGCGCGTCAGTCGAGTCGCACTGAACGATACGCGGAAAGTGCCAACAGTAAAAAAACACCAGCGGCGTTGTTTCCTCGGTGCGGGCGCACAATTCAGATATCTGAGATAACCACGTCGTCCATCTGGAGACGATCCGCGCGCGCGCGCGCGCAGGCGAGTCAATTACCCGCGCGCCAACAGTAATACACTTTTATTATCCGCCTCACGCCTGTCGCGCGCGCACACACACACACACACACACACACACACATGCATGGCACACACATATAAATAAGCCAGTGCAAAGTCACAGTATAATCTTAACGGTAATCTTTTTTTCGTTTTGCTATGTTCTTTTTTGTGGCGTTGCGTATGCCTTTCCAGTCCCCGGTACTTTGTATCGCTTGAGTTTATTAAAATTGAATTGAAAAGCTGTACGTGATTCAGACGACGTTTGCTATAATGTTATACAAGTAATTTCTTAGATTAGAAATCTCACTAGTGTGTCGAGTAAGAATTTTCCATAATTTACAGCGCACAAACATAAATTAATTCTAATGAGACAATCTTTTCACATATAATAATTATGAAAAGCTGCTTGTCGTTTGAAATGCTGTTTAGATATAGCAGAAACCACGTGCGAAAAGTATTGAAAATTTTCCTCTTTACTAAAATCCAACGAACACACACTGTCGTCAAATAACTGGATAATGATGTTATAAAACATTTTTGCTCAATTGTCTACCCTGATAATAATTGATTTTAAAAGAATTTTAATTAGATAGATACAATTGCACGACTCAATTATCAAAGTACAATCCTATTGCCGTGAAGCGTTCACATATTAGGAACAAAATCGGGGATTAACCTAGTATCGCAATAGAGGTGAGATTACCGCCAGTGATAAAAATTTGGATTGTATACGTATGCTGATGCGAGATAAGCAATCTGGAGGCGTGTCTCTCGCGTCGTTAGCTGATTCGCGTGTGAATTGCGAACGCTATCAAAAACATTCCAGGTTGTAGAATTTCAGCACAGAGACTGTACAAAACTTGCGTCATCAAATGATCATTAGAATAATGTAAAAAACGGTTTATTTTATATTATTATAATACAGTTTATATTAGTATAGAAAGAGATCTCTTGTTATATCATTGAACTTGAACAAGCTTCCTTAACGTCATAACGTTATGTGCTGAAATAAGATTCCGTTAGATTGAAAAGATTCTTCGTCAATCAGCATACCTGCAAAAGGAGAAAATTTTAAACAATGATTAGTATTTCAGATTTGTATCGCATACAAAATCATTGACCGTTAATCGGATCATAAATCTAGTTGTGATTTAATTGATTTGTGACAAATCCTTGATAGGAGATAACAAAAGGTTAAAATCTGTATGTACTTTTCAAAATAATAATAAGTAAGTTGTACTTTTCGATCATTAGCAAATCTTACCAGCAATGCTCGCGGTTAGAAAACACACAGCGCAACCGCCAATGAATGCCCTGAACACCGACTCTACGATATCTTTCCTCTTGTCAGGCGCCATAGTCGACAAGCTCCCGATCATAATACCGAGTGACGATGGATTGGAAAATCCACAAATCGCATAAGTAGCAATGGCCTCTGCTTTAAAAGTCAGTTTTCCATCTTTTTTGAACTGGCCCAGCTTCTGGTAAGCAACAAACTCGTTTACGATGGTCTTTAAACCGATGAGGGTTCCGACGGTTTCGCATTCCTCCCAAGGAACACCCATGATGTAGCTCAGTGGGATAAATGCCTTGGCTAGGATAAGCTGAAAAACAAACAGTTTTCGAATGATGTAAACAATGTATAGACAACGTTACAATATTCGATATATTTGCAAAAGGCATAGTAACTGTGGCAACTAATGGCTTTGCTGAATAAAGTAAAGTAATCAGATTAATAAGCTGATAACGGTCCATCGATAACTTGCCAATTTTACATCGATCATTGCTATCGAATATGTTAGAGCAAATCAATAACTTGCAAACAAAGACTTTTCTTAAATCTTATTAATTTTACATCTTTCATCGAGTGCTCAATATATTATCAGATAGATATCAATAATCTTTTATAAAATTCATGGCTCATTCAAATAATGGCTCACCTCGAAAGTCAAGTCGGGAAATCCAACAAGCCCACCCATCCAGGCAAGAATGGCATTTATGAAAGCTATCAGCGATACAAAAGCTACTATATTTGCAATTATTCCTAAGACTAGTGGAATCGCAGATAAAGCTCCTTTTGTTGCAGCGTCCAAGAGGCTTGAATCTTCCCTAAAAGATGCAATGATAGTTTAATTAAAAAATTGAACCTCCACCATTAAATAAGTTGGGTGTTTTTATCAATTTATGTACATCGTAAACTTACGTCTTTTTTAAGATAATATTATTGAAATGCGTCGAACTCGGTTTCGTTTCCGGGTACAGCAATTTGGCAAATAACAAACCAGCTGGCGCTGACATAACTGTCGCAGTTATCAAGTGAACTGGCTGGGCTCCGAACGATATATACGCAGCCATGACAGTTCCTACGACCATTTCAATTATTCGTAACACAAAAGGCGATTTATAAAGGGTATACCGTGAACTTTTGGGCTTACCAGACGTCGTCGCAAAACACGAGCACATAATTGCGTGAATTTCAGATCCTGTGAGTTTGTTCAAGTACGGCTCGATTACTAGGAAAGATTCTGGCTGTAAAAGTCATTGTATTCGAAAGATATTCTTTATTGAATAGAAATTTGTAAGATTTTTAGTTACCATTCCTAAGAATAGAGTAGTCGCAGCGTGTAAAGATTCGCAGACTGTCGTGCCCAGGACCGCGTGCAGACTCCATCCCACACTCTTTATCACAGCTTGCATTATCCCTAAGTAATAAAGAATCTGCACTACGAAGCTGAAGAAGAAGAGAACTGGCAGAACCTGTAAAGAAATAAGACCGACAAAATGTGTGAAACAAATTTTCGCGCGTAAAACGATACCCGATGGTATTGGCTCACAAAATATCGACTTACGGTAAAAGCGAAAATGTCTCTCTGGACGAGATCGTCCGAGAATATGAACATAGCACCATCTTTCGCAAAGTCAAGAAATGTCGCTATCTTCTCAGACAGGCACTGAAAGATAGATCTACCAATCGCCCATCTTATGGAAATAAGGCCGAAAGCAAACTGAATAATCAAGCCCCAAACAATGGTTCTCCAGTTGATCTGTAGAATTTTTATTTGCAATGTATTTATCAGAATATTAATAGTAATATAAAGTGAATATTTACCTTTGTTGGATGCTTTGAAAAAATAAATCCTAAAGTCATCATTAATGCTACTCCAGAAAAACCCATCAGTCTACCTCTAGAGTTTGCAGTGTCTATTGCCAAAAATACAGCAATTCCGACCATTATACACAAACAAAGAAATATTTCTCCTATGTTACTGAAATCCAGAAAAATAATATTTAAATATCCAATACAAGTCTAAAAATTTTAATTAAGTAAGATAATATTTTACCCGCATTGATTAGAGCTCTTAAGGGATCGAAAAAGAGGTCTTAGTAAATAAGAAAACGGTCTACAGCAGAACCTTTTAATTCCAAGGCGATAAAATATACTTCCATAGGTAAATACATAAATTAATATCAACATTCCATAACCATTACACCAATCGAAATCAGCATCGGCTTCTGAAATACATATTTTTGTTTAGCATAAAAACAAATTCATGTACGCAACGGTTTAACCTAAAAGATAAAAAAAAACCATACTTACTTGCTGTTATCCAATATACTGTAGCAGATATGAAATATACTAGGGCAAGAAGGTTTATGATAGCAAGACGTAGAAGGTACAGGGGGACATGATTGTCCCAAATAAATCGCTGCAACATATTTTCCTCCTCGACTTCAGGATCTTTATCTAGTACTGACTGAAAATTACATTAATCTTTGTAAAAGTTCAAGATTATATGTTTATCTTGTGAGAGCTTAATGGTAGGTCAGTAGAATATATAACACTTAAAAAAAAAATAAATTTAAATTATCCATTCATGTGTGCTAAAACAGTATAAATTGAAATTCACTCGTCAATTATAAAACGTAGAAGTTGCTACACTGCCTATCGCAACATATCGTTCACTTTTGCACGCATAGTCCGAGATCAGATAAAATTATTTATATCGTTGACGTTGTAGACACTGCACTTGTAAATTTTTGAAAAAATGTATAGTGTCATATATTTATTTGAAACTAACCAACTAAGGATCTTCGATATGATTTACGTGGTATTCCACTCAGTCACGCATATAACATAAAAATACATTTATAATTAAAATTATCAATGCTTCAATGTGCGACGATTTTATCTATTTAAAATGTGTATCAAGTCGTAATTCATTTTGAACTAGATTTACCTGATCGACTACACAGCAAGGTATTTCGACTGTGTTATCATTTTCAGTTGTATCACCCTCCTAAAAAAATAAAAAAAAGGTCAACACTCGCTGCAACTATTTAAATATTGTGTAGTTTTTCTTCATCACAATCTCTTATGTATCACCTTATTGAAAGCTTTATTGGTTATCCCGGCTGACATTGTCCTCGATCTACGCCAGTTCAATGCTGACTAAAACGCACATGTTGTCTTCCTAAACTCACGTTAAACACTTAACTAACCACGACCGTGTAAAAAGATAATAAAAGTTACACTTTACTGGCCAAGAGTATAACCTTCTCGCCAAGTCCAATTTTCTGTACTAGACTACTGGTTCTGACCCCACCGATGTATTATCACGACAGATATAATTATCAATGATTTTATCGGTGAAACACGGGCACAGCAATATGGATAATCAAGATATGATACGAGATTTTTTACGTGGAAAGATAAAGAAAGCAACGTTAACGTACGTATCCAAAAAAAATCTGACTAAAAACGGTAACCGAATTTTTTTGGTACGCTAATGGAATATCGCCAAACATCAAATAAAAAAACAAACTAAATTTTCTCAATACTGGCTGAGTTACATCTGAGTCATTGAGAAATCAAGTATATTCCGTTCGCAAGTGTATTCGTGAAATATTAGCATACTCGAGAACGTTCACTTTCAATATTTATTCAATAGTTTTCTCAGGCGAGAATAAAAACAGAGTCTGAAAAAAAAAACTATTCTTTACGCCACCTACGTAAATCTACAATTAAAATGTGGAATTTGAAGATGGCGGCGCGTGATGAGATTATCCTTCCGATAGATTCTCAGCAGCGTGAGCGTTTGAAAGCGAGAAAGGTATTGTCTCAGCGAATTCAAGAACTTCTCGAGTTCGCCCGTTTGGACAGTGCAGACCTTATCTCGGTGAGAATCTGGTGCGGTGGCATCAACGTTTTGTGAGTAAAAAATAGAATTATGTAATCGTGATGAGCGACAGTTACTGTTACTGCAATGTCAACACGATAAGATTTTTTGGAATAAGTTTCGAATGCGTCGAATTCTACATAAATATTGACATCAGTTGAAAGTTCGGTTAATAAGACGATTTAATAATTCTAAGTGAATTGCGCTGGGTGTCACTCTTATCTATAATACTTGATATACATTGTATTTACCAATGAGATGAGAGATACAGCGATTGATCAAGAGCAATTAGCGTTCAATTATCAACCATTTGCCAGTTAAAATAAAATAAATAAAAAATAATCTCATTTTTTCATCCACAATCAAAAGCCGACTGTCCATGATTCCATAATTTATGCGCCTTAGACGTGCTCTAGACAATAAGCCAAGATTGAAAAAAGGGTCTACTTTGGGCGGTCCACACATTTCCCCTTGCGCAATACGAAACCGACGTCTGATCTTGAGAGATCAGAGGCCTACAGCTTCCTGGGCCGAAAGCTTGCCGTCGTCTCGTTTCTCTCGTCTAGACTCATCGTGACGCAGGTAAGTGTTGCAGATAAAAGTGCTCCGCGGATGCGGAACACTGTGCCACGCGCTGAGGCGGATCTACGGGACACCTTGTATGAAAAACCGAGCAGTCGCGGATGCAGACGGAAAAAGATGCTGCTCGGCGAAAGGAGCAGCCTCCGGTTTCCCTATTAGATCTCGGAGAGCCTTTCAGCAGCACGTGGACCGCCGCGATCACTATATCGCGTTTTACTTTCGCGCGTGCCGCCGTCGCGCCGGCCTTTCGGCGGCACATTTCGCAAAACAAGGATCAGCGCTAATTTCGCGGAAGCGTTTTCGACTGATGGACCCACAGGGAATCTAAAATTCCGTAGCTTCAGACGTTCCGAGAAGATTCCCCAGACGATAGACGGAATGATAAAATCCAGTTTCGACTTAGTCGTCATTTTTATGTATGGGGGCGCTTTGGAAATGTCACGAACATAATATGTTATACTGGTATTTTCTAGACCAGTTTTATGACGAATGTTTCGAATGGGTGTGCCGCAGCAAGTAAGTCTTGAAAAGAAATTAATTTCGTGAGGCGCAGAAGTGGGCACCATGCGTATTTTCTACTGCGCATTTCGTCGATTGTTTACCGAGAATATACGCGTTATTCTACACGCCAACAACACTCGCAACTGCGTCTTACAACGGGACTTCTCATTTTATTAACTGCGCACGAATAGTTGAAAACGGACTCGACTGGAATATCCAACGGACGGTCGCAGCGATTGATTTTTCTCGATAGCCACGATCATAGAAATTTCTACTAAAGAATTTTCAAGGCTATACATCAGACTTTGAAGATTAAAATGAGCCAGACGAGCATTTTCTCATGGACAGCGACTTAGTTGCCATTCGTTTCTTTCTGGAAATTTACTTCACATGCAAACGTCTTTCAACGTCAAGACCAAGTACATGATTTTTCTCAACTATGGACTCGTAAAGTGTAGGGACCCACGACATGTATTTCGATTCACTACACAAGCGCAGTTTTAACGAGGAGGAATCTTATCTAGATTGCTCCGGTTATTATTGCATGCCGCATGCACTATTCAATTTCAACTTTCTTGATTCAGCTAATCGTGCTTATTATTGTGATTGAGCTACAGAAATATGAAAAAAGTTTGGTTAGTTTAGTTTAAAAGTCTGATGACGGTGGCTCGGGCTTCTCAATAAACATGAGAAAAGTCGGACCGAGAGAAAAATCGCGGAATAGTACACTCGCGGCTAGTATCGGATGCGCGCCGCACCGTCTCGCTTATCTCGTGCAGACGAGACTCGCAGCAGGAATGTCACGTTCGAATTTTTGCAGCCGCGCCGCTACACATGGGCTTTCCACGCCGATGTATACTTACCCGGGAGGAATTTACGTTTTTCAGCGATTTCTATATTATTGTATAAACAGAAAATTTCATCGAATAGGCGCTCATAAGTGCGGCCTGATCGGCATGGCTAATTAGATCGCGTCTCGCGTGAGTCGCGCGGCGCGCCAAATAGGAAAACGACGCTCACCGCTTTTTTTAATTCCCCCTTTCCTGCAAAATTTATTCAGACGAGTCTGGGAGGTCGGTGTCTCGTGCACCTCTCGTGATACGCAGGCAGGCATGACGTATTTAGTCTGCCGTGCCGAGCGCGACCAGGCCGAGATTTCGCGGTTCGATATATTTATAAACACAGACGCGACTGGCTTTTTCGTACGCGACTCGTCGCGGCGCGGTTTTGCGGACTCGACGCGAGGGGGGAGAGCTCGGAGCAGGCAGCAGGAAATCTCGCTACCTCGTAATTCTGCTTCACGAGAGACCTAAATGTCCCGATGCCTCCAATAATATTTATCGGCCGCACGGGCCGGGTATACAGAGCGAGTTGTGTGTTTACGGCTTTGAATTTGCGTGCAAAAGTAAAAAGTAGGTTTGTTTACAAGAGCCGTGAACAAAAGCTTTTCCCCTCGGATTTTTCAGTAGGTCTGACTCAACTATTTACTCTTTCCACTGATTTCGCCCACAGCAGCGGACGTTACCGTTCGGATGCAAAAAGATTGCGAAGCCAATCTATCATTTCGTTTGATTGCGAATAATGACCGGCATTCGCAAGAGTTGCAAAGTATAGGATGATAGATCCGATATCCATCACGTCGATTTTTACGCGTACTTTTCAAATTGGTTTACGAGCGAAGTGGTGGCGGATTATAAAAATTATTTCGATTGCTTGTTATTGAATTTGAAGCGTTTTATTTCAGCGCGGCATATAAGTGCAGCGTCTGGAGGTGTTTTTTTTATGATTCTCTTAAAACTCCGTTACGCTTATGCGATGCACCTGATGATGAATAACATGCTGCTCTCTCTCTTCATTTTTTACAGCCAAGCCGTGTAATCTTGCGAAACAGCACGAAGCATAATTGAAGATTGAAGAAGTTTGCCCGAGAGTGAAGTTTGATCGTGATTATACAGGCGAGCCGTCTTTCAGATCATTAAAATCCCATCCTCGTATAAAATATAAAGCGCATCTCGGCTTTATTCCTCGGCGCGCGTTATTTTCTCTTATTAAATTCAGTGAATCCAACTCTATTCGCTTTTGATTGTTGAATAAGAATGTACACTCGCGCACAGTGTCAACCTTGGCCCCCTTGACCCGCATCGCGCGTTTATTTTCCCCGATGGTCCAGTCTCTGGATAAATACTGGGTCAGCCTGAGCTTCGTATAGCAGCCAGACGCGGATCTGGCTGGCGGCCAGCTCTTATCAACGAAAATCCATCCATCCCTCGGCTGAGTCTCGTTTTCTCGGAGCGTCGAGACGACGGCGAGAACACGACTCGCGGAAGTCGCGCGGAACTTTTCGCTGGCGCGCTCAGAAACATTAAACCCCCGCCGCCGCCGCCGCCGGCGGCGATAAATTCCTCCTTTCGCATTATCTCGCTGTCCATCATCTCGGCATCATCGTCAACATCTCGCGATACACCAGCTCGCAGCGCAAAGAGTCTTTTTTCTGGAAGCTTCTCGTGTACCGCTGCTGCTGCTGCTGCTTCTTCCTCTTCGGCTCCGCTTTCCTCCGTACACGGCAATCTTATAATCTCCGACGTTCTTTTCGTACGCATCAGCGCCTGCGGAGTTTTTTCTTCGAGTTGCCAACAAACTGTTTTTCTTTTCGTCGCCCAAGTGTTGGAACTTACGATACCCCCAATGAAAATCATCGAAAGACGCGTCGAGCGAACACGATCCGGCACTCGAATCTTACTCGCGCGCACTCCTCGCCTCCTCCATCATCGTCTTCCACTTCATCTCCATTTTCTCTGTCTCCCTCTGTCCCTCTCTCTCTCTCTCTTATCTTCTCGTCTCTCGCCTCTTCTTTTTGCTGCGCCGAGGCTCATCCGGAATTACGCGCGGCCCAGCAGTGCGTGCACGGCAGAAATCTTTCTCTCCCTCTTTCTCCCTCTTTCTTCGGCGCGTATCCATCAGCCTGCGCGCACGCGATACCCGGAAAGGTGTCTCGAATTTTTTCTTTTCCTCATCCTTCTCGCCGTCGCTTCTCCTCCTTCTGTTGCTTCTGCGCCGGCTGCTGCTGCTGCTGCTGCTGCTGTCGGAGCTTCTCACTTCGTTTTCTCCTCTTTTTTTTCCGAGGCGAGAGGCGCTGGTTTTATGTACGTGTGATGTGAGGCCGGACGATCGTTTTTCTGCGCGATTAATTAGCCCCGAGGCCTTTATCGCGGGTTTTTTATGCCGTTTGCGCGAGCGTCTGGACCGTCGGGGCCCGTCTGCGTACAGTAACGCGCAAAAATGATTTTTCGCTCCGGGACAGACTTTGGATCGTTGGGATTAGATCAATACTTCAGACGGTAAATTTTTTCATCCTGTACTTTTCTCGTCTCGCAGTGCGTGTACCTTTTTGAATACATGTATGCAATTTGAAAAGCCAGACTTCAACTGTTTCGAGTTTACGATGCATCGGCGTTCGCGTGATCGTACGTGTTATTTTCGAATCGATCGCGTCTACAAAGTATGAGTATCATTATCGTTACCTCTGGAAGAGTGAAAAAACATGCGATCACACCAAGTGCGCTTAAAAAGTACAAATTCTTGTTTGGCATCTGTATGTTATTAGGTCAAATTAGTGGCTCCCGCATAATCACGTCCTTTTCAAGTAGCCGCTCCAAGTCCAAGTCCAAGCCGTACCTAATTTATGAAAAGATCTTCAGACATTTTGAAGAGTGCTTGCTTCTGGTAATGTTATATATGCAATATGCGAAATAATGAGTTGGCCGCAGATGAGAGAGCTGCTCCAGAAGTCAGAATGTATTCCACAACATCGTGAGATAGCCGTAAATGAAAAACCAATAAATGTACAGCATTACCCATGTACAGCGAGTTGAGTCATTGATGAGGGATTCTGGCTCGGATTCTGGAGCGGGCCATGCGGCATGCGCCAGCTCTTTTCAAGACGACACATGGCCGCGTCTAGCCGCCGTCTGCGCCCCGTCTCTTGAGCAACGTATTCCAGGAAGCCAACAGGTATACTATATAATGCCGGCGGGTTCTTTAATGCCCCTCGTGTCAGGCCGCGACGGCATAATCATACACACGGGGACTGCACCTTCGACCTTCGCCCGGCACGAGCGGAATTTCCTGTACATGGCTGCGGATGAATGAGCGCGACTATTTCACGTGTAGCCGCACGCTGGTGGTCGAGGTTTAATGAATAGGCTAGCAGATGCACCGGAAACGGCAGGATGATCCGCCTGCGGAAAGGGTAGAGTGGTTTTTTTGTCAGCAGCGCGGAGTATTCAGGTGTCGATGCGTTGCGTTGCGTCGAGTGTCGACCACAACCCTTTTCACTCTGATTGCTAGTTGCTACTTGCTTTTGTCGGGGAGCTTTGTGGGAGGTTAGCCACTTTGAGATTTCAGGGAAACGGCCGATAGACAATATAATAGATAATCCATGAGAAAGGGATTTCTATCTCTGAAAGTAGTTTTCTATGTCTAGGAATAAGAATAGAGAATAAGGATAATCAGCGAGTTTCGGCTGTTTCCCATAGTCAGCTCACACGAGAGGAAAACAATACGAAGATCTTCGTCATCAGCGCGCGGTTATAAAAGCGCAAGCTCCGTTTGCATCACAGCTCGCCACAGCAGAGGCACTCATGCACGTAATCGCTTGCGCCGTCCGCAGACGTCAAAACAAGCTCGTCGTGCAGAGACAGATGGAAATCCACATCGCGTCGAGCGATCTCCGCACGCGCGTGGGAGTACGCGCTGCAATTGCGCAACGCGACGATAAATTATACATATTCGCCGGGAATGTAAAACGGCGCGCCGCGCGCGTAAAGGAGGCTCGCGCTCCGATTCCCGGAATTCTCTCTTATCTTCCACTCGCTTTCCTCGGGGGCGTATTACAATGCAAATTGCATCACGCGGCCCGCGGCCGGAATTTCAATCTTTCCTCGTTGTTGTTTTTTACACTCGCCGTCGTCGCAGCCTAGAGATCTTTTTGCAATTCCGATCCGCTAGACGATATATGCTACTGCTGCTGCTCTGGCGTGGGTGACTTTTTTACGCTGGCCGGTCGCGACACACGCGAGATCGCGCGGATGATAGCTCGGTTGCGTCCGAGCTTTCGGCCGAGCGTCGAACTTTCGGTGACCGAATTTCTTCACCTGGAATTTCGTTCGATTCAATTTTCTCGAGAGTATAGCTTTCTAAATTTCGTTCTCAACAGGTTGCTGCTCTTCGGGACGTCGAATACGGTAGCAATAAAAAAAGGAGCGCGGTATAGGGCTCGAATTACTCGCGGATATCACCTTGGACACGGCATGTGAACAAATTGAGAAACCGATCTCCGAAATTGAATTCCCCTCGCGTTTTGGCGGGATGAAAATTTAATTGATTAAAAACAACTGCAAGAATGAGCGAAAAAGATTGTGTTACTGCTGGGCGCTGGATTCGATTTCTTCTCGTACGTCGGAATTTCCCAGGATTTAATTTTCATATTCCCTTGTTAAAACGCAGTAAAACCCCCTTTAATAATGTAAAGATAAAGATAAACAACAATTTGATTCGCTGAGTTTGCATATCCTCGTACGCAGAGTCTAGACGCCAAGCTGTCTAAAGTAAAATCATTGCTTGCGGCTGTACCCAATAGCCGCAGACAGTCAGACATGACGTCAGCAACGACGTAGTAACCGAGGTAGTAAGCATATAGGAGTGAAAGAAGAACTCGAGGACGGCGCGTCTCTGGGTCTGTGTGGGAAATTTTCCTCAATCTTTCTGAACCATCAAACAATTGCGATCCATGGCGCACGAGCCGGCATTCGAGCTCTTTTCTTCTCCGTCTCTTCTGTTACCTCGCCTGTTACTATAGTGCTGCCGATAATACGCGGATGAGCGCGCGTCTGACGAGCCTCCGAGACTCTCCGTCTCTCTCTCTTTCTCTCTGGCACATACACTCGCCGGGCACACGGCGGTTAAACGATACATTATGATTCAGAAGATCATATCTTTCGAATCGTCTAGACGGCGAGCCGCGGCGAGAGAGCGAGAGAGCGAGAGAGCGAGAGATGGGTGGGGGGAGACACCCTATAAAGTCGCGATGCGCAGCCCCCGGCGGCGCGCGACTGGTACACACATCGGGACGACATATCGGGGATATCTCCCTCTCTCGGAGTCTCGTCGTCGCTCTCCCCCCGGCTATGCTACCTTTTTTCCCTGTTATTATTATGCGTATCCTCTGGCTGGCTGTCCTTCTTTTTGTTATCTCTCACCACCGGCAGACGGACACGTGGGCCGCTTGTTTTCCTTCGCGGCGAATTAAAGGGAAGCGCTGATGCCGTGAAAATCGAGCCCAGCGAAAGTAGGCCATCCTTTGGAAATAGAAAAAGTCTTTGCAGATGACGATCTAGCAGGGAAGAGATACCTTGTCGGAATCCGAGAAGCTCCCCCCCCCCCCCCCCCCCCCAAGAACGGCGATAGACACATAGCTGGTCGCTCTTACATTATACCGAGGACGAGCTGGCTTTGCCGCGGAGCTACCGCGTGACGACGAGCCCTTAGCGAGATGGAGGCTCCAGGGCAAGAGAGGAGAGGAGTGCAGGAGGAGTGGCAATTTCGCTGCACGAGTTCGGAGGCCTCGCCTGCGGACTGAATTCTCGTTATCAACGATTACTCGTGCTATTACCAGTGACGACTCCGCGACGCTGTACGGCAATTCTTATTCTAAGAAGCGCGAATCTCACCTCCTACATTCGGCTCGACACGGTTTGAGCCAACGACTCTCCGTTGATGTAGTGTTCAGTTTTTACTTCAGACTATCGGTACATATTCTGTTAATTTATAATAGCGTCTTTTAAATGTTTACTGCGTTTAGTCGTATAATAATGCACCTTTGGTTTCACTTAATAGATAGACAAAACAATTTAGCGTTGTCCTTGACGCAGACGATATTCAATGATCTGCGTTTCTCATTATTTTGCAGTTGAGCGCCTCTATAGAAAACGAGAGCGGCGGAAGACGATGAATTCCTGGTCACCTATGACGTTATACAGTAGTCGAGATACGAAATAGTTATTTCTTTCTGCTTTCAGCAGAGAACGATTGACATTGACCCTCTTTCGATTATGTTAATGATCCTCCCCCGCTAAACTAATCTCTGTCCAATAAGAGTGATATTCTTGCTTTTTTACTCTTTTGGAAATTTATAATTATATTCAATATAAGCTTTTGTTTCTTAGCAGGCATGCGTTTTAATATTATTTTTAGTGTATAAATAATTCCTATGCCAAATTTTAATAATAGCTCCACAGCTCTATCTTGTACGGATTTTATATTTTCGCGTGCGGTGCAGAAAAATTTGTGCTGATTAGCTTCCATAAAACCAGACTATTTCGCGCGTTTTATCGAGCATGGTCAAACACTCGCTAAATTTTCTTTCCCTTCTCGCGCTCTTTCCGTAACTGTCTATTTGCAACCACGGGCCGGATAACTTCACATTCGTAGTTTGCCATGCTCGTCGGACGCTCTCAGTATTAAGCTAACAGCTCTCTAGGAGAGGGACGGATGTATTTAAGGGTGATCCGGCCGAGATTGAAGCGCGCTCCACTGCGGTAAGTGGTGGATCCGTGACTTCGAAAATTTCCAATGAACTCGTCCGGGCGAAACAAGTGTTAAGTTCACGGTTTTATATCTTCTGCAGGTATTTATTGTTCCGCGTGTGCCGACTGATACGTATCGTCGATTGAACTGATATATTCAAGCACTGTTGCTGTATCATTACGTCGACTTGTCATAGTGGAAATATTCTTTGGCGATAGCTTTTACTTGTCAAGTCGTTAAGCGAGCCATGGCCGACGTCTGCGAGACAATTTATGGACACGAGCGGTCAATGAAAAATCGCGTTTGTTGTTACATAATACAATGTGGAATCGCATACGGTGCGCGTGTTCCGAAAGTAACATGTAATTAAAGCAGCGATCGAAAATAGTGTCCCGCAATTAAAACAATTTGGTTAATTCAACACATATACTGCTAGCATAATTTATTATTCCTCGTCTAATTGTGAGAAAAGTGGTTTGGACCTGTTAAGCGCCAATTCATAAGCTTGATGACAATAAGCTCGTGCTGAACCCAGTGTCTGACCTGTCAAAGTCGGCATTAGCGCTTTACGAGTCTGACTTGTCCGATCGCGCGTGAGCACAGAATTCAGGTTATTGATATTTTCCAATTTCTCGCGCTTGGAACACTCAAATTATACATCGCAGTAATGAGACAGCACGACAATTGTGAGGGCTTAACCTAAGCTTGACCTATGGATTTTATTAAACAAGTGAAATTTTTGTAAACAGCTCGGCATAAATCTTTCTCTTGGTTAAAACTCTCATAGTCAGTGCGCCTAGCGCGCGCTATTAATATGTGACAATGAGACATAGTGGTGTGAGCGCGCTGTTCTATTGTTCGATCTGTATACATAGATTATACTTGCAATTTAAAAGAAATACGAGTGTGAAATGAGTTGTGTAGAAAATATAGGTTTGCCCTTCGAATATCTGTAGGACTGGTGCTTAAACGCCTCTACGCGAGCTGCTAATACTATCAGAGCCTGGGTGTACTCATAATTCCCGTGTCTTTTGTGTCAAGGTGGGCTTGCTGGCGTGTCCCTTGGATTTTTTTATGAGAGAGCGAGGGGAATGCGAGAGGACGGTAGCTGAGATTCGGTATGTTCAGGCACTTTATTTCGAGACTTCTTTTACGATGTTTTGTGCTATACGGTAGGTAGCACTGTTAATTACGCCTCCCCTCACTTGCGTCCAAGTTCACGCGTTTACGACGTGTGGATGAATACCAATCTACAGTGTGGCGCTGCCACGTCTGTTCGTGTTCTTTTTTCGAGAACTCCAGAAAGTAACTAACGACGCTCTCGCATTGCTTAGCGCTCAGGCTTCGCTGCCTCGCGTCATTTAAAATTAATGTCCTTTGGTGAAGCAGCTAAGACCACACTGACCAGGGTTACGGGATATGCGCTGCCTCGATACAATTGCCAGCTTCGCTCGGCGTTTAGCCATTGTCCTGGTTCTCCCCTTTTCGTCTCTCTTTCACTTCGATTCTTTTTGCAAGTTAATTTTTTAAACAACTCGAACAAAGACGCGCTTCAACACCACTAGTTCAATTCATTTTTATGCTGGCTGCAGTGCGCCCGAGTATGTTAATTTTTCAAAGAGAAAGTTTATTTATGCCGCTGTTTACAAATTTGCACTTGTAAGAAGCATCATTCGCGTCCGCTTAGGTTCAGCCTCATCATGTGCGCCTCTGCGATGATAATGATGCGCAGGCGAGATTTTTGAATATACCTAATCTTTGGCTCTCCGCGTGCTTACTCGTTTGACGTCGCAGCAATAGTTTCGTAAAAGCGCTATGCGACTTTTTGCTTAAGAGTCAGGGCACTTGGGTGTTTTAAGCAACGTTTGTTGCTATGTTCAGCTTATTGAATTCGGCGCTTACACAGGCCAGAACATCTGTTTTGTCCTTAGGAGTACGGTGGCTGTGTTCCAATAATTATCTATGTCAGCTCTAGTTATTATGCGTTTAATTAGACTCAATTGTTATTGCGGGTTAACTATTTTCTTGATTCTTGTTGTTGAAGTATTTTACGGCTGGACGCATGCCTCGTAGCGGTTCCCACTTTGTATATAACTCACAGAACGGATTTTTACAGATTGTGCGTTATCTATTTATATACCAGGGATTTTCTCCTGTGTTCGCCAGGCGTTCAGACTCTGCAAGTTACACTATTGCGCTCGAATTTTTCTTATTTTTGTAATCGCAACTTTGAGGCGTATGACTGACGCGCTGCTTCTCTGGATGAAATCATTCTCGGCGTATATATCGAGAACGAGCGGCAATTCCGCGCGATAGATCAATAATATATTATAAAAATATATATACGCCTCGTTGATTTCAACTTGTTGACCGAGTTTGAGCTAATTTCTCGAGTCTCGCCTCTACCGGCCCAGCGATTGCACGCTATATTGCGGATCGTGCTATCATCATTATACCGCACTCTTCATAAATATTAGTACGTTATACGATCGGCCTGTACAGCGATGGCCAATCGATGTAGTTAGGTTCGCCGATTCGTGCTTCAGGCGCTCAGCTTGTCTCGTAATATTCATTCGTTTACTGTAACATCTCTGAAATAAATAAAGAGTTATAATATACCTTTACAAAAAAATCCTGTTCCTTATATTGTTCTGCAATAATCAGTGACGTAAGAAGTGCCAATTAAGCGAACGTTGAATCGCATTGGAAAAAATAGATTAGCGTGTTTGTACCTACTCGTATGAAACTGTTCGCGATATTTTTATGGGAAGATGCAGCTCAGAATTTTTCTTGCCGCCGCGAAACTAATTTTCAGTCAGGAAATATAGCAGCCTGCTGCTGCGTTGATTATTTAAAATGTATGCCGATTATTGGATTAGTTTTAATCCACTAAATTTAAATATTATAACGCTATATTTGGCCTTTGATAAAAAAGCTTTTTGATGTATTTCAAAATTTCCAAAACAAGAAAATATTTACAAACAATACTCATTTATTAACGTGTTTTACTTGGCCTCATACCTATCGAAAAGGGGCTCGCGGGAAGTCAAGTATTTCTTGTCTTAGAAGATGAATTGGAAAATGAACTATGTGTCCGATCTCAGTACTTTTATGCTATTACATAGCGAGAATAAGTTGCTCCACGCTCTGCGTCTCATATGGGGCGCCTCGAAATATGATTTGAATCCTTATAATACTTCTCTTCAAGTGCAACGCTTATAACTCTTTGTTTACTTGCTATTACTGTAGAACAATGATTTATTCTGATCAACCCTATGAAATTTAAAACCGCGCTATTAGTTTTACAGAATATGTTCGGCGGATAGTCTTTGAAAGTTAAAAATTTTACTTTCTCGTCGTTGGTGCAACTGTTCAACCTTGTTTGGTAGCGCAGGTGTGGAGTTTTTGGCTCCCGCTCAATGAGTTACTTCGATCTCTAGCGGCATGCTCTTGTATCACGGGTATCGTGCTTGACGAGGTCATCCAGCGAGCCTGTTCGAACTCTGCAGGCTCAAATTGCCCTCCTACCTCGTCCACTCCTCATTTTCCGTCGAGAGTTCTCCCCAAGGCCTCTCGCCGTCCTCCACTCCGCTTGGCTTTTTCGTACCTCGGTCCGGTGCCCGCGGGCCTTTGATCCAACGCTCCGTCCTTCGTAAATGTAGCGAGCGGCCTCCATTTTAGCCTCGGGTCTTGCCCTGCTAACGTCACCCCGACCCATTCGCAGACCCTCTGTACTCGCTGACCCGCTTTCGCTGTCGTCTTTCAGATCTCGCCTCCTCCTGGCTTAGCTGGAACATCTCGGTCGTTCGCTATGCCTCGCGAGTCGCTGCATCGTCCGCCTCTACTCTTTCGGACCCGCTCGAGCCTCAGGCGGCTTTGACGGATCTTCGTCTGGCTGGTGAGACTCGCCTTCTTCTCCTCGGCCATCCGGGTGTGTCCGTCGTCTTCGTCGGCGGCTATTGCGGGTCTAGCCCATTGAATTTTCCGCTGGTCCGCCGTTTATGGTTCTTCGTGTCTGGCGCGGTTCCTGCCTATTGAAGTCTTCCAGGTTTCCTCGACCTCGCTTTGAGGCAGCCTCACTGAGCTGAGCTCTAGACAGTCAGAATTAGCAGAGGCTTTAGCGCCGGCTCGCGCCCTAAGCCGGAAATCTTGAGAAACATCGGTCGGCGGCCTTCGGAGCTATGTCCTCCCTGACTCGCTTCGAGCTTCATTGCAGTGGAGTCCTTGGGGTGTCTGTGGTTCCTCAGATCATCCGTCGACCTCTCCTCGGAAGGCCGGATATCGAACTCCGAGTCGTCGTCCTGACTCGCTTCGAAGACCACGTGTTTTGGGCTCCATGGGCGTTTCTGATCAGAAGTTTCTGCGGATAGCTCTCCTTCGGGTCGCCAGTCGCTCTTTGAGTCAAGTTCTTAACTCCGGTCTGGAGGACTGTTACCCGTCTCAAGGTGGCTGGTGCACTTGCGGCTCCAGGGGTCCGTTTCGTGTGTACACGGTTTGCATGCTGCTACGATGTTCGCTGAGTTCGTCGAGGTCTGCTTCTCCTGGCTGGAGCTTCTTGGATGATAGGTTAATACGTTTACGGAGCCCTGCTCGCGCTGTTCGCACGCTCTGGTCTGGTACTGGCCGCCGACGCCCTCTCGTGCCTTAGCTCGAGCTGCTGTTGGCCCTAGCGCAAAGAGCTCCTCCTCCTTTGATCCGCTAGAGGCATACACTCAGGTGCCTCTCCCTGATGGCCATCACCTCCCGTCAGGGTGTTAGTTCAGATAGCTTGCTTCTTCTTTGGAGGCAGTATCATTTGTCTGGCGGGGCGCATCTCTGCCGACGTATCACCTTTCATGATGGCCTTCTTCAGCTCTTCGTTCGAGCTCTCTTGCTAGACTCCCTGCCCTAGGTGAGATCCTTGTCACTGTCGTTCGTAGAGTCCGAGCTTTGCAAGCTCCTGCGGCTCTCCCGGGGTCGCCGCCTGGAGGGACTTGAGCTCCTTCGGCGTCGTCGTTGCCGGGTACGATTGCGGTTGGCCGGGGTGGTTTGCTGGACGCGTGCTGCGCGCCCCGTCCCTAAGGCACGTGCAATAGTCGCAGTCACGTTTCAGAAGACATGCTATTCCTCTCGGTCACTCATACTTCTCGAATGAGGACATGTTACGTCGTTAACACCGCATAAACGATAAAGTCGAGTCGCGCAACTTATTTGCTTTGAAAGAGAGTGCCCGGTAAAACTCACCACAGGCTTCGAGGTGAGCAAGCTGGATTGAGTGGATGCTTTACGATCTCACGTAATCGCATGGATCAACTTTGGTCTTGTAGCTTATCGTGTATCCGGATCTGTGCACGGGGGCCGCGCGAACGAGTTACATCTCTTTCTGGCTCCGTGTGACGATCTATTCGCCGTGAAAAATGTCATCGGTCGTCTCTCTCTTGGTCCCTCAGGGCCGCTCGCGTGTCCTCTTTTAACAAGTTCGTGCGGGCAAAAAACCGGGTAAGTGGGCTGCCGTCTGCGCCGCGCGTTAGCGCGTCACACCACTTAGGCAGCTAACGCGGAGTTCACCGCTCTTCGTCTACTCTCTCTCGCGTACTCTTCTCTCGTCTCTTTGCGTTTCCTAGTCTCCTCCTCCACCTCTCTACTCCTCCTCCTCGGCATCCACTTACTGCCGGGCATCATTATACTCTCAGACTGACTGCGGACTTCGTCCTCTTCTCTCTTCTCTTCTCTGCTCTCGAAGAGCTCGCCAACGCTCCAGGACTCTGGCGAGATGGTAGACACACCCGCGAGACGGCAGACATTTGCTCGCAGGACAGCGCTTTTTGGTCTCGCTCTGCCTCGTTGCGCGCGCCCTCTCACCTTCATCTACTTTCCGTGCGCCCGCTCCGCTGCTACTGCTTGATCCGCTGTGCCGGCGGCTGCACATGCGATGCAAGTTCTTCGATTCGCGCTCTCGCACGAGACGCTGATCGCTCGCGATCGAGTGGTTGATGGCACATAGGAGAGACGGAGAGGCGTGAAGACGACGAGGAGAGGCGAAGAGAGCGGGGAATCGTTCATATTCTTTTCACGGTGCTGAGCACTCATTTACTGACTCGCGTGCGGTGAGTCTCTTTATTGTAGGCGTGTTTTCAGGTCACGCACGTGTATTAACTTCGAATCCTCGTATTTATTCCTTACACGATTATTAATGAAGAAATTTTTCTATAATTTACCTGTATAGTATCGGAGTATAGAATTGACCTCATTGGACATTTTGCTTGAGTTCGATAAAATAATTCTCGTGTACGCCTGATGCGGCGCTCGGAGTTCGGAGCATGTAGGTTCTGTCCGCATATATCAGTTCGCCACTACGTGCAGTGCGGTGCGCTGTTATGCGCGCCTTGCGCGAGTTCGTAAGTCTCAACTGAGCCTGCGCAGTCGAGCCTCTTCTCGCAGACATAATTCTGTTCTACTCGGTTATTCCCGAGTACACATCAACACTTGTTGCGCTGCGCTTGGATGCCAGCGAGAAATGAGAGAGATAAGAGGAAGAGTTGGAGATCTGCGATGAGAAATGTATATGCGACCGGGTAGCCGCGGTTGGTGGGCAGGGAAACCGAGGGTCAGAACCGAGTTTGCGCAGCTGAGTGGGCGCGAGCGAGGATATGAATTTTCTTTTCCTATGCCCTGACAAATTCGCTCTCTGGCCGTTGGTCCAAGTTTCGCGCCTCATCCTCCTTCCCGGCATGCGTACTTCTTTCACCTTACGCCCTCTGCGGCCTGACAGTCTAATTCCTGTCTTCCCGCTGGCCCCTTCGTCTTTTCTCGTAATTCCTGTCCGGCGCGTGGGCGTAGTGTGGAAAGAAGGTATACGCATGCCGGGAAAGGAAGGATAGAGGCGCGTTGGACCAAGGCGCAGGAAATTCATATCTCGCTCCCACTCGCTGCTGGCACTCGGTTCTCCCCTCGGTTTCCCTCCCTACCCCGCGGCTACCCGGTCCGCATATACCTTTCTCTCGCAGTCTCCTCTTTCTCTTTCTCTCTCTTTCTCGCTGGGTCGCGCGCGCGCGTGTTGTGTGTCTCGGGAATTACCGAGTAGACAGAATTATGTCTGCGAGAGAGGCTCGACTGCGCGGCTCAGTTGAGACTTACGACTCGCGCGGCGCGCATCAGGCTGCACCGCTGCACGTGTGCGACTGATATATGCGGACGAACCTACATGCTCCGCACTCCGCGCCGCATCAGGCGTACACGCGAAAGTACATACACGTGCGTGACCTGAAAAACGCTAAATAAACGCTCACGCACGCGAGCGGGCGGCGGAAAAAGAGGAGTCCTCTCTCTCTTCGCCTCTCCTCGTCGTCTCCGTCTCTCTCCGTCTCTCCTGTGTGCCATCAGCCACTCGATCGACGATCAGCGAGCGTGGCGACGATCGAGACTGGATCCAGTGGCAGCCGCCGCAGCATCAGCAGCAGCAGCGGCGGCGGCGGAAAGAGGAGGGAGAGGCGCGCGCACGAGGCAGAGCGAGACAGCGCTGTCTGCGAGCTGTCTGCCCTCGTGTTTACCCTGGCCCCGGGCTCGCCTCGAGAGCGAGAGAGAGAGAGGGCCGCGCAGTGAGTAAGAGCCCGGAGGTGGAGGAGGAGGAGGAGTAGGAGGTGGAGGAGGAGATAGCCGAAGGAGAGAGAGAGAGAGCGAGAGAGAGAGAGAAGAGCGGTGAACCTCCGCGTTAGCTGCTAGTGGTGGCGCGCGCGCGCGCGCAGCCCACTCCGGTTTTTGCCCGCCGAACTTGTTAAAAGAGCACGCGAGCGGCCGAGGGACCAGAGACGACCGATGACTTTTTCACGCGATAGATCGTCACACGGAGCCAAAGAGTAACTCGTCGCCGCCAGACGGATACCGATAGCCAACCAGTTATCATGTCGATTACGTGAACCGTGTGCACCACCAAGCTTCTGACTCGAGCCTTTGTTTACCGGACTTTTTCACCCGACTCGACTTTATCGTTTATCGCGTGTCACGCATCCCATCGAGAAGATGACGACCGAGAGGATCCTGCTCTGTCTGCTGCTACTGGCGGCCCTTGGCGGGGGCGCGCACTCGCACCACCTGCGCCACCGCAACGGCAACGACGACGCCGAGGAGCTCAAGTCCCTCCAGGCGGACGCGCCCGGGGAGAGCCGCAGGAGCTTGCAGCTCGGACTCTACAACGACAGTGACAAGATCCCCTACAGCTACAAGAAGCTCGACAAGATGCTGAAGAAGGCCATCATGAAGGTGATCGTCGGCGAGATGCGCCCCGCCGACATGATACTGCTCAAAGCTCTGAACTACACCCTGGAGGAGGTGATGGCCATCAGGGAGCACGAGCTCAGCAGGATCAAGGAGGAGGAGCTCTTTGCGGCTAGGGCCAAGCAGCAGCTCGAGCAGAAGGTGCTCGGCGCCCAGTACCAGGCCGCCGTGCGCCGCAGGTCCTCTAACCACTACAAGAAGTCCAGCCAGGAGAGCAGCCTCGACGCCTACAACAAGCAGGCCGTGTACGACTACGAGAACGGACCCCTGGAGCCGCAAGTGGCACCCACCTTCAGACTGGACTCCTCCAGACCGGAGTACGATGACTCCAAGGAGGACGTGGCGACCGAGGAGAGCTTCCGGCAGAACTTCGACAGAGCCATGGAGCCCCACGTGGTCTTCAAGATCAGGTACGACGACTCGGAGTTCGATTCCGGCTCCGAGGAGAGGTCGCGGATGATTCTGAGGAACCACAGAACCAAGACCATTATGAAGCTCGACCGGGCCAAGTCCGGCGCCGCCGATTCCTTTCAAGATTCCGGGCTTAGCGGCGAGCGCGCTGCTGCTAATTCTGCTGGTCTAGAGCTCGCTCAAGTGGAGGCTGCCTCAACGAGGTCGAGGAACCTGGAAGACTTCAATAGGCAGGCCGCGCTCGACTACGAGAACCTCGCGGCCAGCGGAAAATTCAATGGGCTAGACCCCGCCGCCGACGACGACGACACCGATGCCGAGGAGAAGAAAGGGCAGCTCTCCAGCCACGAAGACTCCGTCAAAGCGCTGAATGGCTCGAGGCGTCCGAAAGAAGATGCGGAGCAGCAGCGACTCGAGTCAGCGACGACCGAGATGTCTCCCAGCAAGGCGGAAGAGGAGGCGATGATGACGACGGAAGCAAAGCGGGTCAGCGAGTACGAGGGTCTCGAATGGGTCGGGGGTGACGTTTACAGGGTCAAGCCCGAGGCTATGGAGGCGCTCCTACATTACGAGGACGAGCTTGCAGCCGCGGGCACCGACGACGAGAGCCGGGAGGAGGAGGAGGAGGAGGAGGAGGGAGAGGAGGAGGGCAATTTGCTGCAGAGTTCGGACGGCTCGCTGGATGACCTCGTCAACGATACCGTTGATTACCAGAGCGATGCCGCCGACGCTTCGGGCAATATCACCGACGGCCAGAATCTCACCTCCTACCAACGATTGACGTTGGCCCAACGACGAGAGTAAGTTTTTACTTCAGACTATCGCTGTACATATTCTGTAAATAATAGCGGGTCTTTAAATTTCATTGGTATCAGAATAATCAATTGTTTCATTAATAGAAAAAAAAATTAGCGTTGCCTTGAGAGAGTATTAATAACGATTCATCATATTTTGAGCGCCCCTCTATGAAACGAAGCGGGACGCAACTTCCTGCTATGTATACATAATCGAGACGAAAATAGTTATTTTGCTTTCGCTTTCTAGCAGAAACTTGACTTCGACCTTCGATAGGTAAGCCAAGTAAACGTCAATAAAGAGTGAATTTTGTTTTTTTCTGTTTTGGAAATTTGAAATAAATCAAAAAGCTTTTTTCTTAACCAAGGCATGCGTTTAATATTAATTTAGTGTATAAACTAATTCCTACTGCAAATTTTAATAATAAGCAGCCACAGCTCTATTTTGACTGGATTTATTTTCGCGTCGGTGCAGAAAAATTTGCTGCATCTTCCCATAAAAATATCGCGCGGTTTTCATCGAGTAGGTAAAACGCTAATCTTTCTTTTCCCCTTCCGTTCGCGCTTTCGACTGTTATTGCAACCACGCGCATAACTACATCGTATTGCCACTCGTCGACGCAGATATAAGCTAAATTTAGGAGAGCGAATGAGTAAGATCCGCCGCATTAAGCGTCACGCGGGGTGAGCGAGACTCGAGAAATTTTCCAAAAACTCGGCAAACAAGTTTAAGTTCAACGGTTTATATTTTTAAATTTTTGTTCCGCGAATGCCGCTGTTCGATCGCGAGAACTGATTATTCCAAGCACGTCGTTCATTCGATTAATAGGAAAATCGGCGATAGTTTACTTGCAAGTCGTGAACGACCTGGCGACGCTGGGAAAATAGAAACGGCAATGAAAATCGTCGTACATATACAATGGGAAAACCGCTACGGGCGCGTTCCAGTAAAATATTCAAAAGCAGCATCGAAAATAGTTCCCGCAAACAATTGAGTTAATGTCAACCATATACTAGCTGACATAATATTATTACCTCTCTAATGGGAAAAGGATGTTTGGCCTGTTAAGCGCCAATTCATAAGCTTATGCAACAAACGTGCTTAAACCCAAAGTGCTGACCTTGCAAAGTCGCATAGCGCTTTACGAGTCTGACGTCCGACGCCGAGAGCCAAAGATTAGGGTATTTCCAAATCTCGCCTGCGCTCAATTATCATCGCAGAGGCGCAATGATGAGGGCTTGAACCTAAGCGGACCGAATGGATTTCTTAACAAGTGCAATTTGTAAACAGCGGCATAAATCTTTCTCTTTGAAAAATTACATACTCGTGCGCCCTGCAGCCGCATAAAATGAATTGAACTAGTGGTGTTGAGCGCGGTCTATTGTTCGAGTTGTTCTAATAATTTAACTTGCAAAAAGAATCGAGTGGAAAGAGGAGAAAAAGGGGGAAACTGAGGACTGGCTAAACGCCCGAGCGAGCTGCAATTGTATCGAGCAGCGCATAATCCCGTAGCCTCTGGTCAAGTGGGCTTGCTGCGTGTCCCAGGATTTTTTTATGAGCGCGAGCGCGAGCGCGCGCTTGCAGAGCTCGTTAGTCTTTGGGTTCTCAGACAGCGGACAGACGTGGCAGGCACGTAGTTGTATGCATCCACAGACGTCGTAAACGCGTGACTTGGACGCAGTGGAATTAACGTGCTACCCATGCATAACATCGTAAAGACGTCTCGAAAAAAGTGCCTCCTCCTCTCGCTCTCCCTCTCGCTCTCCCTCTCGCTCTCCCTCTGCTTCTGCTTATCTTACTTTTCTCTCCTTTTTCCCTCCGCCTCGGCTGCTCTTCGCTCTCCCTTGCTGTCCTACTCTTTTACTATCCTGTGAAACGATTGTTTCTCCTTTTTCTCGCTCCCTCCGCAGTCCGCGCCCTGCCTGTATCTCGTCTACCTGTCAATCTTCTTTTCCACGCTCGCTCGCCGCTCGTGCTTTTTTCGAGAGGACGAGCAAAAATTAGACAAGCCAAAAGGGATATTGACTTATTTGCTGCGTCTCCGCGCGGCGGTTGCTCTTTTTGCGAACCGCTCATCGCCGGCTTTTAAACCGCGCGCCTAAACGAGGGGGTTATTTAAAGACTCGCTTCGAATTAGCATGGTTCGTTTTCATTTTTATTTTATTTTTTCCATTTCTAACAGTCTCGGCGAATTTAAAAAAAAAAAAAATCTCACTCCGTCGATCGCGTACTTCCGGATTCGATTACACTGTGTTGGCTTGTTCGTTAAAGTCTCCGCCGCGTGGGTCTATATGCGTGCAGCGCGTCGCTCGAAGCCTCGATGAAAGTTTAATCTCCGTTCGCCGTTTATGTTTGGGAAAACCAGTCGGAAATCGTTAAAAGCGCTCGCGCTAGATTTATCTTCTCCTGTAAACTCCAAATGTTTTCGAGAGCCAGGAAAGCGCGCGTAACTCGGCACAATGCACAAAACAAATTCATCCAGGCGAGCGTAAACTTTTGTTCTAAATTTGTGGATGCATCAGTTGGTATTCCTGCCAGAACTCACAACTGCCCGCGTTAAGCATAATCCGGGTCCAAACTTGGCCGTCAAAGTCGAAAATAACAACTGCAAATAATGACAAATTTTTTACGTCTTCTATAAATAGAACGTATCGTAGGCGTGAGTAAAAGCATAAAAAAACCGCGAGAAGGGGGGGGGGGGCGATATGTCCGAGGCATAAAAACTCGCGGCCATCGAAGTTCGCGAGCGGCTGACACTTAAAAAAACGGGCCGCGCACAAGCGCACTAAATCGAAATCGAGCCGAGTCCACAGCCGTAGCGTCGTGTCCGCCGATTTCTTCATGCCCCAGTCGCGGCTCGGCGAGACTCTCGTGAGACGGTCAACGGTCGCGAGATGAGATTCCGGTGCACACGAGTGAGCGGCGGCGGCGGCGGCGGCGGCGGTGGAGGGAAATCGGAGAACCGACGAGGAAGAGTAAAAAGATCGAGATTTACGCTGCTGGCTACCCCCGACCATATACACTTATTAGAAAGAAGGCGCGCCGACACGACCGAGAGAGACGGAGTATGGGGCTCCGCTTTCTCTTTCTCTCTCGGTCTAGTCGACGTCTAGCCGACGACGGATGATTAATGCAAAGTGCCGCTCGCGCGCCACGCCGCGCAACAGGTACCTCCACTCCTCTCTCTCTCCTTCCCGGCCCGCGTCTGCTCCTTCTCGCTCTCGTGCTCGAGTATGTGCCTCGCGTGCGCGCTCGTCTGCCAGCCAGCTAGTAAGCTCTGAAAATGTGATTCCGGCCGACTTGCATAACCCGCGTCTCTGCTGGAGATAAGAGTTGACCACGTAATGAACGATTTATTTACGCCACCTTATAATCGCGTGTATGACCGTCTGTCTGCGTAATCTGCGAAGCTGTACTAACTGCATTACGCTTTGCCGTGTGAGAATCACGTGATCCGTGATCATCGTCTATAGGAAAGGCTAGACCAATTGCTCACCAAATTTCTCCTCTCGTTTTTCAGTCAGGGGCAAAAGGCCATCGAAGATATAAAGCTGCGAGTGCTGGCCCTGACCGGAAGGTTCAACCTCACCTCGAGCAACAACCAGGTGACGCGCGAGCGGCTGACCATGTTCTCCCCTACCTGTAAGTCGGCTGCAGTTTCGCATCGCGGTTGTGTGCCCGCATCGCTAAAAATTCGTTCTACCTTTGCAGGTCAAATACCGCGCAACACCGACGCGGACGCCTGGTCGGACCCGTTCTCCATGAACATGCACTTCCAGCTGAATCTCACAACCAGCGAGCACGTGCTCGCGGCCAAGCTGCGGCTGTTCAAGCTGCCCCAGGAAACCTATCCGTCGGCCAGCAGCAGTCCCTTCGAGGGCGACGACGAGGACGAGAAGAAGATACGCGTGTCGGTGTACTTCTACACCAAGTCGCTGAAGAAGCACCGAGGTATTTAGCCCGCGCGAAATCCCTTCTATCGCCCACTCGTGTGTCGTGTGAACATTTGAACAAACAGACTGATTTTCACCAGTTAAAAAGCGACTGATGGACTCGGTGGTGATGCCGCTGACGGCCAACGGCAGCCACTTTGCGCTGGACGTGAGGCAGAGTTTGCGCTTCTGGAGGCCGAGCAGCCAGACGCCACACTCGAGCAACAGCAACCACGGCATGGTCGTGCTGGTCGAGGACCAGGACGGCAAGCCGCTCAAGCCTGCAATGTACATCCAGCAGTCGTCCTGCCAGGCGGCCGACGCCAACGCCGACGCCGACACCGATGATAAGGCATGTGAGTGTGTGCTCTAACAATACTAACTCAGCTTGGTTTGCCCTTGTTTTCGTCTGTCTTTTAAGCGTGGCTCTCTCTCACTTTGATTCACTACGCCGTAACACCATATAACGCGACGCTTTCAGAATGTCTGCGCAACGGCGAGTCTCTGACTGCAAGCCGCTGTACTTTGTCTTCTTGAACCTTTTTTTATTGAACTGTTTTTGATCCTGCAAGGACACACACAAATCCAGTACACTATTATGACTTGGGATTTTATTTTGCCTTACAGACCAGCTCGTCCCTGCCCTTTTCGTCCGAGCCTGTCCTCGTTACATTCGCATCGTAGACGGCAAAGTCGAGATGTACATTCAGTGCAGGCCAACCCAGAGGCACTGACGACCTTACCGGAGTAATCGACGACCACCAACGATTTTGACATCGAGTTGAATTGCGATTATATTTACAGAAGCACGCAGTAAGCATAATTTTCGGTACATGACGGGTTCGTTGAACTTCAATTGATTAGCAGCGTGTTTTTAAATTCTCTAGCGGTTAGATAATGATTATTTTTACGAATTTTACTTATTCTTTGCGTTGAAATTTAGTTACGAAATTCTTCGAATGTAATGAGTGTTTGGCTTGATTAGATTGGACAAAATTATGAAATCCCACTGAAAATAATTCGCGCATAAAGAGATGTCACTGAACTTCGCGTCGCGCGGACACAGAGAATAACATAAGCATCGAAACAGTATATCGAATTAACTCAAAGAACGAGAAACAAAGAGAAAACGAATCTCGGTTCTACCTTTAAGACGCGGTAAGTCAACTTAAACTGAAAAGCACTTATCTTGTCACATCGACGCAGACTGTTTAATATTCTAACGAAACGTAGACTTAAGATAACACTATAGGTTTATAGCTAGATGAATAAGCGAAAGTCAGGAGTGTGAAATGCCTTTGACAAAGTTCATCATGTTTTTGCGTGTTTTATTATTCCTTCGCGTAAGTGTTTGATGATCAAATTGTACATATTGTCGAATCCCGTATGATTACTTCAAAAAAGCCCCCCCTTCCCGAGCATATACCTTTCCCACTTTTCGCATTGATTGTTCCTCGAACAAAAATAGAAAAACGGTTTTCTGTATTTACTCTGAATAAAGCGTAGGTTTCAAGCTCAACGACTGATATAGCCAAATGTAGATAATAAGTTGCGTGTGTGTTGAAAGTATATATTTATGATATTTTTTAAGAGAAACTTCCTAATAAGCGTAGGATTTTTGTTATACGTGTAAGTCGCTACTTAATTCAGTAGTTAGTACGTTACGAAGATGCAGCGATGCATAACAAGCGTTTCATTGCTTAATTGTAAATAATGTATATTTAAAATCTTTCTTTCTGTATTAGTCTATAAGGAAATAAATGTATTAATAACATTTCCTGCTTCATTTGTCATCTTGATTGAACTCCTGAAACCTGGAATATGCACAATTATTGATAAAAAGTGTTTCAATGATGTACAGACGATGGTAATGGTGTGTTCTACACTGTCGATACATTGACAGTTGGCGCACCCTCGCGCGTGAAGCTGCAAGTTCGATATCGCGTCGCACGATAAGGCAACTTTCTACTAAAACCGTTGAAGACAATTCACCTTGCGATGCAAAGATCAAAAAAGTTTTAAACAATTGAAAAAAACTCGCACAACTAATTTAAAAGTCTTCATTTCCCTAGTAGAGAAAAACAAAAAACTTTGAATGAATTTGAAAATTACTTATTTAGCGCTTCAAATCATAGAAATGCATCACCGTCCTCTAAGAATAGAAGAGAACAGTCTTATGTAAATCGCGCGCGTCGTAAAAGTGTAGTCCTTTAACCTCCGTACATCGAACTAGTAAAAAGTTAATCGTACATCACGTAACAAAAGAGATGAATATTTTCCTCCTGACACCAAACAGTCGAAGATTTAAAAATACACTCATTCTAGATACGAATCCAAATATTTACAGAAAACGTCAGCGCGCACGTGAATCGTATTAATAGGTAAATATAAATTTGAATTATTCAACGCGATTTGACGAGTTTTCCAAATGTTCAATGGGCGATGACGGTGGTCGGAGCAGTATTAAGGAATTCAGGTCACTGGCAGATCACTATATCTGTAATCCCAATCGACTTCCAATTTGTTCCGCTGCTAATCCATATTCAAAGCTCTGATAGCAATTTAGATCCAGGTCCATTATGTCGGTAATTAAAAGAAAACAGCGGCGACTTGTGTAATGCAATTTTCGACTTTCGATCGAATACTTTCACGCCTGTGGATACAATCGTGATTTTCTCAACCCGTTTAGCGCACGTACTCGTCGATTGTTGAACTATACACATGTACCAATCGCTACGATATTGATGTACAAGTTGTTATTGTTTACCAAAACGGTGTCATTACGCATGACGCACTGATCCTATCATCGGTTAATTATTGCGAAAACTTACTTTTCGTTTGACTCGTCGACCATTAAAAAAACCGGTTTTTTCTCGAATGGAATACTGGATAATATCAAACTAAATTAATTTTCCTCGCTGGTCATAGCCACCGCTGATGGCTGAAAACTAATCAATGGTTCAAGTACATCTCACCTCGAGATCTCGCCGATCCCCATAATACACCCATTGGAACAACCTGCTGCTGCGGCCAAGAGACAAAAAAAAACCATCGCCCTCTCCCGCTCACAGCTGACACGCTCTCCCGGCAAGTACACGAACCACGAAGGGGGCGCCTCTTCGTCAGCTGCCGCGTTCAAAAGCCGCGGGCTCCCGACAACAATACTCACACGACACGGTGCGCGCGCGCGCGCTGCACACAGTCGCTGCCAATAATAGAGCCCATTCTATTCCGTCGCGTCGCGAGCTCTGCCTATACCTCTTTTCATCTCCCGAGCCGGGCTTTATTCACCTTTTTTTAAAGCAGCTCGCGCTACTACGAAAAAGCGCATCAGCAGTACGCGGCGAGCATTCCGTCTGGCCAGTCGATACGTACAGCTCCGCGCTTGCGTGTGTGGGAGCGAGAGAGCGGGGTGCGGGCGAGGAGCTGACCCTCCGTCAGTGCGAGTTGTTTTGCTCGGAGCTAAAGTGCGGTTCATCGGTTCATGAGTGACTGGCAAGATGAACGAGAGCGACTTGCATCTGGCCAAGGCGATCGTCGACCTGGAGCAGGCCGGGGAGGTCACGCCGAAGAAGACGCCGATATCGCGCATGCAGGACAAGCAGCAGACCTTCAGGTGAGTCGCAACTTCTCCGACGATCATTGTTGTCGGCTCGCTGTCGCTGTGTCTGTCGGTACACAGTTATACATACTGGGAGTCTACTATGGGACGAGTGACGCATGGCTTGTGCGCGACGACAGCGACTCGCTGTGGGAGAGACGAGAAGAGACGCGGAATAGCCTATACAGAGAACGTGCGAGTTTATTATTAGGGGTTGGGATTTTGTGCATTCGATACTGGGAGCTTTTTCTGGAGCTTTATTTTGCATTGGTGAATGCAATCAGGAACAGTCTAGCATGTGAAAGGGTGAAAAGATTTTTTAGTTGGACTATGTTATACCGAAAAAAAATCGATAGATTTATCTCACGAATGTCGTGTTGACATGGTTATATTATAGTTTACGCGCAGTATTACGTAATTCACTATGTATTCGATAGGTGTCGGTTCGTTCCACTTTGCTATTCACCGTGAAATCGTCAAGTAGACGCAGAAAAAGTACAAGAAAACTGCAGCAGACAAGTTTTTTATGAGACTCCAACACCTCGTACTTTAGAAGTACGCGGTAAAGCGCTAAAATTCGATTTTAGCGTGAAATTTGAATGTTTTATCGACGAACGCTCGAGTTTGCCTGCTCGTCGCTAGAGCGCGAACAAGGCGAAATCGAGCGTTTCTTAGAAATAAGTGCGATGGTGGTGTAATGGTCAGCATAGTTGCCTTCCAAGCAGTTGATCCGGGTTCGATTCCCGGCCATCGCACATTTTTTGCATTTTCTTCTCGCGATCATTTTAGCCACGTCCATCCCGAGAGTCGAATTTATCCAAAATTTTGCTCAAAATGCCCGTTAGACGCGTGTAAATTTCACATCTTTCGTTCAGTATTCTTTATTAGATCTTTAGCTGCACAGAAGGTAAATTTCGATGACATTATCCCCACGTGATTGACGAACAAAGTTTTTATCGATAACTTTTTTTATCGGGTGATTAACATTCGCGAATGCAAATCACAGCGGCGTTATTATGACACAGAAACCATTTCACAACTCATCAGTTATAGTTACAACACGCATGAGAAGCGTTAACAACCTTCATTACTCTGCAGCGTATTAAGTTTCACATAATGTTCTCAAAATCGCGTGACTTTTTCAATACAAGTGAAAGTTTGATTTCGGTACGCAATGATTTAAAAAGTCCAAATTGATCTATTACAACTGTGTGGCGAGAAACGTGTCAAGGTCCAACGTGTGGTCCAGCGACGAAACAAAAAATTCGCAACGTAACAATGTTCGAATTTATCGAACCGCCCAAAGCAATTTGGCAAATACGTTTCGCGCCGATACTTTGATTTGCATCACCTCATGCTCACGTGTGCGCGACCTGACCCCGTAATAGCTATACGGACAGTGTACCAAGGTAATTTCGAGAAACGGCACAGTCGATAGAAGTAATTGCATGAACTCGAAATTCGCAAATAAAGTTTCTTAGAAGTTTCGAGCTTTTTTTGTGCTTTGAGAGCGACGGTAATAAAAGTTGGCATGTGGATCTGAAAAAGTTTTATGTTGCCGGTGCTCGCGCGAAGTTTACGATTCTTATTATCGCGATAATTTTCAACTTTTAAGTGGCGAATCTTCAGCAGCGCGAGTACGATAACAGTCATTACTAACGGGTGTATATGAATGACTGAATATGCGCAACTTGAAAATGGCTCGTCTCAAAGGGCTTCTCTCTCAGGAGGCAGAACACCGAGCGCGAACTCAAAACTGAGTCAAGGATCCTCATTGACATTTTCTCGATACGTCGTCGCGGACAATAAGCTTTTTTCAGTAACGCTGTATTATTGATGAAACTATCGGAAAAAGATTCGTGGAATTCGATATGAGCATCGGTATAATGAAAACCATAGCGTTGCACGATCGATGCAGTGATAGCGAATAAAATAATAATCTATTATTCTGTTTTTCTCTTTAAAGCAACTCGAGGTGCGAGTTAACGGTCGAGCAAGTGGAGCCACGAAGGTAAAGCAGTTACTAAAATTCATGCCTGTACGCTAGCGCCACTCAGCATGTCGATGTAACTACTTGTTTGTGCGCACCTTTTCTGTTCAGTATTGCTCGATCGACAATGTCGATGTCCTACCCACTCTCCATTCTCTCCAAATCAATTTTTTTTTTTCAAACATTGTACTGTCCGTTGTAATTGATTTGTGTGGTAGTAGATTTTACTTTTTGCACTATTAAGTTATTGTAAGCGAACGCAGTAAGTTATTAGAGTGTTTCAGTATAAGTCTCGTAATAATTGTTTGTGTTTATTGCAACGTAGCTAATTTGCACCGTTCCTGTTATTTATGAGCATGCTTCTAATATAATAATCACATTTTGCACTGACAACTCTATAATATGCAACGCGCGAATACCCAAATGGCAAATTATAATTCAAGAAACAGGAAAAGCGCACGAGTAGCCCATTCGAGTAGATACATGTCGAGTGTGATCAGCCGATCACCAATCAGCCTGATTTTACTCTTTGCGCGGTGGGAAAGGTGTTGAATTATTTAGCATAGTTTTCCGCGTCGTATAATTGTCGTCAACGTGACTCGAGTAAGTAATAGGCATACGTGACCACTCACAGGTTTTCCTCCCGGTGCAATCAAGCGATGGCCAGGTCATTATTTTTAGCGAGAAACATCTCCCGAGAACTTATCGCGCAAAGATTCGCTGAATCAAAATGTGACCCCACTGTGTCGTTAGCACACGACGACGCAACGAACGCATATAGCCGAGTTCGAGCAGGTCCAAATTGCTCGAAACTTTTCTAATCCCGCTCCGCGAGTCGTGTGTGCAAAAACGACCCCACCAGAGCGGCCGGTAGTAAAATAAAATAAAACGAGCAGAATTCAGCTGCAGCTAGCTCAGCTCCCAGGGGGAGAGCAGCGAGAAACGCGCGCGCAGTTGATCGCCGGCCAACAGTAAAGCGGCAGAGCGACGGTAGGCGCGTGTCGTGCAGCCTGGGCATTATTTTCACGTGGCGCGTGTCTCTCGTTTCGGTTCGCGCGAGCTGCCTATACCCAGTCGTGCGTCGCGCTCGCTACCGAGCGATCATGTCGTTGTCGTCGTCCCTCAGCAGCGGCTTTCATTCCCTCGAGGATCTGACCGATTGGTGAGTGATACGTCGTTGATCATATGAGAGAAGAAGTGCACCGTTCGTTTGATATTGTGAGAGGAATATGTGTGCCGACACCCGAAATTGTTAATACCATCGAAGAAGCTAGTGCATGTTGAAGAAAGTTTTGTAAATATTATTCAACACTCTCAACGTTTGAGAGTGAACTGAAGATATAAACCGCTTGCTTTCGATTGCGAATGGGTCTGTATTATATTATGCTCGGTTCGATTGAAATTAGGTCGCGTTTGTTTATGCCTGCTGACTCATGAAATTAATTAATTAAGTAATGCGATTTTGATTGCACGTTTACGATGAGCAAACTCATTGCTGCCGTAACTTATTATTTAATGTGTTTGAATGGCATACAATTTACGCTAATATTCCTATGCTTTTTCATCCAAACCGATAAGCACCATCAATTCAGGCATTACGTTAGAGGTGTTTTGATCAAGGTACCGTTAGACAAAGTAATCATTATCCTTGAAAATATTCCACGTAGAAGGTCAATCTCCGAAGCCTCATTGAAAAGTTCATAATCATCTGAACATCATTCCATTGCAATTTAATTGAGAATTTTTTATACTATTAATTATAGTATTTGTGCAGGCTGGCGTCAAAGGCAAACAACGATAAGCTTATTTTCATCTCCGACTACTTTTGATTCGACGTTTCCATTTTATATCGAGTAAACGTCATGTTAAATCCTTAGTCCTTTAATCGAATAAACCAACGTCCCATATCCAATTAGGCCACGAGGTCAGGATCATCGCGGTGATAAATGTGAGCGCGCGGGAGCAAACGAACTAAACAAGTCCCGCACGACTCTCCCTCTAAACTTTCTACGCTATTCAGCGGCGCGAATTGACTTTTTGCGAGTCGCAGACTTTTATAAATAGTTGGATTTCGCCGAAAGCAAGTAAACCGTTAATTTTCAATTGCGCTGTTTTATGATAAACTTTATCGAGTCACGAAAAAGCGGATGAGACAAGGGGGCGATCAGTTGGCGGATTGCTGTCATACCGCGCGGATGTGCGAGCGTATTACCGAAGACTCGCGGTACTGTTGATATTAGCGGCTTCGTGACGATTGCGCACTTTCTTGTATTCAGCATGTCGATCGAGAGCAACTCCAATCAGCGAGACTACAGGTGAGTTCGCTAAGCTTTTTGATGCTCACTTATTTGCTCCTGTGAAATTTCTTTCGAGTCAATAAAGTATTGATTCGCAATCTCCTTTTCCGAGAAGCTGATGGAATGATTTCTTTTTTTTATGAATTATCGAAAAATATTCGCCCGTCACTCGTTTCGTAACTCGTCGCAGAATAAAAATCGAGACATACACACACACACATACACCGGCGGACATTCCAGCGCGCGATTTTCACTTTCGTTCGGCGACATTCCAGACCGTAAAGCAAAACACATTGTGTGTCCAGATCTCTCGGGAGGTCCGGCTTGACAGCCCATAATAATCCGCGAATCCGAAAGTTGTAATTAAGACGACGGTGTCGAATCGTTATTATACGCACGCTTTCACGCGCAAAAGAGTTTGCTCTCGCATCGAGCTCGTAAACACGTGGCGTTACGTCAGCTGCGATGATTAATAAGCCTCAGAATAAGCTCCGTCAAGTTTTTTCTTAAGAGATAAGTCTCGGTATACGAATTTCAGACGCGGAAGGCGACGCTAGAGCACACACGCGTAAAAACAATGCTCGTTCCGAAAATACAAATCTGCCGCAAAACGAGCAGAACGTCGTATGCAAGCAGTTGGGTTACGCAACGAGTGCAGGAGAAAAGTGTGAGATAACGACGTTTAACGTGGCTCGAAAGCGAAATGAGCGGCGAGAGAGAAGCTGTCGAGCTCTCCGAGCGTTATTGCCCTCGTTTCGCTGATTGTTTTGGTCGTTAGTGGGCTGGATATTCGCACGAGAAAGCGCAGGTGTTATTATGACAGTCGAATCCAGGAATGACTTCATACCGAGTGGAACTATTCTACTAAAAATACACAAATCTTTCGCAATACTCGTTATACGTCGCCCAGAAAAATAAAAGAGAAACACAAATACGAGATAAACTCGCAATCGAGATTCGGGATAAAAGTTTCATGTGTGTCAATGTTGCTCGCAAGGAATATTCCGCGATGCGAGAAGAAAAAAATAATCGTTAAACGCGGCATTGAAAGCCTAACAATCGCATTCAACGCCGAAACGAGGGCTGATTTCAGTTTCTGACGTGTCGAGAATAACAATCAAAGCCAATCGAGCAGAGCCGGAGGACTGGCGCCGCGGGAAAAATGGGTCAAATTTTAGCTCCGCCAAAATTAAGGTCACCAATCGGCACCCCAGCGGTCCTCTCGATGATCGACCTTGACTATCGATCGATTAATACCGAAAATGGCGATGCTTATTATGGATCTAAAAATAATTCCGTCGAGTTACCCAACAGCTTGACATAACAAAGAATGCGCGAGCACTCGTTCTGATAGTGCGAATTGAGATAACACCACTCGATAATATGTAGCTGGCCGTACGGTGTTCGTGGATATAATTATTCAGCGAGCAATCGTTAGAAAATAAATACCGCGAAGATCAGCAATCATTAGGTTATCGGCCATCACCAAATACACAGTATCCGGTCGATAAATTCGAGTGTTTGCCAATTATCAACAGTCAACACTGTCTTCCCTCAAAAAAAAAAAAAAAAAAATGAACTCGAATTGTCGCGACAGCCTCATTCCGTCCAAGGAATCTTCGAACTTCAATCGCAGATCGAACACACTGCCAGAATCTTCTGTTCGGCTCGCTTGCTCGGGTTATCTCTCTCTCGCCCCTTATCTCTCTCTTTCTCTCGATCGCTCGTGTATTCATGCTCAATGTGCTCAGCCCTCTTGACGGCGCGGAAAAAGAGAAAACGAGCCTCCGGCGGAGCTGCGCCGAGTCTAGCAGTGATGCTCTGCTCGAGAGTCGGCGCTCTGGTCACGCGGACGGCGCTGCGCACGCGAAACACACTGGCCGCCTGCATTATCAGGTACACCTACATATATACACGTAGACTAGAAGCTTGTGCGACGCTGTGAGTGAGTGAGTGAGTTGGTTAGACGTTTACCCGGATGAACTACGTAGTTTTGCTGCACAGATGGCGGAGAGTGCGGTTGTAGTGGGAGAGATTGGGATAACGGAGTGTTCGCCGTTTGACTCGAGTCAACTGCGGTTCTTGAATTTGTTCAGTGAATAATTCGTTGGGCTTGTTTCTCCGGAGATTTTTCGGTTAGAAAAGTACTTTGAATATTCACATCGTTTTCTACAACATTCTAGGAATTTCTAGCCTATCTGCAATTATATAAAGATAAAGATAGCGTCACTTTAAAAAAAAATCCAAGATATCAGTGCGTGTTCGTAGGCAGGCATCAGGTAAACTTCGATTTTATCTGAACTTTATCTGAGGCCGCGGACGAGTAGATCACCATCAGCAATCTTTCTCTCACCAAAAACCCAAAAAATAGGCCCACACTATCAATGTCAAACAACAACTCGCGAGTCCCAAAAATTCACACGATTTAATTGCCGATCACTTCGGGAATCTCGATCAGGTGATCGGGCTCCGCAAAAATGAGCGTTACACCATCGGCGCACGTAACACACTTTAAACGCTTGATCGCGAGACTTTCTTTGATGCCAGTTTCTTTTCAGGTCACTGGAGCGCAGGCCATACAAACATACTTGCTCGATTTCGTTTTGAAAGAACGCGCGCGGCTCTGAAAAATGGCGCGCGAGCACGCACTTTTATCTTTTGCGCGGGTAGATAACGCTGGAGGCGCAGCGAATTACATCGGTTATGGAGCTTCCTTAATGCGCGAGTGAAAATTTATTTGTTTTTATGCTTTAGAGCTATTTAGGGTGTTTTTAAAGTTTTACAGCTACCAATAGAGAATTTGTCATTCGAATGAGTAAAATAAATTTTGTCTATAAATAAATCTTCCTAATAACAACAATAGTCGATCGCATAAACTTGCATTATATTCAATCGCACGACTAACTAAACTTTTTTCCATTCCCATACAGTCATTCAATGCTTTATCGCAAAGTCCGCGCGTTAATTGCGCAAGAAACGAACCACAGCATCGCCTGCACGTTAGGAGCACGTGCAGCGCCGCGAGATATGAATTCATCAGGCTTAGTTTGCAATCTTAAATAGTCTTTGTCCAGCAACACCTCACCTCATCAAAAATTTCGCGCCTCGGATCGACTACTTTTTAAATCTCCATATCAAAAAATCTTGAAATGCCGATTCGTCCGATGCATATTAAAAATCGACAACTGGTTCACCGATGCGCCGCAGATAACGCCGTGAATTTAAAGCGCTCGAAAATTAGCTCTCGAGCAGCGGCACACCGAAAGGCAATTATACGCGGCCATTCGATAGCTCGACTGCCGGGACGGCTGATAACGGTTACGCGCGAATAACGATGAATAAGAAAGACCTTTATGGCGGATGGAAATATTCACGTGTCGTATTTCTCGAGACGCCTATTAGTCTTAAAACTCTCGTGCAGCTATCAATGAAGCTATTCATGAATCATGTAACTCGATGCACAGTAAGTGCAATTAAGCTCTTAATGCGCCGGAGAATAATTCAAATAGTGAGCAAGACGAACGATTTTAACCCAGAAATATAAGCAATAAAATGCATTCGGCTCCTAAGGTTTAAAATGTCTAGTCTTTTGTAACTCCACAAAAAAGGCTTTAGATACGAGGGAACGACAAATAGTTTAAGGTTTTTTTATAGCCTTTCCGTCACGACTGATGAATAAAGATACCGCTCAATCTGCCGAGTTGACTTTTACGTCCTCTTGAAAAAAAGTAGTTTAAAACTGGATCTCGATTTACATTCGCTTATATGCATAAATCCTTCAGAGTATGAAAAAAGTTACTCCCGAAAACAAACAGACCATCTCGACCGTCGCACCGAAGAGAGAGAAGAAAAAAGGAACCCGAAAAACCGCAAAGTCCCGCATGATCGAAAAAATCCCCCCTGTGTTAACGAGGAAAAATGCGAAAAGCGTGTCAGGCAATCCATTTACGCAATTTCCCCGCTCGCTCTTTCTTTCCCACGTCTCTGGTGGGCTCTGCAGCGGAGGCGAGTAGTAGGAGGGAGAGAGAGGCACATCGAGCAGTGCAGCAGAGCCGCACGACGAGACGCGGTCGGTAAAGTCGTCGAGCGGCTCAACGGGGCTCAGTGAAGTAGCGACCGTCGCGACGATCGGTGCCTCTCTACTCTCGCGCTGCTCTCCGGGCCTCGTGGCAGCAAAAGCGCGCAACCACCGGCTGGAATTCCGGCGAACGATATAATCGGAGGAGGACGCGATAACGCGCTCGATTTCAGAGTGACAGTTTATTAGGGAAGAGTTAATCCACCGCGCGACATCCATCGCTCCATTTTTCGCTCGTTCTTCACATTCTTCTGCAAGAGAGGCGGCTAGCCTACATACTTTTGCATCGATCGCGTGCGCGCCGGCGTGAATTTTCGTATTAAGGCCGGCCGAAGAAAGACTCTCGGACAACAAAAGACACCTGTGTGCAGTGTGCGAGTGCTCGCGGTGGGCGCATGCGCTCTTTTTTCGGTGGATAATCAGCTGCTCGAGTGGGCGGCGTCGAGGACAATAGCGGAAGAGGCGCGAGATTGATGGCTGCCGATTAGGAAGAGTTTACCGCTGTACGTGAGATTTGTTGATATTGATACAGGTATATGCCGACTCAATGCCGAGTCGATCGCGGCGTATGGGCGCAGCTTATATTGAGCGGGCTTTGGCTGACATTGTTGATGACTCCATTGTTTATTGCGAGGCTTTTTGTTTGTTTAGGGTCGTGCGGGCAACGTTCGCATTATCGGCTACTCGCTCGCGCGAGCAATCGGATATCTGTTTGTTTTTCACGCGCTCCGAAGGCACGACAGTTTCAAAACGCCTTCGAAAGTATTTCCACGATTATTTTTTGAAAAGCAGCAGTGGAATTACTCTAGCGCTATCTTTTAATGAAAGTGTTTCCTCGGATGAGAACGATCGTTTCAACTCGCAGTACGTGAGCGTAAAAAGTACAGTTTATTTAAACCGTTCCTTTGAAAATGTAAACGTCACGCCGTTTGAGAACTCGCTGGAAAACGCAGTCGTCAATTATACGCGAAGGTCTGATTATCTTTTTAATGATAACGAGAATGTAGCATATAATTGCAGGAGTAGCAAGAACCACGAGTCATCGTCGAAAAAATTACGTAAGATTACTATTGATTTACGATAACCTTCGGCATACTTTTGAAAATTAGAACCACTGCGTCGCAATTTTTTTTATCTCAAGCGTAATCAAAGTTCGCTTAGTTTCCCACTATGCAAGTTGCATAAGAGCGCAAGTTGCAACCGTCAACATTATTATATGTCAATCAAAAGGTGAAATAAAAGCCGCCCATACGCGCGCGCGCGCGTACAGTCGTTGAGGAAGTGGTTTGTTATGTAAATTATCCAAGCGCATAAAGTTCTTGCTTTTCTCCGCGCATTGAGTTGAAACTATCGAATATCTAACGAAACCACTCTCCTCGACGTTCAGTAATCCGAACAGACAAATCCACGTAAAAAATTTCCGCAACAGAATCGAGCAAAGCGTCAGCCAAAATCTCCCGAAAAGTCCATCAAAGGATGAACCCGAGCGGAATCCGCAGTGCGCCTCACCGTGACACCTGCTCGCCGAAGCAATAGATGGAAATAATAATGAGGGAGCGCTCGCGTCGTTGTAGCGTGAGCTGTGAGCTGCTCAACGGCGGCTCGTGGCGGGACATTCCGGAGCAACAGCAACAGCAGCAGCAGCAGCACCACCACCACCACCACCGCAGCCAGCAACAGCAGCACTGCCAGCTGCTGCTAGAGGATAAGGACCCGGAATTCCGGAGGAGGAAGCGCTCCGGCACTTGGCCGTGAGTTGTGGTTCAGCTTCTACTTGTATACGCCCGAGTGTGAACGCGCGCGTGAATGTGTGGCGCGGCGAGAGACTCTTTGTCGGCTTACAACATTTTTAGAAAGTCCCGCGCAGACTCCGACTTGTTCTTTTTTCGAAACCCGAGTTTTTTTTTCTTCGGAGTCGACTGTCGAGAGAGTTTCTCGGTCTGTCCTTAGAACTCTCGGTGTCGATGGTCTCAAGGATAATTCGTGCGTATGTGCGATCGTCGAGAACTGAGAGATTGATTGCACGTTAGGCGATTTCTTCTTATTTTGGCGATGATGCATACGGGGGGGAATCGGATGTTTCAGGATGAGTCAGGGTACCCTTGCTTCATGGCGATGATCGCGGTTTCTGCGAAAAACGCTGACTCTTGCGCTCGGGGATACATTAACATGCGCATTACGTGTGCGACTGTAATGCTTGATAAGATATCCACTTGGAATAAGGCATGAGAAGAAGTTTTCTCTTCTGTAGTTTCTATTGCGGTTTTGCTATTTAAGCGACAAATTGTTATTGTATTTTGAAAATTTAAAGGGAATGTTCCCTTCAAGTTCTAAAACATCATTTTTAGGCGTAAAGAACCTTTAAATTCTGTCTTGAAACATGGCAATAAGTTATGTAACAAGTAAAAAATATTATTTAAGCTTTCTAAAATTTCTTTTAAATTTTGCGATTATTTTTAGACCAAATGAGAGTTTATTTTGGTGTCTTCCACTCGTGAGACAGTTTCGCTCATCCCTCCGGTATGGTCTAGTGGCTAGGATACCTGGCTCTCACCCAGGAGGCTCGGGTTCGATTCCCGGTTCCGGAATTTTTTTTTTTTTTTTTTTTTCAAGCTTACATTTTACAATTTATTTTTTTAACCGTTTTATACAATTTATGTGTATTTCGACTATCAACTTTTTTCTTGTTTAACAATTGTATGTATTCACACACATAAATTAGCAAACAAATGTCTTAGCTGTTCGACATCAGTGTCAATTCGAGAGTTCCAGACGGGAATAAACTTGCTTGAGCGCGATAAGGAATTTCCAACCCTACTGGTGATTCACCGGAAGTTACCCCCCTTTTGTATTCAAAGTAACAAGATCATTCTATGCGGGATGTCTCTTATCGACTTTACTCTAGCTCAACAATAGTGACTAGAATGTACTTTCATATTGAATTTCGTTGAAGCCACTGCGAGTTGCTTTTATAAATATGATAAAAAGTTAACGTACCTCAAAGCTAGAAACTGTTATTATTCTGCAAACTATAGATACAAGCTATTTTATACTCTGTATTCAACGTCTTCTTCAATTCGAGAAAGTATAGTAGACCTAGTTTACGATCTTTGCTCATACAAACTCGTTCCATTATGGTTCTAAGTTGTTGACAGGTGATATGCAGTCAACTGCACTTGATTTCGAGTATGAATTCAAACTTTAGTTTACAAATTCTAAACTACGTCACTTATTTAGATGTCCATACACTATTAAAGATAAACTGTGATGGTGATTGAATTTCGTGCATTTATTTATGCGCTGAGTCAGTCTTTCATAAAACATTCATTGCATGGACGCCACATGCAGACATCATTTATCGGGGAATTTTTCGATTTAAATTCGTGCACGTATAATGCATTTATAAATAGGGAACAATTATGTATGCATCGCGACGCTTCGTAATTTTCATTGACTCGGTCAGCGACCCAGCATCATCGATAAAACGCAATGGGCATATATAGCATATTGATGGAATGGGCTCGAGTGTTATATTATTGAATTGCATAATGACCTGCTGTTTGATGTTGACACCACTGATATTAACGATGAAATTGAATTTGACTCGTGTGTCAATCTACGTGTCATATGCTAGTATTTTATTGTTGACTCCATCAAATCCGTCTTTATGATTCAGCAAGTGTCAAGTTAATTCAGTAAAAACAATCGATCGAGTGAAAAGATCACATGACGTTTAGGGTCGATTAGTACAACTATGTGGAAACGTAATAAAAAACCTCTTTGCCGTCAGAATTCGATCATCATATTTAAGTAAACACAACACCGAGGCGATTGCAGGGTCAAGATCGATCAATTTAGAATTTGAACGCGGGGAAACACACTGCCAAATTTTCCTCGTGGCTGTATAGATTTCTCAGGTCGTTGCATGCCAAGTTGTTTACAGTACATTCGATTCTGTACATATTCATTCGCTCTGGCGAGTCAAATTAATAAAAAAGTGTCCGTTTGTACAGTGATTTCATGCTCCGAGAGACATTTGGCACTGATCATCCTCCAAGATTAAAACTTTTTTCATCTCGGGCACAGAATCTTCTCTCTTACCCAACACCCAACCAAAAATTCGCTGCAGCTCAAAATTTATCGTTGCTTCAAGCCACATCGTATCCCTCCGAGAACAACACTCGAAACTTTTTCATCAAGCGCGTAATCGTTGTAATAACATGCTGCACACTCACAACCGTATCAACGCGGCAAATCGATAGTCCGCATTCCCTGGACGGCGCCTCGTATACCCTGCACAAGATCTCTAAACAAAAAGCCAGCCCTGTACACGCATACATGTATACTCGAAGCCAAAGTCATCGCGGAAAAAAGCAAGTCCACGAGCGCTGGAAAGTAGGCCAAGAATTATTAATTCAACGCTGACAATTGAATCTCCCCCGAGGCGTCGCGTCGTCGCACGAGGGGTTGGTTGGCGCCGTTCACCGTATACGTATAGGCTCCGACTATACCTATAGCTCTCGAATTGATCTCTAGCGAAGCATGCGCGGCAGCGTCGGGTCTTCGACCATGTTTTCTCATCTCCGGCAGTGCGTGTGCTGATGCGAGTCGGTCGGGCAGATCCTAGTCGTCCTCCTCGGTTGTCATGGAATCCCGAAACAATCAGCAGCAGCGTCACGTGAGGAAACAGCAGCACATGGACGACAGCGAGATCGAGCTGAGGTATAGATAATACATAATCGTGCGGTGCGAGTTCACGAGGAGTAACCCGCGTGCGCGTGACCTTAACCTCCAAAAATTGCGTACAGAGTTCGCGCGCGTTCGGTTATACATATGCAGGGGGACTCGCGTGTACGAATCGTCGGAGTGAGTGGAACAGAAGGCGTGGTTGGGAAGGTCTTATTTTTAGACGCCGAGTGTGTTTCCTCTACCTGTTGCCAAGTCGTGCATAATCTTGTAAGATGCTTATATAGATCCGATCTTTGGCTTGTAATCCTCTCGCCACCTTTATTGCACGTTTGCGTCATTATGTAACGAGTTTCTTCAACTATATATATATTATTAAGCGCTCAGCCGAGCGATATTCCGCATTTTGATGAGGAAAATGGCTTTGTCTCAAGAAACCCACACACTTTTTAATTGCTTTATCTTGAAAGCTTCTGCATCGGGGGTAAAGTGCATTTTGCGCAGAATGCTTTTACTTTTTATCGCTTGCGCGTGCTATACGTTGCTGCGAAGCCCGCACAGACAAAAAATTATATACGCGAATAATTAACGTCGATGTCGAAATCCGCGTAGTAATTTTTACTGCGGCACACCGGGGAAATTCTCGCTCTTTACGGCTTTTTGAAAATTTACGCCTCGCCTTTATGGGATTTCATTTCGCACTTTTATTTTCCTGCGGTGCCAAGCCACGTAAAATTTACCGCGACTACGTGCGAGCGCTACAGATGAGTCTGCTTGCTCGAGATTTCATCAGTCGAAAAAAGCAGCCTCTCTATCAAAAACAGTTCAAGACCGCGCGGCGTCTAATTGCCAGATACACAATCCCGAAGTGTATAAAAAAAAAGGCTTTCGAAACAATGGGTCGCAGCCTAGACCTCGTTGGGCACGGCTCGTAACGCTCACCGGTCAATTGCGATTCTTCACGGATGATCAATTGCGCATGGGCATCAATCGACACAAGGCTGTACACAAATTATGATTTCCCCACGTACGGCGGATCACGTGTTCGTCCTCATAACGTTGGCGCGGATTCACGTGCGAGATCTTATATGCGAAAGAACGGAATTACCCTCTCATTGTCGAGGCGCGCGTCGATACAGAATTTCTCACGCGTCGAAACACCTCTCCGGCGAACTCTTACTTACGTACTCTCGGCTCGGCATGTACATATCCAACTAAGTATGCGCCGCCGCCGCGGCGTTCGCTCTCGTGGAATCTCGTTAATTTTTACAGCGAGGAACGCGTTTCCCTTTCGCCGCGCGCGCGCGAGGCGAGCGCGCGTCTGCATACCAGCAGTCGCGGCGGTTGATTTCATTTTCTTCGCTCTGTTTTCATTACTGCAGGATGCTGCGGGTGCTTTGTATCTCCTTTTTTCGCGATTATGCGCCGGCAAAAATCCGGCGTAATCGTCGCGCGTCTCTTTTTCCTCGACACACACACACACACACACACACCACGCGCGCGTCGTTTTGCAAATGCGGCGACGAGTGATGCAATTTCGCGCGAGTGTCGGATCGACGCTGATGACAGTGTTTATTATGCGCTCGTACAGTCCGCTGACTTTTTGCGCGCAGCAATTTTCGTAAGAGCCGCGTGGAAAGGCGCTTTTTTCCCTCTCCCGAAGCGATTGATGGTGCCGTAGCATAGTTTTGAAACGATCGACTTTTTTGCGCGGCTGGTTTTTTGCGTCCGACGGAAAATTAATCTCTTGATAAAGGCGCGAAGGTGAACTTGTGCAAGCTCGGGCTTTCGAGTTTTTTGTTCCGAGCTTCCACGCGTATACGAGTTATACTGTTCGTATGAAAGTAGAGGGAAAACCGCGCGGTCGTTAATTTTTTACAGCAGGAATTTAATTACGTCGACAAATGCTCCTTTTCACGATCGCTTAACGAACTCAAGAACTAGTGGTTAGGATGATTTATAAGGTTTTCCAGGACTTTATTTCGACAAGCAGACGTGTGTATCCGAGAACCGCTGTATAAATGAATAACGAGCTCTGCATTCCTGCCGCGTGTAGTTCGGGAAACAAAGCATCAAATTACCATAAAGAAGTAACCTTCCGGACTCGGCGGCTTCGAGATTTCTCCGCGTTCGCAGGAGAAAGTCCATCAGTGCGCTCGCGTCTAACTGTCCATTCCTAACGTCTAAGCGAGAGACCCGACAAACTTCCTATGTACGTACACGAAACAATCGTCTCCCGGATTTCTAAAACATCTTCCGTTTGCGCAGCTGCGCGAGCGATGCTCGACAATTCCGGCGCATAAAATTAATCAAGCACTACGCAGAAATTGAATCCATCGAATTACATTTTCCCTCTGGAATTTCATTTTACCATAAAGACCGCGCATAATATACTCGAGGCGGCGGCGTAAACCGAGGCGTAAACAAGGTTCAAGTTCATCTCCGAGCCGCACCATCATCATCCCGACCTTCGTCATCGAGGCTCCTTTCACCGCTGGTCGCGGCTAGAAATCGACGCGATCGGTGTCGCACACGCACACAATCGGCGGCGAATCGGAAACTGCATTACCAACCGAAAGAGCCACACTCTGTCTGGTCGTCCGCGAAGGAATTCCATAATTGCCGTGTGTGCGCGCCTCGGGTCAAAAGCATTCGTCATTCCACGCAGTCGCGCCTCGGCCCCTCAGTCTCCGAGTGTGTTTTTGGGCCCGTAGTTCAGTACCTAGTGTCAGTGTCTCCTGGTGCGTTCTACGCATTGCGCGTATTCCTCGAGTGAACGTTTTACGCCCGTAGCACGTGTGCTGTGTTCAAGAAGAGACGTGCGACACGCGCGTGTGACCTTACACACGTGGTGGGCTCCCTGTGCGCGTGTGTGTGTGGCGACATTGTAGCGAACGAAGATTTTACAATATTGCGCGTCTCGCGGTAATTTTCACTCGGAAGTCGCAGCGATATTCTGCAGCTATCAGCTGATTAACACGCGCCGAGCACTCGAAAGAGCCATCTCGGTATCTTATCTCGGTCCGACGCCGTCTCGCGCCTATAGATCAATACACTCAGCTATGCTCCGTCGAGGCGCAATTTGTTTATAACTAAGGCGATCGAGTCGCGTACGCCATAATTGAATTTACACCAGCTTTTCCTCAAGACATTCCTCCGCTAATGGCGCTTTTCTCGCCCGCGGCATATAGCTCGCTCGCGTTCCTTCTCCAAATACAATAAACGACTCTCGACTTATCGGGCCGCGATAAGTGCAGCGTCACGTTCGCCTCTCTTGCGGACAGATGCTGTATCACACACACACACGAGATATAGACGCGCTTGTGTGCGCTGAGGTATAACGCGCTACTGCTCGCCGAAAATCCGGGACGTAAATGATTGCTCATCGGTTCGAGGAACCGATGGATGGAGAAGGACTCTCTAGATTGTGAGCGCGGAAAATTTACCCGACTGCAAGTGGATATCGGCATATAGAATCAAAACAAAGCGGAACTAGACAAAAATCAACCAGAGTGAAGCGCTATAAAATCCTATAGACGCACGGATGAGCCTTGAGCGTCGGAGAAAAATTGCCGATTCCTCTCACTTTCGGCCGTAAAACCGGCTGCTCGAGGCTTTTTGCGCGGATTAATTTATCGGAAGCTCTGACTTTCGCGCTACACTCGACTGATTCGTCGCTGCGGCACTTATCGAACAAATTGTAACAGCGATCCGCCGATGCCTTTGACTTCTTCGAGCTTGACCGCACTTTCGGACTCGGATAATTATTCAATCGGTGGAAAATTTTCGCGAAGGCGAGGAAATGCAGTTACCGCTCTCGAGGCCTTGGATCGGACAACCGGTCGAGCCGTACTTTTATCCGTTAAATTCCGACCCACTCGCCGCGTGTGTACAACACTTTCCGGATTTCTGGTAATTTTTTCGCGCTCACTCGAGCGTACGGCAATCTTAATTTAGCAGATTAAAACTGCAACTCGTTATACAATCCAAGGTCTCAATTAGCGCGAGCGTGTCGTCTTATCTCCGATCGAATTCGACGCGATCGGGAAATCGTTCGAGCGCGCCGATAAGGAAGATCGCTGCCACGACGGCAAAGTTATGCGCGCGCGAAAAGCCGAACAAAACTCGACTGACGGACTGCGTTCCGATTTTGACTGCGATGTCGAGTCGACTGCCCGCAATACTTACGTAATGCGAAAATTCCGCGCTCCCGACTCCGACACACGATGACTCGCGTGCGCGCACGAGAATTAAAGATGCATGCCTCGCTTACAGTTCGACGAGAAATCAGCTGATTCTCCTTTGCAGCGGTTTTCGTTCGTTATTGTTTGAATTTTGCATCATTTTCCAAAATTAAATCGACTTCTCGAAACGTGACTCCCTCACCCACGCAAGTCTGTTTTCGATCGAGTCCCCACTTTCGTCAGCCATTGTTTTCGTTGGTCGACAACCGCGAGGGGTTGCCCGTTCACTGACGCATACGACTCGCCGTGAGGAACTTTCCACGACATCGCGCTTTCGCCTCTGTCGATGTCTTTTTGCCGGGCATTCTCGCGCCGACTGTGTTTGCAATTCGAATCGGCGGAATATAATTATGATTGACTTATAGAGCCGCAACGATGGGTATTAATAGTCAAGGATGATGCCAGTCGCGAGCTGGCTTTTATTTACCTCTTTCCTCCGGCTATCTACCGTTTATTCCTCTTGCTGTTTTGAATCGAAGAAATGAATTTTTACCGTCGATTTATCATCGCTATTATTCCGCGTCTGTCGATCGGATGATTTCGTGTAATTACCCGGGACGGTGAGCAGAAAAAAATTGTTGCTTGCGATTGGAGAAGCATCCCGAGAGGAAGGTTAATTGCTTTCTGAACTTTATGCCACCGGAGAAGTTCTCTAATTGCGCGAATCGATAGTTGTTCTTTGGTCTTCTTCCTGTTAAAGAAGTCGTGATTTTTCAAGGACCCGACGGAGTTACGAGATTTCCAACGCATCATTAGTTTTTTGTCAATATTTTCGTTTTTAACTCTCGATTAAAACAAAAACTGGGTTTCCGCATACCAATGTCGTCACACACACACACACACACGTTACGTATAAAAAATATACTTTATATAATTCTAAGCGCTCTGTTTTTAAAAGATCGAAAACGCAGCGCTTATCCCACTCGAACAATCGAATTACCCGAAAATAACCAACGCAATGGAGGAAGACAGCGACTGGTACGCCGCGGTGAACCAACACGTCTTCATGGATCATGTATCGCCGCTGCGCGACACACCGAGAGACGGTGACCCCGAGACCAACTTCGACTTCGAACAGCTGTCATTGGCCGAGATCCGGCAGAACCGTGTTCTCAGGTACAGCCGTGCGCCGAAACAATGCTTTTGGGCATTTTCCCGATGACTGCGAGGGTCTTGGGGAAAACTTAATGGTTGGGGGGTGGATGAGTCATAGAGCTGTGAATTATGGTGTGATTGCTGTTTATTTTGGTCTGCGTGGAAATGCGAAGTCCGAGCGCCGTTTACCGAAATAGCGTGGCGTGTCAATATTGGCTTTGAAAATATTGTGTACGAGTAAACAGCGCTGATCGAGTGGATTAGCATTGAAAAATATTTTAATATCCGCTCGATTAATTAGGGTCAACAAATTACTCTGAGAGCAAGATACAATCTCTCGGAGATGCGAATAGTTTCGCCGGAGATCGTTCTAAATGCCTTTGTACAAATGTACAGGCCGGCAATCTAATTTTATCTGCGCAACACTTGCAATGTTCTAGATTAAACTGGACCATTTTTTCCTTACGTTAATAGCTGAAACTAAAAGTGGACTGGCTCACTGAGATAGTGAGAGTCTCTGGAGAAATTGACAATTTAATCGTGGATGATATCAGAGTGTTGTGTTATTACCTCACGTCTGTTATTGTTAATTTTCTTTTTACGCTGTTGTGCTGCCCGTTAACTTTTTAATGCTAGTATTGATTGCACGTAAAATTTTTATTAAACTGCGCAAAAAGTAAAGCAAGTGCAGTAGCTGGAGTAATAATGATTGTTTTATAATAGCCACTTACTTTTCAAAAGCCAACGCGTGTCTTAATCGTCATGGAAATTCTGATTACAGGAGAACCAGGAGCCTTAACGCACCAAGCCCGATCCAGCAATTCGGACCATGTGGCCGTATAATGAAAAACTCGGCAATGGTTATGTGAGTATACATGCAATATCCACACATCGATAAATTACATACTATCGCGCACCGGCGGCAATTAGCGTTTCACGCTCGCGGAAAAATCGGCCGATTTTATTGCCGATCGATGGCCATCGCTCGGGGAAATAATAACGACGCGTAATGATAAAGCCATCTATCTGCGCACACCTTTCGTCCTTCCGCAAACTCAAAACGCAGCTGTACATTACGGCATTGCGCAATGCCGTAATTTCCAGTAATCGCCGCGCGCGCGGCCAATTATCGGTAATTTATATGCCTGGCACTTCCACTTTTATCATCGGCATCCGCGTTTTCTCGCGACCGGTGCGACCGGCGAGAAATGCGACGGAGAACACGTTGAGGGATCACCGGGCTCCCACGTGTGCATAATTTCAACGTGGCCGTCGAAGGATTTTCTGCGTCTCGGATGTGCGGACTTAATGAGCCATCTGAATATCGTGTACTGATTACAAAGTTAAAGCTATGAAATAGGCGATACGATAAGCTAGCTCATGAATTCGCTGGACGTGCAGTGCCGAAACCAGGCGTTAGTCATCGGTTCAGAAGTGCATGTCATGCGCGTATAGAATATCGTTTGTTCGGAGCGATTAATTCGCTCAAACTTCTTACTCGTTATCTAGTTATCAGAAGCGACCGGACTGGTCGCCGACGAGTCTCTTAATGGAATCGCTTACCCCCGAAACGCCGATGCGCTTTGAAATTCAAATGCGCGTGCCTGTATTGAAAACAACGCTGCTGACTCAAGGGTTCCACGAACGGCATTAGAAGCCGAAAATAAAAGACAGCAGGATGATTCGGTCGCGCGAGCATTAAAGCAACGAGGGACCCTTTATTAGCAAACAATCACCGGGAAGTCGCTGCTCCGCGGCCATATGCTGCAGAGGTGTTGCACGCGACCGGCACGTGCTGCATCAGAGACTCAGAGAGCGGTATAAATAAACAAATAAGAGGAGCGCGTAATCAATCAGAGATAATTTTCGATCGGAGTAGGCCGATGTTTCATCAGCCATTGTTTTCGAAAAATTGGACCCGATGCACGCGTGGAAATGTAGGCCGAGCTACTGAGCTTTGTGTATAGCTGTAGCTTCGGTAATCGCTCGTTTTTGCAAACAACGAAAAACTGAGCGATAGTTTATCGCTAGAAAGCAGCTACGTTGCTCTCGAAATCATCGTTCGCTATAATAATAGGCATCCTATGTATCAAAGCCAAACAGGAAAGTGATTAGATGCTTATCAGCTGTTCTCGCGGACTCAGTAATACTCGCTGGACCCGCGTCTGTTTATTTCTCTCGCGTTCGGTTCGCGAGCACTCACATCTACGTCACGGCCGGAGCAAAAAAGTCAGCTGCAACTGTATATAGGCAAAAGACGCGGCGGTACTTCCGTCGGCGCGAACGGCACTTGATAAGCAGCAGCGGCCGCTGCCAGTGCGTAAGAGCGAAGCGTAAACGCGGAGCGGCTCTGCGCACGCGCGCCGAGGCTCAATTGTTTTCCAGTTAAAAACGCGGCGCGAACGGCGGCACTCAGTGTGCGCGAGGCTGTCGACGACACGGAGTGTGTGTGTGACTAGCAGACGAGTTAGTTAGTCGGTTAGTTGGTGCCGGTTAGACTGATAAAGAGAATAGACATTGCGTAGTATCACAACATGGTCGGCACTGTCAGGTTGGTTGCGCCCAAGCGAGGAAGAATCGGCGAGGTCGCCGTGCAGGACAAGCCCGTTCGATACGCACTGTACGTCCTGGCTGCTAAGTGTCTACTTTGTTTCTCTATTTTTTTTCCGGAGAGAACGTGCGATCGTAGTTTTTGTTTGTGTCTCGATACCAGTGAAACTGCCTGCTGAGATCGTGATTTTGAGCTGTTGGTGAAGCGAGATAAGATTTTTTTAAAGATCGCGAGAGGTCGCGTTAATTTTTTGTGAGTCTCGGTTATTGAATATTTAATCGCGATTCCGACATCGATGCAGAAGATTGTATTTATCGCGTTGTTTTGGTGGAACAGAATTAAAAATTGGAAAATTAATCGGCGAGTGTCGAACTGACAGCACACCTGAGTAACTTGACTCCACTAGAAGCTTACAGATAAACCCTCTTCATATATTTTATCAATAAATTACGACCCCGACTGACCCGCCGCCAGCGATAATAGCGCGCGAACGAGCGGATCGTAATTTCCGGAAAAAAACTAATAAATTACCTATCGCGACAGCTACGTGACGAGCCGGCAAAAATTAAATCCCCCAGAGGAATCATTAACCCGCGCTGACGCCGGACGCGAGTCTCTCTGACGCGCCGCGTGAGCTTGCGAATTCCATATTAAAGCCGCGTGACGATCCGCGATTTTTTTTAGACACAACCACTCGCCGCTCTGTTCTTCATTCAAATATCGCCAAACATTAGTATTCTACTCGTACACGCGGAGCACGCGTGCCTTTTTTTGTCGATCGAGAAATACAGCACTGTGTGTGTCTCAATATTTATGGAAATGGAACCCGGTCTCTCTAGGTGCATAACTGGCAAGATTTTTTTTCGATCCGACGTGCGCGCGCTCGAATTATCATGGATCTCGGAAAAAATGCTTTATTATACTTTCATGCTTTTTAATGCCGGCAGCGCCGTCAGAAGTTTCCTTTAAGTACAGCCGCGAGACTGCATTAATCTTTTCGCGGATCGGGAAGATCGTGCAAGCACGTGTCCGCGCGTTTTTACGTAACTATACACGATTGCTACATTATGGCATCGGTAGGATAAGTTGCGATGATTTTCTAACGATGACTCTGTTCTTTCCAGGACCATCCAGGATCCAGCTTCGCAGAGACTGACCTGGTACAAGCCGCCGCTCACGGTCCTCGTGATCAAGAAGGTCCGTGATTCGTCGGTGTTGCCACCGTTTGTGCAGCTCGTCACATGGCTCATAGAGGTGAATGTCTTGTCTATCTCGCGTGTGTACACGTGCCCTCGACGAAAATCGCGTCCTCGACTATTCGCGTAATTTATTTCCGCTCGGCCTTTTCGCACGCGAGCTCTCGAGGAAAATGCACTTCCTTCGAGAATTGCGCGCGGGCTCGAGATGATGAGAGAAAGCCGTTGGTGACCCTGATGCGTGGATACTGATTATTTTGTGTACGAAACTCATTGTGACTAACTGTTTTGTTGTTTTGAATTTTCGATGTATATTAATAATCGAAACGTGTGAAACGCCTGAATTAATTTTCTTTCGGTATTCACGAAGCTTCGTAAATTTATGCAACTGTGTCTGGCGGTCGAAGACGTACATTATTATTGACGGTATAAGTTAAAATATTACGACACGAGGCGATCAACGTTTAATCTCGATATCTATACTTTATAGTTGCCCGCAGCAGGCGTTGATTAATAATGTATGTTCGCGTTTCTCATCATTTTTCTCTCACATTTAAATATGTCAGTCTTTAGTGCTTTGTCAACATGTTTGCGCATAATTAAAAGGCACCGCTCATAATTCTCATTCCCTCACTGCAGATGATGCAATCGCACATACTTTCTCGATTCCCCCGGAACAAAGACTCGAGCGGAACAATTGAACGTTCGAAGATTCTCGATCGACCACTAAAAGCTGCCTCGGCTCTCATCCAGTCGAATTCACCGCATTCCAGTCAGTCTGGACGATCCGTCAGCCGGCCAGACAAGTTTGATTGATATACGTGCGCCTCGACACAGTCCGCGCTGATGGGTATCGCTCTAAGACGCTGGGGGCGAGCCTCGAGCGGACGACAACACACATACGCGCATAATGAGGGTCGATTGCGTCCGGGTTTCGTGACCCCGCGATAACGAAATTGCCACTGACGCGTTTTGGCGCGAAAAGAGAGGCGCGTCGGTCGGATCCAGCCAGTGGCCGTTGAGATTCCGCTTCTCGGGGGGTCAACCGTTGCGCAATTTCGCGAGCAGATACAGCCAGTGGAGGAGAGAAAAATATTTGTCTCTAATCTTATTTACGAATGTGTAGCCTGTAGCGGAGGCCACGAGGAGTATTATCTTTGTCTGTTATTACGATGTGTAGCTTATTTTCGATTTCGTGATTTGCAGGAGAAGCGAATGGTGGTGTTCGTCGAGGCCACGGTGCTCGAGGATCCGGCCTTAGCCAGGGACCACAGGTTCCAAGGGGTCCGCGACAGACTGCAGACCTTCCGAGATGGCACCGACGATCTGCAGGTAATTGCGCTGGCTTTATGAGTATTTTTAATGAACTTTTCAAATGAGAGACCTAAGTACGGCGAAACACTGTTGCAACCGCCCGCATATGCGGTTGCGAAATGTTTGTTTGTTTCAAAGCGTCGTGCTATAATCGAATTTACAACTTGCAGGATCGCATAGACTTCATCGTGTGCCTCGGTGGCGACGGCACCCTCTTGTACGCCAGTCTTCTGTTCCAACAATCCGTTCCACCAGTCATGGCATTTCACTTGGGCTCTCTGGGCTTCTTGACGCCCTTCGAGTTCGACAACTTCCAAGAGCAGGTCACAAACGTTCTGGAAGGTAATCGATCATCATGATAATCCCATTACATTGAAAGCATCCTCTTCTCCGATTACCAACTCGAATGTATCTCGCAGGTCACGCAGCCCTGACGCTGAGAAGTCGTCTACGCTGCATCATCATGCGCAAGGGCGAGGAGGGCCAGCCGGCCAAGCCGCCCACGAATCTTCTGGTACTCAACGAGGTGGTCGTGGACCGCGGACCTTCGCCGTACCTCTCCAACATCGACCTCTTCATCGATGGCAAGCACGTGACCAGCGTACAAGGCGACGGCCTCATCGTCAGCACACCTACTGGATCCACAGCCTACGCTGTGGCCGCCGGCGCCAGTATGATACATCCTTCGGTGCCGGCCATCATGATCACGCCGATATGCCCACATTCGCTATCGTTCAGACCCATAGTCGTGCCTGCCGGCGTCGAGCTCAAGGTAAGTGGGCCAAAGGGCTGGGAAACGCTTAAATTTTCCGATCCGAAGGAAGTGGGCAGAGTTTGGTGTAGGAGTCATTGAAACACTTAGTCTAAAAGATCCATTTTATCACTAGATTTCAGTATCACCAGACAGTAGAAACACGTCATGGGTGTCGTTTGATGGGCGAAATCGACAGGAACTCTTCCACGGCGACAGGTGAGCCTTCGAATGACCTTACTAACGGAGAACCATGTCTCTTTTTCCAGATCATGGCGAACAGCAAGGCCCGCAGCACAGCCTACGTCTCCTTCGACGGTCGCAATCAGCAAGAGCTACGTGTCGGGGACAGGTCTGTCCCGCAAAGAAATTGATAAACTCTTATTGTTGGAATGGGCTCTTTGTAAAATCTTTGCGGTTTATCCTGGACTGGATATCGGATATTTTTCTGGCTGGAATATCATCTTCATTAACTACACTTTTACAAGTTTCATTAATTTTCTTTCTGCATTCGAACGACGATCGATTGTAATTTTCGAAATATTTGGCTCTATACTAAATGTTTGATGTTATACGTTCGCATCATACTCTGAATTGAATGCCGATGTTAAATTCTTAAGAAACACGAGCGCAATCACTTTTCTCCGGGGATCTTGATCTTTTTCCATGAAACACTCCAACAAGAGCATAGTTTTCCAAAGAACACACGTAATGAGAAAGCTATATATCTTGGCTATTACATATCAACAACAAATAAATCATCATTAACTCGAATGACACGAATGAGACTTGGGCTGTGGGCTGACGCTGTTCAGGTGCTGGGATTATTTTTACACACTATTCAAAACAACTCGATATCACTTCTGTTCTATGAAGAATGCGCAATCTTATTTACACAAGATGCCATGCATGAAAATATTAACGTTATTTGTATATTCTCATTGCAAAGCGGAGGATATTAATTTTTAACTCTGATTTCAGTCTGAGGGTGACGACGTCAATCTACCCGGTGCCGTCGATCTGCGCAGCCGACCAGATAACCGATTGGTTCGATTCGCTGGCCGAATGCCTGCACTGGAACGTCCGCAAGAAGCAGAAACACCTGGATGAACTCAGTGACCTGACACACTCCTCTAGCAACGACACCCTCGACTCCCTCGACCGCGACAGCTAGACAGGGAGAGTCGCGATTTCTCGTGTACGAAGGAAATCTAAAAACGAGAGAAAGAGACAGAGATCTTGAGCTAGAGGGTCAAGATAGCGCCGAGTATTTTTTCGCGGGCGCCACAGCTACTGCGACTGCAATATTCGTAGAGAACCGACGGAGTTTGCAACCGTGAGTTCGAGAAGAAGACGCTGCAGAGGAGTGTCGCGCTCTTGAGAGAAAAGTTGAAGAGGCGACGGAGAAGTTCTTGTGTTTGTTCGAGAGACGGAGTCTTGAAGGGTCTCCGGGAGCAAGAGACGAGCGGAGTTTTTAATGTTATCGTGTATACGTTGAGAGTAATGGTGTAAATGAAAGATTTTTAACAATGAAGAATATGATTATTGCTACTATTAATGTAAATTAATCTTAATTATATGTTAATTATTCACTTTTATTTTTACTATTATATTGAAATCATTATATAAAGCCTTTATGGAATTTCGTGTGTCTAGCGAGATGTGTCGTCCCGTAGGCTATACTACAAGACAATATATTAATGTACGCGTGCATCATGTTCCTGAACAATCAAAATGTATAACGAGGAAAACATTGATGAAGAGAATTATTAGTGAATTGTGCGAGGATACAATTGAAAAAATGAATAGTAACGATTGTCATCTATCTTGTGTCGATCATTATATGAAAAGGGAAAATCCTTCTATAGATGAACTTGTTGTAAATGTTAAATAATATTTCCTATATTCTTTTTAATAAAATAATTTTTGTACATAACATGTTGTACGGACTTATCATTGCCGAAAAATATCGCCGAAAAAAAAGTTTATCATCGAACCAGCAGAATTGCTGATACTATTATCGACGGAGAATTTTCGGCCCTTGGTGGTGGAGGGTATGACACCAACGCATAACTTTGGCCTCCGTCTCTTGTTGACGTCCATAAATTTACTGACAATTAGATCTGCTTTACTCAGTCGGTCACAGAAAGCATGTCATTCGTAGCAATAGAAGCTTTGAGGCATGTATTAACAAAACAGATCTTTATAATTACGAAAAAAGCCAAACTTTTATTAATAGCAGTTTTACGATAAAAAATATACCCTATAAATGTATAATAAAAGAGCCAGAAAAAGTTTCTATTACATCACTCTATATTGTAATGAATATTTTGAATGGATTGCTACTAACTGACTCCTCTGATAACATTTATCAGACTATATTTTGCTCTTGCATATCAGTGATGGTATAATTAAAACGTAAAACAGCGCGACATACTGATAATCATTAAATGACTGGAACGCGTATTTTTCATTCTATTATTGAAATTAATTTTCTATCAGAACTCGCATAAAAGTTTAAAAGTTGATTACAAGAAGGCTATAACTACAGTTTTATCGTACACAAAATCATATGCGCGTGGATGTGCACGGTTGTATCGCCGGAAGGTCAGTTGCAGGCGCCTGATGGTACTTTCAAGCTACAACGATTCACGATAAGTCAAAATTTTTCGGATTTTCGAAATCAGGCTGGATGAACCCCTTGGCAGTCAATTCGAGGGGTCCACCGGGTCTAGAAAGTTGTGCTTTTTCGAGCATCTTAGTATAACTATCGAATTTAAATATCATGATCCGTCTCGTGCTACGCAGCCGCAACGATCAACGGCGAAATTCCACCCGTCCTTCCAAGATCACGGACACAAAAGTGAGGTTCCCAACTTTGCTCTCTCGAGAAAAGCCAAGGTCAAAAAAGTCGCTGAAATAACGGGCGGCGAGGCAGCAGCATAGGCTTGCATCGTAAACAGAGAGAGGGAGAGAGATCTACGAACCGCAGCAGCAGTAGAGCCGGTGCAAGGTGAACGCTATCGATTTCACGAGCGGCGGGATCGACTCTCGCCGATCGGAAGATCGATCTCGCTCCCGCACATGCATACGCACACTTGCATTCTCTCTCCTCTGCAGAGAGAAAGAGAGCCACAGCTGCATATCCGTCTGGTAGAGCACGGTGGTAGGTGCACCGCTCGTGTGTAATATCAAGGCCAGTCGCTCGATTATTCGCCGCGTTCCTTCGCTCGTCGCGCCGAGAGATGTATGGTCGCACGACGTATCTCACTGCAGAGCTTTCACGCTGGCCAAACGCCGATTTCGAAAGGCGAGCGCACGGCCCACGTGGGTATGCATACAATTAGCTCTGGTTTCGCGGCAACAATGGAAGCGACTCCGCGCGCGCGCATTGAAATACATTATATCGGTTCCGCAGCCCCGGGCCGTTTCTCCTATTCTAGATAGATCTCTTTAGCGGCTTATCGCCACGCGGCCGTTTTGTACCGGCGAGCGAACGGCGTTT